>JARQSW010000338.1:0-355595 GCA_030142375.1 Calameuta pallipes
CTTAAAAAGTCCAAAAATATGACCTATAATAAGTTGAGGTTATCATTACAGGTGAGTGAGAACGAGTGTGGTGGACCCAGCTTGGTCCCTTTATATAGGCATATCCTGTCTAGGCTCCATGATATAAGCATAAATGCATATTTTCTCACGGTAACTTCCCGACGGTCCTCTACCCGCCAAGCTATACGTTCGTGATCACGTTCAACTCGGCTACGACGGGATATGCATTCTCGACGGAGGCGATGATCACAAAATCCTACGTCTGGATTCGCCGCTACGCTTTAGCGCCATGTTTTTGGTATCGCCAGAAACCGTAGCGTCGTGCACCTCCCTACTCATCTCTGCTAAAACCATAGCGTTGTGAATCTCCATACTCATCTCTGTTTTAGGCGATATCAAAACCGTGGCGCTAAATCGTAGCCGCAAATCCGGAAGTAGGATTTTGTGATCATCGCTTCCATCGACAATGCGAATCCCGTCGTAATCGAACTAAACGTGAACACAAACGTGTAGCTTGGTGGACAGGGCTTCTCCGCTACTCACCGCTAGTTCCCAAAACAACCCTTAGAACAAGACCGGGAACTATAGAACTTCTCAAGAACTATTGAAAAAGCCTATTGTTGAAACATTTTGACGAAATTTTTAAGTGCGAAATTACGAACAGAAACGTATCACGAATTCATTTGTACAAGGATTGTTCATTTTGGGCAATACATTATTTAAAAAAGTCTAAAAAAAATTGCGTAGGCTATTTTACATTTTTTAAATATTTGTCAAGGATAATAAATTAAAGTATTGTCTGCACCGAGCGATTGGGCTCCAATTTATTGAGCATAAGACATGTAAACTCTTTTTATGTATTTGCAGTACAAAACTGCATACGATGTATGTGCCTCTTGACAGGACGAACCTTAAAAGAGATTGGAAGTGAGAAGTAAGATCTAAAACGAAGGTCTTATCTTCTGTCTGTTTTTCCAACGCCACGTTTGCCAGAGAATAAATGCCTTGGCATTTTTGTACCGATAAATCTATCAGCTTCACCCTTGAGACCCTTCTTTGCTACCTTCTTCCTGATAGCTTTGTGTGCTATGTTCTTCAGCTTGGATTTCATCTGTAAACAAGATATTTACATAAATTATACATATATTAATATAAATAGGATACACAAATTTATAAATGGCTTTTAGTCTTACCGCAGTATCCTTAACACCCATGTCATCTCTTGCTGGTCGTGAACTGCTTCTAGCTCTTGATTGCGACTCGGATTGTAGGCGCATCCTCTTCCTCGCTGGCTGGGACAAAGATCTAGATCGACTTCTGGTCTTTGTGAAATGTGCCTGGGAAAAGTAAAAAATAAAGTAAATTGCAGTTAAATCATGTACAGGACATAGTTATTAAGTAACAGAAGAAGACTCACTTCTTCAGTGTCTTCCATATCGACACCAAGATCTTCCATTTGTTCTCGCAATTTCGATACTGAACGATCACGGACTTTAGCACCTGCTGTTCGCGGCATGACTGGTTTTGTGGAAGCTTTTGTAATGCGGGCTTCGTCCTTCATTATTGCCTTACGGTCGCGTATCTGTCGAGCCAGTTGTTCTATCTCTTTCATGGTTTCTGTCAACTCTGGAATCTTGTAATCGTAGACACCAGCTTCTTCGCGTAATTCTTCTTCTCTCTCCAGTGCATTGAGTTTCTGAAATAGAGGTAAATCGGTTAGTGCTTGTAAATATTTTAAAAGAGATTCTTAAAACTCTTATTGTACCTCAAAGATGTCGGGATCAATATAATCAGCTACATTGTGTCCTTCCCATATTTCTGGTATAACATCATACTTCTGATCACCCTCAATGTCATAGTTCTTCTTCAAATCCAAGACATAATCGTCACCCAACTCTTCTTCTATTTCACGTTCCAGTTTACGTTTTATTGCCTTTTCTGCTTTAGCTTGCTTCTTCAGTAATACAGATTCTGGTATACACGGTGCACGCACTTTAGTATCTCTTGCTGTAGGCATTGCTACGTGAAGACGATTTAAGACTCCCTCAACCTATAATTCAATTGTTTTGATAAATTTAATGTCTGAGGAGATGAGTATTGTAATAGGTAGGAAATTAATTAATACCTTCTTTGTACGTATTTTCTGGTCGACCCGGAACGCCAGGAGACGCTCGCACGCCTGCGTCTTGACGTCCATCACGCCGAAATCAGTTACGGTGCTCATTTCTATAAGGGGGACATTTTCGTTATTCTCTAATGGTTCCAGGATTGCACGTTTTTCCTTTGGAAGTTCTTCCATTCGTAGAACATCCACTTTATTGGCAACGACCAATAAGGGTTTATTGGTGAAAAGTGGCTTTATCGATTCAAAGAGCTTCATTTGTTCCTCAATAGAATGACCACATTGTTCAGAAATGTCAAAGAAATAAAGTACTACTGCTCGTAAATGAGCTAGTGCTGTGACAGCTTGCATTTCGATAACGTTTCTTTCCTCCAAAGGATGATCCAAAATACCAGGGGTGTCAACAACTTGCCAACGTAAATACTTATAGTCCGTGTGACCCACGTACAAGGATTTTGTCGTGAATGCATATGGTTGCACTTCCACGTCAGCACGTGTAATCTGAAGGAATATTCAATATTTGTTGGTTATAGTAAAAATATTTTGTATTTACTTTAGTTCGTAAAGCTTCTGGACGGTACCTTGTTTATGAAACTGCTTTTGCCTACATTCGGAAAACCACATATGATAATGGTTCTTGTATATGGATCGATGCTTGGTAATCTCGCCAGATGCTGGCGTACTTGTTCGAGGTATGTCAAGTTAGCAGCTTGCCTTTTCATGATAGTAGCCATACGACCTAGAGCAGCTTTTTTTAATTGTTTACATCTATATAAGGAATCTCCATACTTCAACAAACGGACATAATCCTTTGCCACGCTGTAAAAAATTGAAATTATGAGAAACTGTAGATTTTATGTAAAATTTACCTTGATTTTGTAAAATATGACATACTTATCAATAAGATGTCGAGCAGTGTTGATCTGACCAAGAGCCAGTTTGTAATGATCTTTATCATACAAAACATTCATCAAGTCTGCATAGAAAGGATGAACATCATCTAATTTTGGAAATTCTTGAATAATCTGACTTAGCCGATCATGAAAATTTTGTTGTGTGAATTTAACCTTGCGCGTGTAGAAGGCACGAATTCGTGATATTTTGTAATTCTTATGAATTACTGTGGGTGTCTTACGCTGTGTCTTTGACAAGATTATGTCGACAAAGTCCTGAAACAAGATAAGAAACATATGTTTAAAATATTGAATATCTTTGTATATGTCCAATCACCAAAACAACGAAAAACTAAATTCAATTTATAGATTTAAAGCTGTAAACAAGAAAATTATAGCACGCAGGTAGTATAAGCTGCATGCTTGTAACCTAGCAATTAAGTCCAGTCATTAATATTATGTAAAAAACAGAACTCACCTTTGCAGTAGGGACGACCGCAATTTTCTTAAAGTTATACAAAGCCATTTTTAGTTAGTTCTCTTGACAATATTCACAAAACTCAATAAATAGACAGTGTAAACTGCCCACATGCCGCACGTGAACGTGCAGCAGACCCGAAAGGAAATATGATTTGTAGAACGTTTATGTGCTGCCATCTACCGGCATAATTTTCCATGAACTTAATCAAGATAGGAAACTCAACTTGTAAATGTAAGAAAATGACTTTATTCGAATCGGTAAAGTAATCAAGCACAAACTTCTCATCAGAAACACAAGTTGCGCTGGCGTTGTATACAATTTTATGAAATGTTGCCGCTTGCGCACGTGTGCTTCGTGGACGTTGTTGCTACTTGCAACGCTTGCAACAGCTTGTAGTTTTCATGATCCCATCGCTTGGTCGACTATCTTGTTTGTTTATACGATCGATACGATGGCGTCCGGCGGTGGTATGTTCTGTATTTTTCATTTTTATTTTTCTTGTTAATCCTTACGCGTTCAATAACATTCCGCAAGTACCTTCGTAACACATCAATTTACTTTTATGATAGAAAGTACAACAGAGGAAAGGACTGAAGCAGTAGCAGCTCAACCCATCGCCAATGTTGTGTCCGAAACAGCCCACGTAAGGGAGATAACCTAACACCTTCTCGACCACCTTGGATTATGGGGCCTGGGGTACGAGCGGTGTAAGTCCAAGCTTGTTCATGACGATCTTTTTACCATTTCACGCATTTTTTTAATTAATGTAACGTGATCAATTGTTTTCTTTCACATTTTGAGTCCGTATTATGAGCCATTGTTCTTTTGGTTAAAACTAACCTTTACGTTTCCATGTTTATCATCGTTGTTACTAATCGCGATTTTGTCATTTAGACGTCACTGAAGAATTTTAAAGTTCAAAGTACTCAAAAAGCTGTATATTCAGATTTTTGCGTACAGAACGTTTGTCTTTTGTATCAATATTCATTGGTCGAGTGGGATAGATAATGCTGAAAATGACTTGCACCGCTTGTACGCTTAATGCAAAATGTCTAGATTAACACTAGGAATGTCGAGGAGTAAGTACCAGGAGGTATAATGTACAGAGGAGAATGAAGAAGCCAGCATCATCTAGCATCTGTGGACAGGGATACGTTCTGTTTCCAGAAAGTAATATCCATGGACAAGGATTCGGATCTGTCGGGTGTGCCTCCTAAAAAAGCTCGGGTCGAGGTTCAATCATTACCTACGAGGCAGTACTTAGACCAAACTGTAGTGCCCATCTTGCTGCAAGCACTATCGAGCCTAGCGAAGGAGAGACCACCTGATCCCATCAGCTTCCTAGCAGGTTACTTATTAAGAAACAAGAACCAATATGACAACGGTGGGTCTCCACCAACTAGCCAATAAGCACACTCTACACTGTTGACCATGGGAGGAGAATAAAATTGTTTTGTGAATATTTCACAAACATGAATTGAGGCATGGTGGCGATATTTGATCGTTATACTTTTTAAAATAAATAAAGATGACATAGCTTTTACATAATATCTTCTCAGTTCACCCACCTTGTACTCTCTCTCTGTATTCCAAAGAGCAATGAGTTCCTGATGCAACGATCCTAAACCCTCCTATACTCCTACGCCAAGAAAAGCCAAGCTTGAATCAATAATAGCTATAATACTTTCATCAAACTAAATTTGGGAGCAACGATTTAAATATTAATTTATATTAATAAAAATAGTGTATAATTTGTGTCAGTAAAAACAATTTTTTGACACAACTACTCAGCCAGCAAAATAAGTATCGCTTACAGCATTCAAACCCCCATTTACATTGTGTAAATACGTGTTGGATGACTCCAGCGAAACCTCTTTCTCGGTGTAAGTGCACGTTAATTGAAGCAAGCTAGTGATAAGGTGCTGAAGCGTTATCGCAGTGCTATTGTCAGTTCAGTTCTCCTCGCTTCCCCGAGCAACTGATATAACGACAAACGGCGCTTCTCGTCACGCCTGCTTATCAGTATCTTTTCGATAACTAGAGTAGTCAGACCTCAGTTAGACCGGAGTACACAGGTATTGCTTCGCTTTAATATTACCAAAGTCAATTAACCATTGTTACTCTCGTACATGAGTTACACCGAAGAACGTTATACACTAGGGTGAGCTGACGGACGCGCGTCATGACGGATACGATAGTATCCGTCGCCGTGGCGATTGGCGAGGAGCAGATTTTGGCGAAAATCGACAGGAGTCATCCATTGGAACAAATAATAGAGGAACTATGCTCGGCTCACGGTCTGTCTACGGAATCGGATAAATACGCTCTTCAGATCGCCAGACCATCGCCAAAGGCTGAAGACCCTACCCTGGCAAATAAATACGTCACATCCGATCTGATTGATCAGGTCTTAAACGGAACTGAATTACGTCTGGTCTTCTCGGCAAAGACAACTGCAAAAATTCTTCTAGATGCCATTCGGGATGCTGGTCCTGGTTTACGGAGGAAGGCTGCCATTACAAAACTAGCTACTGCGTGCGAGGATCCCGAATTCGCACGATGCTTCGTTGAGATCCGCGGTACCGACTTGATCATTGATATATTGCGAACTGCTGGTTCAACCGAAACCACTGCGGTTCTTGCCTGCCTGAGACTCTCGATGCAGCATGGCCACTTGAAGAAAATGAGACTTCTAGGACTGGACAGAGTGGTAGCGGAAATTGCTGGTCCGGGTGAGAGCAGTGCTCTACGTGAAGCGTTATCTATAGGGTGTCTCATACTTGCTAATGGAAATGACGACGACCACCCTCGGCACTTGCGTCAAGCATTGAATATTTGGGAGACCCTGAACTTGATCACGGGAAGATCACCCAGTGTTCAGGTTGCCATTTTGGGCATGGTAAACGCATTGTTACTCTCAGCGGAACCCGAACGAAGGAATAATGATTTACAAATTTTATCAACAGTTAAGGCACGCAGGATAATATTCAGACATGTGCTTGGATCAGGTCAGAAGCAGTTGGAGTACGACTTGGCTCATCAGCTGCATGTACTGCAGACGTTACTTCTGAATTATATGCTCGGTGTGAACGAACGGGATCAAATAGAATCCTGCGACCTGGAGGACATAAAACCAGCTAGGATATCCTGGCGTTCAGCCAGCACCGAGACGCTTCTAGCTGATCTAGGATCTTTATCCGCGAGTCAATCATCCACCAAATTATCCTGGACGATCAGTCTCGATGGCTGCGAACCGCAATATATGCCGTCGTCGCCAACACCTACGGCCAAACCAATTCCCGCCTTGAGGAAACATTTTTCTCGGTGCTTCAGTGGCGACGGTGCTTCGGTGAGTCGTCTGGCGCTTGACTGCCTTAAATATTTTTCAAATCGTTATCGCGATAGTTATGTTCTCGCTGTGGGGGAGGCTGAGTTAGCCTTAGGGATAACCCGGATAGCTCAGGACGTCGTGGAGATTTTGTGCGAAGTTTTACATATTGGTACTAGACACAGTCAGACCTCAGATCGATTCAGTCCCATCTTCTTCGCCGCACGGGATCCCTTCTTCGAGGAACTCTTCTGCCATGCTGTCTGGACCCTGGGCCGTACCCGACGTGACTTGAAGGCCAGGGAACCTGCAGATCACGATGTGGCTCTTTCCGTTCTACGTCGTCAACTGGAAGATGCTCTTGCTACTAGACCCACCACCTTGAACAACTTGGCTGACACCTTGCGCGACATCAGCGCAGCTAAGGTACAGGATGCTTGGATGGCGGAACAGAATGATGCTTTTGAGTTGGTACTCCAGGAACATCCCAGTGTCCTCGAGATACGGAACAGTCTACGACCGGAAACGGAGAGGCTGGTAATTCTGCAAAGACTGAATGCCATCAAGGTTGGACATACTTTTCCAAGGAATTTGGACACTTTGAAGGTATCGTTAACTGAACAATTGATTATCTGATCTGATCAAGGATCCTGGTTGAAAAATTTATTCCTACATTTTGTATCAACGTTCTTTCAGAAAGCCAAAAACTGGTGGTTCGCTCATTTATCCGAGGACGAGCGTGCCATTATCTACGGCGACTGGAATGCGGATGTACATAACTATGCGAGTCTTCAGAAACGAATCAGCATAGCTTCCGCTACTGGTCTCGCAACCGGAAAACGATGTCCGCACTCCAAGGGACGAAAATTCATAGAAGATACGTTATTTTTTTCGCTCCTTTACGAAGGAGGCTCACTGGACTTCATCGCCCAAACCCGGGAGGTCTACTATATCTGGACAGACGCCCTAAGCTATCTCTTAGGTATTAAATTTATTTATTGATTAACCGGAAGTCGGTCTTGACGCATGAATAACCTCTGTATCGCTACTCGATACCTTTCAGGTCGCAACGTTGAAAGCCTTGCCTTCAGGGAGGATGTGGAAACCATTGTGGACATGGAAGTGAGACTGAAGTTATTGGAGCTCGGTGACGTCAGGGTCCCAATACCACTGGAACCACCTCCGGTACCAGCGGATCCAGAGAATTATGAGTTCGCCAATGAGACTCCTACGTAAAGTCAAGTAAATATTCAGCGTGCACGACCGATTTGGGATTTGGAGCTCAGTGGATGGCGATTTTCCCAAGATTGAATATCAGACGTTCGTTTCTTTGAGAGTTACCGAAAGCTGTCGCCCTCCCGCTACTCAACCTTCTCCAGCTTTCTATGCTCCAGGAGTTACTAGCCCTGGAACGGGGGTTGTAAAAATGTGAAGGCGCCAGGTGGCGAATAACACGTGCATTTGTATTCAGATGTATGCAGAGCCGAAGAAAGTTCCCCTACGTCCTTCTCTCCTTTAATATAAAAGTGTAACTACGGGAATATGCTAAATTGGCTAATAATGCTCGTGTTCTTGCGGAGAAAACGCTTTGCCGGGTTTTGCACTGCTTTCCTGTGAATTTCAATTCTCCCTACTGATATACAGCCTCTTTCTATAGGTTCATCGGTCCCTTTTGCCTTATCCCATTTCTAGTCCTCTACATCCTAGCTTTTATACCTTTGACCCTTATTACGCCCTCTCACAAAAGACTCTTGCCTTTACTATTATTCCTCTTTTAAGTTTTCTTTTCTCTCTCACACTATTTGCTGCTCTAAAAATCCGAATAATATTTGCCCATGACGTGGAATCAACTCGGCCAATTAAAATGGAAGTAATCGATGAACGAGCGAACTTTCATCCGATTCTGCAGGAATGTCGCCTCCTCTATTTTCACCAAGTTTTCATTTTCATTTGTCGACGCGAGCGTACTGCATAAACAGTTAGCCCAATTACCAAGCAATAAATTCTAATGAGCCATCCCCGTCCTGTCGATTTTAATTGGGACAACAATTTAACTCGTGGCAATTAAATGTAATCGGTAAATTAATGGACATTCAATTTATTTTACGGTACAGAAAGATCAATAATCCTATATACAGAAGTTGCAATCTACCTTGGAGTCACATATGTCCAATTCGCTATCCCTATATTGTCAACAATGAAAATACGAAATCGACACAGCTCAAAAGTATTTATCTTGGTAAAAACTCGTCTAACGAACGACAAGATTTTTCGTTGTAGATTACAGTAATTCTGTTTCGTCCTTATCTCTTTCTGTTTCTTCTTATTCTCTCAAACGTATTCTACATGTACAGCCAATGTATACCACCACTTCCCATTTTACAAATTTCCATACAAAACGGAGGATAATAACGAGCGCAATTGTTATTGTCTGAAACGAAAGTAGGGTGTTCCTCCTTGCTCCTTCTTCTACTTTCTTTTCCATTTCACTCTCTTTCTCTACTTTCTCGCTCGCTCCTTCAGCATCCATCCAGTCTCTTTCTCTACTTCCTGCTCTCTTTACCACCCACAAGCTACCACTTTGTAACCTCCAGCCGTTATTTAACGCGCTCGTTTAAGAATATTACGCAAACCGAGAGTGCACCCTTCAATTTCAACGAGTTGCAAGACGTTCGTAATTATATTTCGTGAAGTAACATTGCGCCGAAGCTGCCATTTCTAAAGCAGCGTCAAAGAATTCATTGATTTTCATTTTAAAAAAAAAAACCCTAAGCCTTGGTCTAACGACGTTACACTTTCCACATGTACATTAATAAACTATGACAAAGTCCCGGACATAAATATACAGTGACAGTACGTAAAGTAAATATTTATAAATTGGATTTAAAAAAAAGATCCTTTTTATTCAAAAAGATATCGTATAACAGGATCATTCATTTTTTTCTCCCAACTCGTCGTTTGTCACGAACAAAGTGGGGTACCCGTCGTTCTATGCTTTTTAATATAAAGGGTTTTAGGATGCTGACAAAATACAACGTCTTTGAATGAGTAGCGCGACTTTGAGTTATGGTCCATTCCTTTTTTTTCCCCCAGGATACTGGATCCCGCCTCTATGTATCCGTATCTGCATTCTTATCCTAACCTAAACATCCTGTTTACCGTCTTGAGAATCTTGACTGAATTTTCAAATGCTTCAAAGACGCTCTGCTCCCTTTTCAAATTAAAACTCATTAACCAGCCCTTAGTAATTAACGAGGGACTACTACGAGGGAGCTGGGATATCGACTTGGGGGAACCTGAACTAGAATCAAGCAACGAGGCCAGTAACCAGGAACCAGGATTTCCCCCTGCAACCCCCCCAATCCTCAAAATACTAAAGACACCCATTTGATCGTTATTACTTGGAAATTAGTTGAGATTAAGGGTTTCTCTCCCATTGCTCTTTTCCTTATTACTTTTTTTTCCCCTGCCTATTCATAAAAATAACTATCATTCTTTTATGCGCCTCTACCGTATTCCAGCAATCGTAATATCCATTGTCGGATATACCGCCACCCTTGGGACGAGATGTTCTATTATCATTCTCAATAGGCAATGGAGGCGGCGTTGATCGTATTAAGGAAAATACTCTAGGAAGTGAAATAAAAAGTTGATAAACCAATGAAGAGCTTTGGTAATCGAAAAAAAGTATTAAGAATTCTGAGTTGTAAGGTTAGATTGAAAATTTTCGATTTGAATATTGTTATTATTAATATAAAAAGGTAGTGGTCTAATGGGACGCTGGCGGGACCCAGGGGGTATAATAGGATTACGATACCGTGAAATCTATTTCCCTGTGCCGAGAATGCCAAAGGTTCTCGAAAAAGTATCGTTAATTTTCAAGTTCTCGGAAAGCTCGACTTTTTCATATTTCTCGACTTCTCGCTTACTACCTTCTCCACCTTCTCCTTTTCTCATCGACCTTAGCCGCCATATTTCCGGCTTACTTAAAATCAAGCCGTGATATTTCCACGTTGCGCTATCGTAAAACTAAAAATTACGTAGAGCTGATTCGTGAGCACGTGCTGCAGCGCGAGGTCAAAGGTTAATTATAAGGGTGAGTGTATAACGAAGAGGGTGGATTTTGGTGAAAGTAAGAATAAAGGGCGAGATAGAGAAGGTAGAGGTAGAAATTGGAGTACCTATAGTCTCTTGCTGTTAACGACTTATACACGTGGCCATTTACTCCCTGAAATATACGATAAAGGGAAACCCAAAGGTTTCCTCGGACCCTTTTGTCCTTTTGCAGTATTTTGACGTCGGCGTCAGCGTCGAAAATGTCTCGTACACTCGCTACGGGCAAACCCTCCTAACGGCTGTTTACGTTTAGTGGTTCTGTGAAATTACTTTAGTTTCTCGAGAAATACCCGGATGACTATCTACGTGTTCGTTCTAGCGAACCTCGATACTGGATTCTATCTGCAGGTTACGAGCACGTGGAACTGCTTGGACCTTTCGCAGTAGCACTACGTTCCCACCGTACAACTTGAACCAGTACATACCAGTAGTACTGGAATAGGGTAGTAGACGAGACGGAGTCAGTGGTTGATGTATTTTCGGTCTTGTGCACTCCAGTGACGTCACTGGTACGGAAGATTCAAAGCAAGCACAATGGTACCGGAAACGAATTGGTCGTCGCCCTTTTGAGTGGCTGAAATATTTCAACTTTATAAGGAAACTTTAATATATATTGGTAACGTATTTTCTCAGCTTGACACCGATAACGAAAATTCGAGAGCTAACTTACGCCATCTTCAGCCGTCCACCCTTCCTTTACGCATCCGCATGCCAGGCGGGCGCCAGCCAATTCTTGTTTCACCGGAAACTGACGAGCCGGTATGACCTGGGAATTGAGGTGGAACAGTTTCGACTTCGGCAAAACGAGAGCTCCGGTGGAACCTAGCAGAAGAGACGGTAGCTTAACGGATCGTGTCGATTTTTGGGGACGCGTGAAATCAGCAAACTCAACTGAAGCGAACGGTTAGGGAAATGCACGGTTGCTCAGGCTGCTAGGTTGAGGTAGACAAGATCGGAGTAAGCATCAGATAAATAGGGCCGGAAACAGAGAGGAATTTATCGAGAACGTAATAACAGATCGAATCGGAGCTATAAAATCGGGATTCCTCCACCAATTAATAAATTAAGAATCCTCACCGGAGCTGGTTCAGCTGATCCTTGAAGGCCGAAAACTGCATCCAGGAGAAACTCAGTTGGACGCTGCACCTCCGAAACACATGCAGAAAATCTATAGAATTTTCTGAATACTGCAAGAACTTCCTGTACCGTATAGGAAACACAGCTAGCAAAACTATAAAAAAAAAGCCCGGGAGCGCGAACCATCTTGACAATAGTCAAATTTGCGAACTAATCATTTTGATTGGTCGAGATCGTTATAGCCGATATCTCTTATCCTTTCCTTCGAATCGTCGCTTTAAACCAAATCGAAATCATTCCTTAACGAATCGGTACGTAACTCTTGGAGATCCTCCACGGCCGCTTCCCCAGGACATCGGGCTACGGCTGGGCACCACATCCTCAACTAGGGTCAGGATATTCTTCCCTGCCCTTAACCGTAATAAAGCTATACCTCCGGCCGCTCTACAGCCCTTTGCCTATCTTCAGCAGGGCGTCGGTCCGATGAGACGCCTCCGTCGGATCCTCTGTCGAAAAACTTGGTACACCAAGACTATCTAAATCGGTAACTGGAGTCGCTTTGTCGACCGTATACGGTCTTTCGACTTATAAGTCGAAAAATCACGTCACAATAGATATATATAAAATATCCTATTCTGTGTATACATACAAGTAAATCCTAATAGAAAGGGTTGCGGTACGAAATGAAAAGGATAAAAATTCCTCCGGCTCCCAGAACGAAATGGAGAAGTGCAGACGAGGGTTGGAAAGTGGGTCGACGGTGATCGCTGAAGGAGGGACGGCCGTCCTCGATGTCCCGTAACATCGGGAACAACAGGATCTCGCATTTCAGGTCGACGAAATTGAGGCAATTCTGTGGTCGAGGACTCGCCTTCATTTTACCCTCGGTTTGCTGAGAATCCTTGCCGTTCGCGGCATCGCACCCTCTGTTCAATTAACGAGACGCGACCTCATCCTTTCCCCGCCCCCACTTCGTTCCACTTGGTCCATCTCCGCGTCCCTCCAGCTTCCCGTCTGGTCATCCTTATGTTCCTCGTTCGTCTTCCACGGTGTACTCTGTACAGGACCGAGCGTCGCTCAGTGAGGCTCCTTTTTTTTTTTTAATTTTCCAAGAACGCCCTGGGGATCGTCCCCCATTTAGAACGAGGCCCGTTTATTATCTAGCTGCGGTGCCCCAATTGCCATTTACTTTTACTCGAACCGATTACGCTTGGCGCCTGCACCTTCCTTTCGTCTCACTCGCACTTCTCATACCCAGGATGAGGTCGTCGTGCTGGAGAATGATAATAATTTCAAGGAGAAAATAACACCTATCGCCTTGCGCGCAATATTTCCCATTGCGCGGGCCAACTCTCTCGGAATTATACATACGTATACTATATGTATATACATACGGCGGCAAGTTAGGCAGCCGCAGTCGTGGAAGAGTTTCTATGAATGCGTAACGAGGGGTTATCCCACGCCATTTAACCCAATCTTCGTATCGGAGTTCCCAGCACCGACAACCATTTCCCTTGCCTACCCTTAGCATCCCCATCCACTTCTCTATCGAGCATTCAAGCTAGGCAGAGTAAGGGAGAGAGAGAGAGAATCGCTCTTCCTGCTTCATAGATAGTAGTATGTCGCCAGGAGCATGCTGAGTCTCTCTCTTTCTCTCTCCTTTTCACAGATAAGTCGTAGGTGTAATATATGACGTAGGTATACATATATATATATATATATATATATATCTCAGACTGGCGAGAGTCCATTCTCAGTCTCGGACGTGGATTCCGTAGAAGCGTGTAATATCACTGGGAGAAACGTATTTCCTTGCCAATTTTCTCGAATGTCGCGTTCCTTCGCATACTCCTTCCAGCTCTTAGCATTTCTTCGATTCTACGGTACTCACTGCTGCACTCTCTTCTTCAGTTCTTCAATTCCAAGTGAAAGTGAGCGAGTCCCGGAGTACACTCACGTAGGCATCGCCGGTTGAATTTTCTTTTTCTCTCTCTCTCTTTTGTTCTCTCTCCTCGAAGCAGATGCACATCTCCGTGCTATTTGTTATTCGATTATGCTAAACCCTGGAATGGAGGGGTCCAGGGGGTCGACCAGAGGGCTTTCCTATATCCGATTTCTTTTCCATCTATAGGAAGGACACGCGGCAAATAGAAGGTTAGGCCGTTTCCCGTTCCACACGAGAGATTTTTCTATCCTGGAGGAAGAGGACGTGCGCAGGACCATCCGAGGCTGAGCTGGGATTTTCCCGTTAACAACGGTAGACACTTCTATCCCCGATGCGTTATATGTACTATAAACAGAGGGTAATGGTAAAAGCGTGTAAAGCAGGGTGACGCGTTCGCATGAACGTACCTATAACTGCATGTATGGCGTACCTTGTGTAGCCTGCGATAGCTGGGCAATAAATATGTATATACAGCCCATACGGAGGATACATAGAGAGAGGCAGGAGGGCTCCTGTTACCTTTCCCTTTTCTCCATCATTCTCTCCTACCATCTGTATACTCTGACATCAAGCTCTCTAGACTCGCCCTCAACGTCCTGACTATAGCTCAGAGTGAGCCCCGTGGCCGTGGTTAATGGTGGAACCGTGTCAGGGCTTTCCCCAGTCGCGCGTACCAGCTAGGCTCACCTGCTCCGTTGCTCGACTCCTAGTCTGCTAGTCCACTGTACCTAGACTGCGTTCAATTGGCACACATATTGGAATTCTATTAGCCAGATTACGGGCAGTAATTGCTCGGTTTAGCGCAATATCGCAGCCTCCTGGGACGTGCGGGATGTGTAGTACGTGCGGTACGATCATCAAACACGAATTAGGTACCTACATCCAGCGCGTTCCTGGCCAACAGCCGACCTCTCTACTTCCTAGGTTGGCATTACGCTTTATCGCCTCGCCGTGTCACCCTACCTACATTATGTTTCTCGCTGCAGTAATCTCCCAGTGGCCATATAGCGACCGCATGAATGGGATTGCTATGAGCCACGTGGAGAAATCGTTAAACTGATGGAGAATGATTGAGTTTCTTTTGCTTAAATTGCTTTCTGGAAATTTAGGAAATTTGTTATTCTAGCTATCGAGGCCCTTACTGATCTTGTTAATAGTACTGAGCTCTTTAGTAAATTATCAGAAGTTTCTACCGACCTCTGACGATGGCCTTTTAAAGGCTCCTTTTGTAAGGGTAGAATCAGCAAAGGGAAGATGCTAATAGATTGAACTCCAGAAAACGGGACCGAAACCCTCCGATTCCGGAAACTCTCTTCCGTGAGATTATTCTTTCCTTGTTCTGATCATTCCTCCGAGACTCCGCTTCTCCTTCGGCCTACGAACAATAGCTTTCTTCGAGCAATTCTCCAGGCCCTCCTTGCCCGCAGATTTTCATTTCAGATCTGGCTCCGTCCTCTCCCAAAGGAAAAAGTAGTTGCTCGCCCCGTCCGTTGATTTCAATCTGTTTGACGGCCTTGTTCTCCACTTTGGGAAAACTTAGCAACGTCTACGACCACTGGCGGGACGTGGAGGAGAAGGTCGACCTCGTCGAGGTCTTCTGGAGACATTCGTTATCGTGAAAAGGCATCGCAAGAGCATTCGATGTCATTTTCGGACTTTTCCTTCCGTTATCTCCTTGGCGAAGACTTGCCGCAGCCATCAGAAATCTTTCCCGACTCCAGGACATTAAGGATGGCCATTTTGGACTTTGAATATCCTGCGAACCAGAGAATATGGAGGAGATTAAGAGGAGAAGAGAATTCCTGTTGCAGAACTAACGGTAACCGCACAGTGGCTGCTGCTCTTGCCCATTTTTACTCATTTTACTTTCTTTTCAGCAGACTGCGAGAACCGCTTAATCCCAGGAGCGTAAGAGGCAAAGGAATTACGGTAAACGTTGATTTGTGGCAGTGCTATTCCTCGTTGCATCATTATTTATAATTTGCGGGTATTAAGCAGACTCCTGGGTGGGTCCTCTTCCTTGATCCTAGCTTGAGTTATGTGCACGTCCTACCATACCCAATAGGACCAGGACCTATATATAACAGAGAATAGAAAACTAAAAAAGAGTCACTGGTAGCATGATATTGTCATACAGAAATATACACAGGATTAATTCACCCCTTAGTCTTCAGCATAGTCATCCCTTTTTATCATCCCAAATAAGCTCGTACCCAATTGGACCAAAGACAGTAGTGAGAAGCTTAAGGATAACAGGGTAAACTTAGGAATCCAAAATTCCAATTTGGACTCCTTGATGGACCTGATGAACGAGACCCAGGATATCCTCTACGGGTTTGCTATTCTCAAGAATAAGTATTCTACGGGCCGTTATTTCGCCACGGAGCCAGAATAGCATACGGCGCCGAGATAACAGAATCAGATAGCGGCCATGCCATCCCTTGTTCGGAATAATACCTTGCCGGGGTATAACTCAGAGCTGTCAGACTAATATTTTCATGAAGGAGAGCGTCTTCGTCTCCCACTAGCCGTTGCTTACTTATGGCTGCCAGGAACATTGCCCAGTCTACGCGAGATCCTTACCAATACGGGGTATCCATAGTAAAAGGAAGGGTAGTTTGACATCCACTAGTCATCCTGGAGTAATTTCGTCCTGGCAAGTGAAGGAGGACATTCCTGAAGTCGATGGTGCGGATAATTAGCGTAGGACGTAAAAGAATGGGGCTCCAGCGACTGGGGCTGGAACTTTGATAAATACTCGATCGAGGACTCGAAAATGTGAGACTCGAAAATGGCTTCGTCGACAAGATTCAAGCTCTAACGTGGATCTTCGCGTCTCGAGTGTCAAGTGTCTCAATGATTCGCGAATTCCATTTAAGTCGAACAGCCAGGAGTGGGAAATTGAAGATATTTACGCGATTCCGTAAAGCCGTAAATCAATGGCGAATTGGAATTCCCCACCTAATAAATCACCATTATATCTAGCGTCCCTTCTACGTAGTCTGTAGTCCATGCTCGATCCCTCCCCACCAATATAATATACCCTGTACGCCTATACTATATTCTATATCGTATAGAGGACTTATTGGCTTATATACTATATAATGTATAGCGTAGCCTTACACTGTACTTTTATTATATGTGTATGTGTAGACTATAGATACGTCAGATATAGTATACACATTATAGGTATTCTATATCTTCTGTAAATGTTACAATCCCGGTAAAGTGAAGTTGGTATCGTGGGGAGAATAGTCAGACCGTAGGCATTTTATTTGCTGACAAAAACCCCATAAAACACGCCTCCGAAACAATTGCAATATTTTCTCTCTGGCGTCGAGTACCTACCCTCGCCTCACCCTTGGGAACGTCGTCGTCGACATTTGAATTCGCCGTTAAACACATCGGCCTATCTTAATGGACATCTCCCACTGGCTCTCAGGTTGCTCGTTCTCCATGTTCGGATTACACCTTCCACTTCCTGTTACAGCTGGTTACTTTACCGGTTCAGAAATCCTTTGTACACTGGTTCCTCGTAGACGTCCTCGGTGAAATCCGTATACTCGTCGTCCTGGATGAAAAAGGGAGAACCCATCTGTTTCTCAAGGTCTTACTATAATGACGTCATATATCATAGAATGGCCGACGGTCGGGAACGACCCGATTGTTTTGGATCGTAGCGGCCAGTAGTTGACGAGAGGCACCCAGGGGAGGTTCCTGAGGGTCGTAGAGTAATTTCATAGATCGATTGGCTTCGAAGCTTCGACAGGGAAAATAAAAAATGGCGCCTCGTTAAACCACTGGACTTTTGCCTCTTTTGTACCAAGTTCTAGAAGGTTTCTTGGACCTGCTGAACAGGATGGGTGTTCATTGAACCCCGTAACTACCCTTATATGGGTTACAGCTTTGGATGGTGTTGGAATCCTAAATGGTCAGATCCCCCAGGTATCGATAGCAGCTCATTCAGGATACAACGGAGTTAGACGAAGGTACACGAAGGGAATTGCAGGAAAGGGTTGAAGGGTGGGTGGGTCGTATTAAAATGTAAATGCGTTGTAGCTAGTTATTATGCGGAGCGGGTGAGCTCTCCGACGATGCGACCCTCGTGCCTCGTCGTCGTGCACCCCTACATCCCTCATCGTAAACACCCGATAATGGTAAAACCGTGTCACCTACCCTTAACCCCCTCCACGGATCGACCACTCGCGAGAACGTTCGACGAAAAAGTTTTCGCCCTTCATTTCCGATTTCACTTCTCCATCCCAAATGACTTTGCTTCATATTTCTCAATACACCCTCGACCCCATGCTACCAGTCTGGCTATAATCCAATTACTCTACTACTGACTGTATTTAAAAAAAATTACTTAGGTATAATTAGAAAATTTTTTTCTATAGGGTGTCTCAATTCATTCCAGTGCACTTTGCGTCAAATGGTCATCACGGGGGATGGTAATGTGCAGCCACGTGCCGGCATTCATTAAGTGTCTTCCCTTTACACAATACAGTCTCTCGCACTGAGTAACTGCAAACAGGCAGAGTAGCTACTGTACAGTGTACACTCGTGGACGTTATATAAACATGTAGTCCAAGCCGCAATCCTGTGCGGAGATGGCTGACACACCGCAGTCGCAATGCAGCTGCTCTGAAACACGATTCCCAAGATATTTACCAAAACAGCAATTCGCAAATAGAAATTGTTAAGAGTTCTAAAGGATCGACAAGATATACAAAGTTGTCTAGGAAGATTGATGTGTTTGATATGAATTAATAAATAATTAATTAGGGAACGAATACATTGTTATCACCACGAAAGATCCTTGGTATAAGCTTCTGAAAATTGGTAAATGGTCCTGATAAATTTCTTGTCGTTCAAGTATGAATAGACATCTGAAAATTGATTTAAAATTAAATTGTATGAATTTTATATTCTGTACCTAATACAGCTTTACCTGAGTAATTTCTTCTCTCTCTCTCTCTTTCTCATGGGATCCTTATTTCTCATTTACTTACTCTACGAATCCCCCAGTGCTCAACTGTGTGTATTTCTCCAGGCAGAGAAGTTTTGCGAGTCCGTTGCAGCTGCAGCTGCCACTGCGGTTGCATCACCCTGGGGCGTCTCCTAGCAAGAAACCTTAAGCCAGGTTCACATCCGAGCAATCTGTGTAACGCTTTTATCGCGTTGTCGCGAGATAAGAGATAGATAGTCTGAGACTGGTTAATGAGTAAGCGAGTAACTGAGAGAGTACATACTAAGGGTGGATAGGGGGTAGAAGGAAGACAGGTGTGGGTGCGAATTACAGGCTTGGCAGGTTACTTCGCTCCTGGATTCAGAGCGCTTGAATATTTCAATTCCTATACAAAATACAAGAGATTATTAAAATATTTAAACGAGGCCGTCGGTCGGTCGTTACGTACAGACCTACATCTCGCAAAGTTCTCAATTAAATGCTAACAAGGGAGAAGCTCTTTCCACCTGAATACCGTTCCCGTGGAAGTTGCTACCTTGCCGTACCGACTGACATTGTTTTAACGAGAGTATGAGCAAGTAATTTAGTCACCGTCCAGTATTTACATACTTTACTTTTTTTTTTCATTTCTGCAAATATTTGGACTGTCAGCCGATTGAATCGTTTGACAGGATCATCCCCCTGTCTGTCACTTATCAAATCCTTGCTCTAAGGTCAGCGTACCAACTTCTCCTCTCTCCTTCACATCTCTCCCCTCTTTTCTTCTTTTTGAGTCAACGTTACTTTCTTAATAAAATATTTGAAGAGACTCATGAGTCACTACTCGCTGAACTCCCAGTGAGCCGAACGTGCCAGCAGGAGAGATGTGCTCGAGGTAAATTTTAATTTGCAACTAGTTAAAAAGTTAGCCGGCCTGGGGGGTAGTTTGCGAGTCTGTAGAGGTAGCCGCGAAAAGGGGTGACCTGGGGAAGCGGTGCCGTGGCGATAATAAGGAGCGAACTTTCACCCAAGTACTTAGCGCGGTACGCCACGGAATTCTGCAAGTCTTCATCTATCTATCCCACCATTGTGAACCTGTGGGATATTCTCACAAAATTGATATTCCACATAATGCGACTGCCTGAGCGAATTTCTTGACACTAGACGGTCGAGCTGTTCATAGTCGACATGGCTGCAA
This sequence comes from Calameuta pallipes, assembly GCA_030142375.1. Classification (NCBI taxonomy): domain Eukaryota; kingdom Metazoa; phylum Arthropoda; class Insecta; order Hymenoptera; family Cephidae; genus Calameuta; species Calameuta pallipes. The sequence continues at coordinate 20,109 of JARQSW010000338.1, forward strand.
GAAGATGGATCGATGTCATTTATATTATTAATAAAAAAAAAAGTTTATCATACCTGCTTTATCCAATAATTTGATAATGCTTAAGCACAACTGACATATCGGTGCAGCCGCTTTAATCCGATAAACTGAAAAGATCAAAAAACAGAATCAATAGTCTCTCATACTTATACGATATGAGCGATGGAATTCATCCATCTTGAATTTCTTAATGTAGTATACTACATTGAGCCACTGGTGTTCCCCATTCTCCTACGGCACTCCTCTCTCGATTCCTGTGTCATAGAACTGCGAAGATCTTTCTCTATAGTGGTACCGTAATACTACCCTTTATCCATATACTAGCTGATACTATTGCTGCCTACTACCTCCTCAATACAGGGGGAAATCAACATCGATAGTCACCACTCGGGGAAGAATCGGTAAGCCGAGAGCCACGGTATCAGCATTGGAAAAGGATTTGCATAATGGACAGCGGTGCCAATGCGGCAGGCTAACACCAAGGCTTCGCCATTATTCGCTTTACCCCACCGACCTACCTTTTCCAAGGGTTGGTTATACGTGCGATATCCTTCCTTTATTCACCCCATGTTGTTGTATCCTCTATCGTACGGAGGATCTTAGGAAAATAAAAAAATTTATACAAAAATACAGACTTTGGTATGGACTATACTATACATATATACTATGTGATATAGAATCGTTTTATAAACATTGGCGAGGAGAGCATGAAGCAAAGAACAACGAACATCAAAGTGAAAACAGTGAGCAACCCTTATTCGAAAAGGGTATCGATTTAATTCCGTAAAAATGGAATAAAGAAGCGGGATGTCCGAGAAACTACGTAACCCATAACTATATTATTTTACAAAAGAAGTTATTTACCAGGATGAGACAGAGGAGTGGGAGAAGATGGAAATAAAGTAAGCAGAAAGAAGTTGAGTGGGGGGAGAGAGCGAAAAGAAAGATGTAGTGAAAGAAAGAGGAAATAGTACTTCGCCACGAAGATCCGATTTCCATCGGGGCCGATCATTAGGATGCTTCTTGGTAGGTTAAAGGCAGAAGTAATAGGTGGGTTAAGAAGGGGGAGTGAGAGAGAGAAAGAAAAGGGGATGAAGGTAAGGAATGGGAAATAGGAGTAAGAAGTCACTACTTACCTCATGAAAGGTATAAGAGGATGCTTCTTTCGTTTTGACGTCCCTTGGGAAAGAAGTTGCATTCTCGTTACTCTTCCGGGTCTGTTTTAAACGTGATACGATAAACTGAACGTAACGAGTAGAATCGATTGTCTCGAAGGAGTCGATTGATTCCGCGTTCCTTCCATTTATGAAACGAATCGGACTACGTACGCACGTAATATTTTTGGATAAAAAATATTTCTATCTTCATTGTCAATCAGTGAAAATCTTGTAATCCTGGCTAAGGTCTGGAGCGAGGAGCTGGAGGGAGGTCTCGACTTTGACTCGACAATTTAAATAAAGTCTCCAGTCCCAAAGGGAAGCTCCTTACTTACAGAGTATCATACTGTTCAAACAGCTGAGATTTAATTCGATACCGTGCGGTAACAAAACAGTCTCCTGTAACGAGAGTGACTGCCGGTTTACTTTGGCCCGATTTTCAATTAATTCAATTACCCAGGCAATAACGATAAAGCACGTAGCCTCGTCATCCTACCGTGGCAGTGAGGATGAAGTATGAAGGTAAAAAAGTGGCATCACAGAAAAAAAAAGCAAAGGAAGAACAGAGGCTCGAGACTTTTTCAGCGATCTTTAACGGTATAAAATTGAGTGTAACATAACCTAACCTTTCTTTTGATGAACCCGAGAAATTTTTCGTTAGCATTGCTAACGCCGGAGTCTGCAGGTCCGCTTATACGTAGCATGAAAATCCCTTGGCTTATTATACAGCCAGTTTTTTCTTACTCGTTTCGCGTCCTCACTTTTTTTTTTCACGGGCCCTTTCACGGCTTCCATCATAGATAATGGCACCCGTGAGGAAAGTATACGCTTTTCTCCTCGCGAAATCCATAGCCGAATCTTCAGGGAATTTGCCCCTTTTATCCAGCACGGTATCCTCATTGGCAAAACCCTCTTGGAAACCCACAGCCTGCATACCAGAGACCGATACCCTCGACAACGTCATCGGCACTCCAGACTCTTGGCAACATCGGCCATTTTGAACTCCCGAAGTAGACCCAGGAGGATCGACTACTGTATTTTGACTGGATGTGTAATGGGAGACGTTCGTACGAAATTAAAGTGGTGGCGCGTGAGTAGAATTCCGACGAGCCCGCGAAAAGCCATCTTTTCTTAATTTCGTGAACGTTGGTACTACTGATTCTAGTGTTCTTCTATAGTTACAAGGATCGGTGTGTTCGGGAGGTGGCACGAGGAGGGTACAAGAAGGTTTGAAACTGTGAAAGTTTTACTCTCTGAACGATTCTCCCATCCACCTTCCAAGTATCTAATGGAGGCGAAAATGTCGATCGAAGTCGTTTCGTTCCGGTTAATTCCTGTCGAAATTTTCTGCGTCCCAAGAATCTTCATGCTAAAAGCGACAAAGTCAAATGGAAAACTCGATAAGTAGCCAAACGTGGTCGAGTCTAGTGGAACACGTCGTAGGATATTTGAAAGTGGATTCGAGGGAAATGACTTTTACTTATACATACACAGTCAAAGGAAGTTACTGGTACAAAATGGCTTCTATCTCAGGCTGATATTCCTATTAATGAGGATACGATCGTTACTGCTACTTGAATCAAGTCCTTAGACATCTATATGTATATATATATGAAATGAGAGAAATTCTGGTACCTGAAGAAGATGCTGTTTTAACGATAAGTATAACTGTGCCACTTATACTGAGCTTGGTATAGCAAAGTGTAATTGGCTCTTCGACTTTTTGGCTATAGGAAATCTTACGCGGAACAAAATGGCAATTGGAGTTTCTTATCAGTTCTTAACTTATTGTGGAGAACTAAGGCAGTAAGGAAATGAGCACGTTTATACTTGGAAATCTCGAAAGCCATTGTGATTCTACGGTGCGTTAACGATATTTCATCTAAAAGAAAAATATTCCTGCCCTCCCCCTTACAAGAAAATAATAGATAGTCGAGAAAGAAAACCAAAGGTTTCCGATAGTTCATAAATAACTACAGTATAAAGGATGTTACGTATGAAATAAGATTTACAGGTCGATAGTGGTCAACTTTATGGCGGCGATGCAAAAAATAATCTCAGCGCGTGACCAGTCAGCTTCAGGGGCGGCTCGTTTCATGGGGAGCCAAAGGGTGACAGCCACTTCCTGCCTAATTGCCAGCGGGTCCCTCGTCGCTCGGAAATCTCCTCGAAATATTACTTCCGGTAGAAGCCAGCCTCTTCAGATCGCTATAGGTATATGTGTTATACGTACACGTGGAATATACGGCCGAGATTCCACGATATTTTATGTCTCCTACATATTATATCTATATACATATATGTATATATACACATAACAGACTAAGGCATTTTCGTTTTCCTGTCTTTACGAGGTAGTTTCGTCGCGCCCGAGTGATAACTCGACTCTCCATTAAGATGGAGGAGGACTTAGCTGGGAAGGTCTTGCCGATCGAAACCAATAAGTCCTTTGGCTTCGTTTCTAATTCGACTTTGGATCTCCCTTTGCTGCTGAGTATCCTCGATTCATCTGCATACCAATTCGTGGTAAAGCATTTGTATGGTGGCAGGTAACTACGTAGATATGTAGATGTAGATAGACGTTGAAATTCCTTTGCGTTTCCCGTAGAAGCAGCCAATGAAATTTTCTCATTTAACCGTATTCGTAAAAGGACCGCCCCAAATAAGGGTACAGCGGAGATGCTGGATATCGCCGCACCTTGGGACGCATAACCGTAATTAACGGGAGGGCAAAAATAGGGGTGGATAGTGGAGGGTTTGCTAAGTGAAAACTCATATTTACTGGTTAGCAGGCTCAGACATCCGCAGTAATACTGCATTACGCGATACCTGGGGAATTCAGGGGATCTAGGGAATATTCTGTTTATTCACTGAAATACATAAACCTAGTGTCAATGTGCTTTTTAATACATTTTTTTTTTTCAGGCGCGCTACAAGTCATTGTACATATATTAAATCAATAATTATATAAAAGCATTAGACACCTCGACGCCGCATAACCTCTTTAATTCAAATCTCCATGAAATATGAAAAAATTGTACGAATTACTCAGTGGAACGGATCCAGTCCCGAAGCGTGACCAATTATTGAACTCGAAGCTACTCGGGCGCGAGTAAGTATTAATTGCTCGATAACCAGTGCTGGCGATGTCGTTTAAATAATTAATACATTCAATAACTCTGGTCGGCTTAATAATTTTCATTTCACAGCATTGTCTCTGCTGACAGGTCATAATTTTATATGATATTCGGACTCCATCAGCAGATACTATCATATCGAACAATTTCTGCGTTATCATTCCCTATAGTCCTGAAATCAATATAAATGAACTCACCGGAGAGTCATCGAGTAAGTATACAGTAATAAACGTTAATTTGATCGAAGATTTACATAAAGTAAGTGTAACAATAGTTGGATTTATTCGTACGAATCGCTCTGATTCATCTAACGCGTTTTATATGTCGTTCCCATGGCAACCATGTTACTACACGCTGAGCCATTAGGCGCACAAACGTTTTAAGCCACCGGAACGACGTAACGTAATAACCGACAGACATTATCACGATGAAAGGATGAAAATTGAGGCGTCCTTGCTGAAATGTTTTAATGTATCCTCTATTTCCATTATACGTCAAATCCAGATACCTATTACGCATTAAGCACCTAAACGTCACCTAAACACGAAGCCCGAACATCAGATTGATAGTCCAGATAGTAGGGAACCTGACAATCGACTATCAGACCAGTCAATATTTATACAAATAGCTAAAACCACACGTAATATTGAAAGACAAACGTTTTAAAATATAAAAGACAGAAAATTCAATCCTATGACGAAATACGATTACACGTAAACTCGGTATATAAACTTATAAAATCTACAAACTCATAGGAAATAAGAAAATTGGGAAAAAGGTCGATAGGAGAGTTCAGCAAAGAATTTCAAATCGAGTGCATCACTTAATCATATTTTCAATTGAATAGAACCAACTCAATTTAGCGAGTCAGTCTAGTCAACGGCTAGTGCAAGTATTATGAGTGCAGCCGGCACGCAATATCATATTTAGAGAGGTCAATTCAAAGTTAAAGTACCTCAACATAGGAAAGGGCTTTTCGCTCCGGTGAAGACGAGAAGTCTGAGTAGTTAGTTATACTAAACTTGGATGCAATTCCAGGGCCGGGTGTAGCAGTGCACTCTTGCGGCGAGCAAGTCCATTGTGCAGGAGCCTTGTTTCCCTCGGCGACCTTAACGCGTTGCGTGTCTACCCATATACAGTTGTATAAGTGCTACAGTTGTATCGTAATGCACAGTACGTATTTCACTTATTTTGCACATATGTTCACATGCGTGTATGTATATGTATATATGCAATTCCTCATGGTGAATAATATATGTCGCCAAATGTATGTACGAATGTCGAGCATGTGGGATGCGCGCACCACCGAAAATCGTGTTCAATTCTCAAGTCCAAGTTTCTCAGGACAGACGTGTAGCTTTCCAGATGAAAGAGCCGCGGTTGGCTCTGGGAGTTAGGGGGCTGGTATAGTATAGTCAGCACCGGGAAAATCTAGGGACGAGGTTCTCGAACTCGCATCCTGAGGTTCTTGAGCTTCGAGCTTTCCTCGTCTTCCTCCTCCTCTGGATCAAGTTTGCTTCACTTTGAGAGGCTAACAATTCTTCTTTGAATCTCTTGGCGCTGTTGAAATTCATACAACTAAAATGTATGTACTGTAACGAATTTACATACATTGTTGATCAGATATACCTTGTAAGCTGCGAATCTAGTTGTCTCGTCGTCTTGATCATTGTAATCATTAGCCTGGATCTTCATTCTACTTTCGTCTCTCCTGTCTTTTTCTTATCTCCCTTGAGACTTCTATACCATGCTTCTTCCTGGTTCCAGCTCGTATCCTTGGGGAGTCATTAAATTTATCAGACACACCCCTCGTCTACCAATTCCGTGCTGACTTCGATATCCCGGGTAGGTTGCTAAGCGTCTTGCAGGAAATAATCGAGTTAAGAACCCTGTTGGAGACGTCCTGGCTTACGAGAACGACCGCGTCGTTGTTAATTCTGTAATAGTTAGCGAGAATAGAGTATCAAGTGAAAATAGACTTAATATAATAGCAGACACGGTTGGATGATAGTTTAGAGGTAAAATACAGTAGATGGAAATAATTTAGAGATAAGAATTGAGTAATAAGACAGGAATAAATAGATAGAGAGTCTGCTGTTTCTATGACAAAAGAATATTCCGCCAGTATGGTTCTACGATTTCGCCAGGAAATGCTGCCTGTACCGGTATTTCGTTGCACGGAGGTTAACGAAGAGTAAAACCAAGAAGCTAGAAGAGTGGGCGTAGGTAGTAGAGGTAACGTCAGTTTTTGAAAGTCGTTCCCTGTAAACTCGAAGCTGAAAAGTAGAAGAGGAGAAGAGGGGGGTTAGGAACGTTGAGTAGAATGAGAAAGGAAACAAAGAGAAATGCCATATTGCAACGTCGGAGTGCCTCAGCGTCGGTAAAAAATTCCTCCACCGCTTTCTCTTTGTTTCTGGTTTAATCTTGCCAGGGGATGCTGGTTACGCATATCTATGTACGTATGTATACCTACGCTGCGATGACAGGATGTCTGGGATGAACGTATACCTAGAGGAGCAGCCCATCCAGCATCCCAGTAACGTCGAATGAAATGCTCTTCCAGTCTTCCTTTCAGTTGTCCTCCCTTTAGAATCCATTCCGGCAACCCTTGATACCCCGAGGGATAGCACTGGTTCTTACTCCTACGATATACGTATATGTGCCAATTGCATTGGCATTCACGTAGGAAAGAGGATTTGAGAAATCGAGAAATCGAGCACCTTTGAAATCGTAAGAGGAGTTCAAGTGAGATTTCATGCGGGGGTCCCTTTTACCAGCGACTTCCGCTCGTCTTGGTTAATCCAGGAGCTCTCTCGGAAACTCAATTTTCACAGCTCCAGCCGTGTTAGGACAGTTATCCTGTCCCTTGTAATGAGAGCATCTCTGGTACACGGTCCGACCCAGACCTCCTCCAGGGAGTAAACCCGCTTCATTTGGTTATGTTATGAAGCGAGGTTACGTCCAACCCCCGAGGCAGTAAAACAACTCTATAATCCAGCCATGCCATAACCTCCCAGAAGGCCTTGGCCTGGGTGGCTAGCTGTCTCCTCTCTTGCGAAAGCCAAACATATACGTTAAGTAGCCCACGAAATTCCAAACGGAGAAGCCGATGAGTCTGTCAACGAAAAAAAAAAAAAAATCAATAATGCAAATTTGAGGTTATGCGATGCCATATGCATCGAGCCAAAATCGATTTCTCGTTACTCTTAGGAATCGCCCAGAGCCAACCGACTGGAATAATGTCGAGCATTAGCAAAATAGTTAAACGGTTATGCCTATAATAGGAGTGCGTTAATGATGGGACCTCGTTACACGAGAGGTTCTGTAGCGAGTTGTTGCGCCTCTAATGAAATTCTATCCAGTCTCCCATGTCCCTTGTGTGTCGTAGAGGAAAGTCATACTGCAGGAACAATGTCCTACGTACCATCATGGACACGGTTTATACATTTGAATTCCGGGTGCAATAATACTAAGGTTCAGTCACGTTTCACCGTAGCTACGGCATCAGCTGGACTGCCGGAACGTAACTGCTGGGAGGCTTTCTAGCTATTGGCGATCGGAGCGACGCGGCGCGGCGGAACGCGGTACCTCGGCGAATGCGTCTCGTTAACAAAAGCGTCACTTTTAATTACGCAGCTGTGGTATTCGAGTATCGGGCTACTATCAGGACAGTGTTGAGGGGGGCGTCCAGGGTATCCGGAGTGTCCGGGTATCGGCGAATCGGTGGCCTAGCTGTGCTGGTCAGCACGATATTGGCTATCGCCTCTGCTCGCCGCATTGCATCCCTACCGGCGTAATCTGGAAATATTAGCCCGCAACCCCAGCCCCCATACTACCAACTGCACCCCTAGCTGGATCCTCTCGTATCACCGATGTTCAGGACACGCGCCACGCGGCAGCAGCCAAACGCAATGGCTACTCTATGTATCAGCTGACTATATGTATGTATAGACTTATGTATACTACTGTATATAACTAACCTATAGAACCCTATATACACGTGAACGAGAATCAAGCAGGGGAGAGAGAGAGAGAGAAAGATAGAGAGTATACCATGAGAATGAGAAAGACAGAGACGGAGAGAATTTCTCTCCAGTGAAATATTGAGTGGTCGGCTGTGTAACCGGAAGCACTATTAAATCACAGGATGCAGGTATTAAGCTGGCTTCCGGTTTAAGTGCACAAGCCTGGCATGCCCTGTCACGCTTACTTCTTGATAAGGATTTTGCATTTTTTTTCTCCACATAAACATATAATATTATACGTATTAATACAAAGGGATGAAAGTAACGTCATCTTCATCCCTTAATATTATTTTATTATTCCGGCATCTCTTCCTCCTCTTTATCTTTCGCCTACCCTTGTCTCTTCTTAGGAGGCTCGAACCTCTCTGAAAGTAGGCTCGTGGTTTGGGGCTACTGCCCGTAACTGCCCTAGGTCACGAAAGTCAGCATAGGGGGTAGCATCCCTCCGGGCAGTTACGTGTTACTTTCATAGGCGATTTGTGCAATTCGCACGGTACGGAGCCTCGTTCGCAAATTACTGGGATTAGATTACACGTGATTTATCGTACGAATTCGAGCGTTTCGAGGTGTAATATAAAACGAAATGGTGAACGAGCTCTCGGCATGAGACCCTTATACCAGTATGCTTGAGCGTTTCGCCATTTTACAATGGAATAAGTAATATAATAAGCGGTTCGTGTACTACATACATTGGTCTACCAACTGGCAATCATTACTGACACAAATAGCAGGGGATGAATTGTTATTGGTTTATAACCTGAATTCCCTGTCTATTCTTACGTCACCGTATAAAAGATATAGCTACTGGCAGTCATAAATCTAACGGGTAGATTTTACCACCCTTACCTAATACGTATTTCTCTCGCATCCCTTTACTTCGTTACGATATATAATATATATTTACATCAAGGTCGTATTTTCATGTTGCTTTTTTACAAACTTCAGTATAAATCGTTAAAAGTCCACCCTTGCCTGTGGGTTAATACAAGGCATACCGATACAAGGTTCACGGTTAATTACACCCTTGGACAATTCATCCCCGAGTGTGGTTTATCGTTGAAATTAAAGAGCTTCAATTTAGATGCGCCGCTTGTAGCAATAATAGATCCGAATAAATATACCCGATGTATCCGAAAAGAGGGAAAAATTTATTAGGCCTGTAATTTTTTAAGTATTTTCAAAATTTTTTTAACCTGATCACAGACCAATTCTTCACTGTTGACGTAAAAGTTGTCCTTCTCGATTTACAGGAACAATTCAGTCACATCCCCTGTTTCGTCCCTGAAGATCTTCAGGCTCCTTACTCAAGTTCTTGGAGCAACAATACCCAAGCAGTGTACAGCCAAGTGTAATACCATCCCCAAAAACCTCATTCATCCCTACAGTCAGTAGGAAGAGTTATTTTTAACGAGGGGCACGAATAGTCGCGAATGAGTGGTGAGCTGAGCCGTTAATTTTCAGCAGGCTGCCAACAGCCCAGCCGGGCACGTAACAGAAGCAACTGTGTGACGTAAAACGGGCCATGCGTCTTCGAGCCGGACACTCGAGAAATACGCCCGGTAATTGCATTTGTGTGTAGCCGAGAGCCTTTATTCCGTTGGCATTTATTCAGTTCAAAGAGGCAGCCCACTTAAGGAGGAGATAAATGTATTTGCCGGTGCCGCGAATTTCCAAGCCGAATCCCGGCGTCGCCGTCATTCTATTTCTTTCGTGTCTGCCCCGGTCCAATATTTTCTTTTTCATTTCTCTATCTCCTACTATCAAAACGGAAACGCGAATACAAATGTAAACCGGCTTGTCTTCTCGATTCTATATTTACTCTCGATTGCTTTCAGAAATGATAAATCCTAAGGGGATGAAAAGATTACCACCCTCCCGCCCCTCCCCGCCACACCCCGTCGAAGTCGTTGCCTCTACGTAAATAAAATCAACAGCCATCACTCATCAGCTTTCTGCAACGACCAACCGCCAAGTACCTCGAGAATTTAAATTTCAACGACATCCAATCAGAAAGTTCCAATTAAACGAGAAGCAATAACGAACTCACCCAAGGATCCTCGAATAAATATTAAACTTCTGTATAATAAACAGGACGAGGATTGCAATTGTCTCTGAGAAGAGGGATGACCAGGGAGAGGAGGAAGGGAGTTGGGAGGGAGGGGGAAGGGGTTGTATACACTATAGCGATTATAACGCGTATACGTAGATTGGGTGCTGTTATCTATAACTATACGAGTATTACTATATACATTTACATATGTATATATATCTATATACATATACCTAGCGTATGCATGTACCAAGAGAGGAGAAAGAGGGCGCAACACGCGTCTGGCAATAACGTTGTCCCGCAGTAAGTTCTGCCATGTCCCGCCAGTAGCGCCACTGGCGACACAAGCAACACGCTTTACGGGTGGTAATAAAATCTTGTAATTTCACGCAATGCGCTTACGTAGTCAGTGGGATAACCTAGTCGCGCGTCTCAAACTGTCCTCAAGCTCTCGTCACGTGAGCAATGCGAAATTGCGAACGACTGTAGAACTCTCGTCTAACACCCTTAGAGTTATGTTGAAACTCTAGTACCCATATAAGCAACTGCTATGCTGTCACGTACACGGATATTTTACTTTTTTACGACATTGTCAAGTATTTGAGAAATATGCGATATCACGGAGATTAAATGACGCTGGCAACACGATACAGCTTCCTTTGCCATGTTAATACGATCCGCGTCTGGTTACTGGTAAATTTATACATCTGTGTGTACTAGTGGATATTCATAAGGTTACCAATATGGCTGCCTGATATATGTATAGCGCGCTGGGAGTGTTTCTGTCATTATATTTAGAGTGAATGATACCGATAGTGCAAAGGGGTTAACAAAGGGTAAGTCCGTGTAAGAGTGTAAGAAAAAAATTATAAAAGAAATTGCCAGTTCGTGGGTGACACGTGGAGGGATACGTGTAACAGGGAACATCTGTTAACTTTACAGAAATTTATATAAGGCTTTTGGACCATGTAAAGTAGCTATAGGTTTTGCATTTACCTACGTAAGCATTATACAAGGTGCACTAAGTATTACGTATAAGGTATAGAGCTATACTCGGTCCGATAATAGATTCTCCATTGAGCGGCATAGAGCCACAGTGAATCTGTAACTCGGGCGATTCAACTGTTTACAAAGTTTGTCGCTCGAATGAAAATGGGAGTTTGGCTAACTCCTGCATTCAAACTCGTACGACTGGTATACATACGTAGGTGGTGCCAGTGCCATTTTACCTTTGTAAATACGTTTCTCGAGAGAGGGTCTTTGTTCCTTGTGTATCGAGGACCGGAATAGCCAAGCGGTGGAATGTACCTGACGAATTGAAATATGGTTACGTGCGTGCCCGCCTTTACGTCCAGGCAAATGTGTGTATATACATATATATACACGGAGAGATAGTTACCGGAGACAGTTGAACATTGTAGCATCCGTTGAGACAGCAGAAGACAACAGGGAAACATTAGGAAATTGCAAAATAGAATGTATCAACTGGAGTGCGAGATATCTCGAAGTTGGTTGCATACTTGGACGGGTGGATGCTGGGACAGATCTGGAGACGTAGGTACGGACCTGGTAGTGGGATTGTCGTATTTGGAATTCCTGGAAGATTCAGGAGTATCACGGGTGAAGAAGATGAGAGGGGACATTTCCCTAGGGACTTTTGAATGGCATGCCGGGAAAAGTCTGGACCCAGTAACAGGTATGTATAAATATAATATCCCTAAAGTCCATTACGGTACGTTAAAATTCTAGGAGCGGATCGATGCCTGATGACTATCAGATAAAAAGGAGGAGCAGGAGAGTGAATAAGGTATGAAGCCAAAAAGGAAGGAAAAAAATGGTGGAACAAAGGATCGCGGAGGGGCCAGCGAAGCTGAAGTGAGAAAGGGAAAGAATAAGTTCATCCCCTATACCATGGGAAGCATCCCTCCTCCTGAGGTGCCTCCCGTAGCCAATCTCATCCGCCACATAAAAGATTCAAAAAAAGATTGAAAAAGATTTGCCCGACGCTCACCTTGCGTTAGCCACGGCAATGGAGGTCTCCGCTCGCGCTGTATCCTGCCGATAAAATAATATTAAAACCGCGAGTCGAGTTAATTTTAAAAAACGTGGGAGGCTGTGGCGTAAAGGAGAATGGCGTATGGAGGACGCGCTCCCTGTAATCTGCATTATAAAACTGACGAGCGGCTACCCCCTCGTTACACCCCTTGGACACCCTCCTCTGCAATCATCCACTCTACTTCTGTCTGTCCCTTCATTTTTCCCCTAGAAAGCTAGAGCCGTTCGCTACCAACCGTTTCCCTCGGCTTCATGGAGGACACAGGTGTACCTAAAGCATAAATACAGTGTGTAACAATTTTATGTAAAATGTTTCTAGGGGATGAACAGATGGGGATGGAGAGGGGAAAAGTATGTAGGACACAGGTTAGTCTGTGCTTATATAGGCTATGTGTGTGTTTATGTGTATATTTGTATATATAAATATGTAAACTTTTCTGTACTGACAATAAGACCGCGGAAACGTCCATGAGTCTCCCTCGCCAGGGGAGGCTGAATATTTGTGAGAAATGTGTGAGTCGGTATAACGTTGGGACGAGTATGGAACGAGCGGTCCACTCCTCTCGGAGGCTGTATTGTTCCCTGGAGCAATTCCACAGAGTTCTCCGTCACTCGTAAATATTTGAAGGCGGTAGCGTAAGCGATATTTGAGAGCGAGACCACGGTGCATACGGGCGGAACAGTCGCGGAAACCACTTGCGGAATACGGAATACGGACCGAACCTCTTTTAACATTTTCCAACTCTCCATTTGCCTCTGTATATTCTTGAATGAAAATTACGTTTCTTATTCCACGTTCCTCTCGTTACTATTCCTGGTATGCGGTACGTATATATTGTAGATTAAACAAAGGATCATTCGTTTTTGCCATGGTGTAATAACTAAACGATTTTGCTATTTTGCGATTTGCCCAGGATCACTGCCTCCGGCTGAAGCTCTCTCTACCAGTGGGATAGTCCAGGAGGGGCGGAGACGTCCGGGACGCCGGAGACGCCGGAGAGGTCGAGATTCCAATTTAGATGCGGCAACGCGTCGGATAGACTTCGAGAGTCGTTTGTATACAAATTTGCGAGCGAACAGGAAATTAAGGACCGCGAGATCTTTCTGAAGAAACGAACGGTGAATCTGTTTCCTTTAAAAGAGCTACTAAGCGGGAAAGCTTAAGAGGATTTTGAGAATTTTTGGTCAAGAGGAATTTTGGAAATTATATTTTTTTTTTTTGGTAGAGAATCTATTTACGGTTCTCGTTCATGGGGGAACTTTAGTTGCATATACTGTGTTCATATATATATATATATATTTGATATAGGTCACTGTTCGAGGAAGGGGTAAATTTTCGAAATGACAGGGCGCACAGGCGATACAATAAGTTCTAGTTGTCGGAGCCATTGTTGAATTTCTTTTGTATGGATGATAGATCGGAATTATCTTGCCGATCGATTGGTATCCCTGAGAGCCGCATCGCTTCGGGCTTCGGATATTTATTTCTTGCGGCAGTAGGCACACACCATTTCCGCTCGGAGAATAACAATTTATGGCAGTCTAATAACTTCCCCTTATCGCGTTTTTCGCTTTCCTTTACTCCCGATACAGAAAATGGCGCCCACAGTGGAATCTAGACTGGGACAGGACCCTGAAGAGGTCTGTTTCGTTAGAGGGGTGGGTTCTTCAGCCGATAGCCGATACTCCCCCCGGACAGCCGATAGTCATCCTAAAATTAATACGCTGGGAATCGCAGTCTGATTCTCATTGGATTTTTCCGAGCGAAGTAGAGCAGCCAACCGGGATGCTGGAGAATTCGCGGAAGAGTGGGAGAAGAAAAAAAATAGCTGGAGAAAAAAAAATTCTCTGCCAGGGGATGATTAACCCCGGAGCACGGGCCGGGTGTCACGCGTAGACGCAATAAATTGTTTGAGAGAACTTTTTCATCGTTCTCTCCTTTTCGCTCAGCAAACAAATCCTTTTCCCACAGTTTATTTAGTATTTATTAATAAAGTTTAACGGAGTAGACGCTCGGGTGAACGAGAAAGAAAATATGAACAAATTTTAAAACCTACTTTCACCCTCTCAGAAGGTACGACGACGTCCCGGTTCTCACTTCCGGGTACACAGCGGAAGTTGCAGAGCTAAAAATTCAGTCCCAAGCCCCAGGAGTGAGAAGGATCCAAGAGCTACCACAATCTGAAAAATACAACGTGACGGGAGGGGTAGGTTCTAGGCTGCCAAGGGTAGATATAATATATCGCAGTCAAACTTTTATTAAAACTGCTTCCGGTATTATTGCTTTCCGGATACGTGGGACCCTCCAAAATGATATTTCCGGGAGAGTCGACATGGCTGACCAATGGACCAATGATGAGCTTGCCTTTTTAATATTTCTCATCCATGACTGTATGTACACACGGTTAACCTGAAAATTGAAAAGCAACAGGAAAAAAGGTTCAAAGGAATAATTTACCGACGGAATACTCATAAAGTATCCAAATATCCTGAGTGGCCTATATAATCTCTGTTTTATCGACGGAGTCCAGTGTTTGCTTTCATGCTTAAGTCCATACGTGTCTATCATGTATGGTTTTAGGTTATGTTACTGTATATTCACCATGGTTGTACCATGGTATACCTCTGTATCGCGGCAAATCCACGGAGAGGATGTTGCTATCGAATCGTGAGTTGATACTAGGTCATTTCCGGAGGTTCCTGGCTCGAATGTTATTCCAGCCACGAGTTTACTAGGATCAGCTCGAAATCGCAAACGTGGCCCCTCTTGATATCGCGAGGTGTCGAATTTAAATTTGCGTCCGTGCCTCTCGTGCTGTTTAAAGAAAACAAAGGTGAACCAGAGGATATATGAGAAAAATAGAACGAAGAGAAAGACGATTCGCGATAAAAGAAACGAGGAAGAAGAGGCTGACGTTAAAAGGAAGAAATCCGTTAGGAGGTTACGGGTGAGCGTGTCGGCAGTCGCAGCTGTGGATCCTCTAATCCGGCTCTTGATTAAATTCGTGTTTACGCGGAAAATTATACGGCGAAATATTGCTACTTAAGTCGCAAACGTTGGCAAAGCCTTGCGCGAAAGCATCGGCGCGCGTTCTAATCTAGGAGATTTAACGAGTTACACTCGAGTTAAGTTGCGTTAAGGCCAATTATGAATATGCGCATTTCTATTATCTTGCCTCTGCTCAAATAGGATTTTCAGTTTGTATTTGCATTGGCCATATTGACGTATACTATTGATTTACTTTTTATTTAAAATCTCCCAGAGGCGTTGAGACGGGGCTGCTTCTCAAAAGGAAAACAGTACGGGAGACAGCTGTAGAACGAGCCCTGAGGAAAGAGGCAGAAGCGCGAGAACGTGACAGAAATGGAAAGGACAATTTTTCTAAGGGACCATATTTCAATATTTCAATCTTTGCTGGTTAAGAAATGTATATATATATATATATATATACATATATATAAAGGAAGGCCCTTGCGTCCTTATTTTCGCGTCTTTTCACTTTATCCCCTTTACCATGAAGAGCATAACAGAGGGGTTGGTAGGCTCTAGTCGATATAGCTATAGGGTGACACGAGAGAGTTAATAAAAATATGAACTTTACGAGAGACGGTCGGGGGGTTAGGAGTAAGACTGTTGACATCCATCGAATATCACGATCCGCTCGTTTTCAAAGTTCGTCTTGAAACGTCAAGTGAGAAAGCCATTTCCAAACGTTTCGAATTACTAAAGATAGATTTAAAATCATTTAAACGTTCTGCAGATTCTCAGAACGTATACGTTCTGTGTACGATTATAATATGTGGTACTAAATGTATCCGCTAGGTGGCGCCACCGTAGTAGGGACGCCAAGGGAATACAGTAAAGGCAAAAGCGTTCCGAAAAATCAAGTTTGCAAGCAAAGTCAATTACAAGAAGTGATTTTCGATAATACAACAAAATGCAGCGATTCGGGATCGCGAGAATATTTGTTGTTAATCAATGCCCGTGGTGAGCGTGTGTGATTTTCTACCAGCCTGACGAAGCATTGCCGGAGAACAAAGGTAGAAAAAATTCTGTTTACTAGCTCGTGCACTGGAATGCCAAAGGTATTTAATCACGACCTGACCGAATGTTGTTCTTAATGAAACTGAATACACTCGGTCCAGTTAAAATCAACAAAAGCATGGATCTAATAATACGAATATGATATTCAAGCAAGCAAAAATATTACAAAGATAAAAGTACCTTTTTTCCTTCGTCAATTTTTTAAATTAATCAAAAAATAATGCAGCGGCAACGGCAGTGCAACGAATCAATGAGGAAGATAGAATGGTTGAAATCCAACAATAACGCATCAAAGTTTCCATGAACGCGATGCGTCAGTTTATTTATGAATAATTAACGGATCGTCCAATTAGCGTTTAGCGGTCAACCGCCAGGTGGCAGCTGTTACGCCAAACAGACTAACAAAACGATGATTTTCGAAGCGACTGTCTCTGTCGCGACGACCAGCGGTCATTTCTATTTTATAGGTTAGTTTGCCAGGGGAATTGTACCTGGATCATTATAGTTACATTCGCTTGATAATAGTACCAACCTACAGATTCACAAATATATATATATATGTACTCAGGTTAACTAGGCCTGCCATCTCGAATACGAAATCGTGAGATATCGCAAGATCCGGTACTGGATAGGCACGCTAGTTATACTTAGCGGAATAGTTTCCCGTGTGAAACCCTCAGGCTGCGTTCGCACAGTTGCGACTGCGAGTTGAATCAAGGAACCACGAATAGTTCCGATCGAATTGCTAGGAACAATGCAAATTGATGCAGAATCAATATTAAGCTAGTTGGCATTTCTAATAAGATTCCTTATGGTATTATAGATATATTGTTAGGTTTGAATAAGAGAGAATCTCTCTCTCTCTCTCTCTCTCTCTCTCTCTCTCTCACTTATGCACTAATGCACATATGCTAACTCCCCTTTCACAAACATGCTCTGTCTGCATAAAGAGTTTTATTACGAGCTTTGGTACTCCATATATAGTTATAGCAACGGCCCGCAGAGACTCTAAAACCATAGAGGAGGGACTGCGAGGAGTTTCCCCGTAAAATGGCTAAGAGAAAAAGACAAAAGAAAAGAATAAAGCAAAACGTCAAGAAGGATAAAAGACAAAGAGAAAAGAAGATAACAAAGTCGTCCTCTTCATGTACGTTTGGGACTCTAGTCTGCACACCTAGCCCTTTCTTACCGGCTGTATAACCCATGGGGCCTTGGCTACCCCTGTATACCCGTTACGTCACTCACTTCGGTCTTACACTTCGCCACCATCTTTTTACAAGCGAATGAACATTTTCCACTGCAGTATACAACAGTCTACTGGCACCACTTGAAGGTTGTGAAAATCGTCAACAAAAAACTGTCTCTCTCTCTCTCTCTCTCTCTCTCTCTCTCTCTCTCTCTCTCTCTCTCTCTCTCTCTCCCCCTCTCTCTCCCTCTTTCTCTCTGTCTCGTGGCTTCCCTATTATCACCCTGCGCCTTACTCAAGCCTACGAACTTTTTCTACGTGATTCACTCATTATAGTTCCCAGCTAATTCGATAACGAGAACAAGGATACACCAGCCATTTTCTCCCCGGAGTTTTCGTCGAGTCTTGAGATTACAGTTGCACCACCTACACCAAGAATATACACAGACGCCCTTTCTCTCTGTATATAAACCAGATACAGACCCTCGATAGGACGAGGGCGAATCCCGACGTTGCTTAGAGGATTAGTCCGAAAAGCCGTGATGTAGCGTTCTCATTAGCCGCAAATTATATCAGCCGAACTGAATTGGATGCCCATAATTGATGTCGTTCGGAGTTAGTATGTTTTCCGTTCGGCCTCCTGTCCCTAGATTCCCTTGTTTGTTTGTTTGTTTATTTATTTATCTGTCCGACTGGATGGTCGCATCGCGACTCTACGTAACTATAGGGCAGCTCAGCGACTAATGCTGCTGTTGCTGCTATTTCTACCTGGGCAAGCAGAGAGCCTGCGACAGAGACGCACCGAGAGTTTATTAGGCGTGGGGATATACGGTTGACTGTACTCACTTATTTATCGATCGCAGCTGACCGAAAGCCAGGGATCCGAGGACGAGGGATGCTGGAGCGATGGGAGGAGATTTAACGTACCCTCATTGACGATCTGGACGCGGTTCATCAATTTTCGAAATTTAACTACTGCCATGCCCGCAGGACAGTTGCCACGTCGACGAGTGCAGTCTGCTGCGAGAGTTGCGAGACCCGCTGCTGCGCATGCGCGGTACGTATTCTGTCATTTCTCGAGTCTTGGCTTTGCTCTGTTTGTTGCTTTTCTCGATTGATTTATCTTCTTTAACACTTTTAAACCTCCATTTCATTCGCTTCACATATTTTTTACGCGTACCGGCCTACGAGCGGCTTATAACGATCCGTTGCTATGCAAATTGGCGATTTTAACCGAACGGAAAGCCATCGCTGTTATTCGAATGATGAATTTTATTACTACCACCCAACCCGCCACTTCTGCCTTCCCACTATTCATCCCCTTGTATTTCAGCCTGCTTTACGAGCACGTATTGCGTATCGTGTCCGACGTGCTGTACTAATGTTCGCGTCGACTCGCTATTTTCATTCTGTCTGATTTACACGGGCTTTTTATATGTAAACCGGAACGACGCGCGCGCCACGAAAGACAGCGGCGGGTTGGACAATTACGGTATCGCACTGCATTCTGCTCTAGGCAAATACAATTTATGTACCGAGCAACCAATTTACACTACGGTTTTTTCCCTCAACTACCGAAATTTCGAATTAATCTGTTTCTTCACAAATTAATTCGTTAAAATCAATGTGTTGCCAATTTTTCTTAATTATTACACAGCATTCGTGAATCAACTACGGTTTTCAGGGATAAGGCAGTCACTTTCGTAAATCAACCTGCCTCTCTTGAAAGGTAATAGCATTTTTCAAAATCAATCACTTTGCTTAAAATCGAATTACAAAGCAGCTACAATCTGTCATAAGTGACCAATCGGCATTCTTGAATAGCAACAATATTTTCGAAATATTTTCGACATACGACAAATTAACTCTAACGTGGATCATAATACTAAAGAAAAATAATCTATTTGTCTCTATCAGTCACGGCCACCCCAAGGGATAAAATAGAAGTAGATTATTGATTTTCTCTCAGGCCTGACATATTATTTTTGTAATATCTTAAGAGTGCCTCCCCTTGAATTCTAAAGGGATGTGGTTCATCGCACAGTCGTTGGTTATTTCGATACGAACCAGCATTAACGGTCAGTAGTCGCGTGGGGTTGACGGCGGGTAAAAAGAGGTTGTTCGCGATGGCTGTAGACACGCGGCAATAATTGAGGGTGTTATTTCACTGGATGAATTGGATTTAACGAGTCGACTGCGTTGAACCAAATTTCCGAATTCGTTCGCATAATTACGGTACCGCTCGATGAGCCGTGTGGGATGAATAAATATTATTTGCCATTTGCACAGGGTCGAATGAGATTCCGCAGCCTGTATGCAGCGCTATGCGTACATCGGAGGGATTGCCAAAGGAAATGAAACGGATATAATTAAAAACTACACTAGCGCCACTGCAGGGCAACTTCGGTACTCTTGTAAGTATTAATTGAAATTTTGAAAAAAAAAACAATACCATTATTCCAAACTTTGATCTTGCAATCGTAAAATTTATTCGTTATTGGCTTACTCTCGTGTGTAACAGGGCAGCCATTTTGTTCAAGGGTTTTATCCGAAAATCGGTACGTTAACGTAGTCGCTCTTCTAGAACGTCCAGCAGTGATTATCCAGGTTTGCGGGTTTTGAGATGAGTCACGTGGCGTTGGCATCGGTGCTTCCGGTAGAACGGTAGTGTCAACGGGAACCGGAAGTTCAGAGAGTCGACGAGAGAGACCGCAAGGGGATAATCAGTAATCACGCGAGATACGTTGAGTCACGTAGTGATTCGGATGGGTAATTAACCGTCTGATTGGTCAGACTGGGTAGAACGACCTAACCTAACCTGACCCCAATCAGTACGAGAGCCTCCACTTTCACACAGCCTCCGACGAAGGCACCCAGATTCAATCGAGTCCCTTGTTAGAGCCAGTTGTAAGCTTTCCGCGAGCGATTCCGCGTCTGCGGGTTTCCGGTTCCTGGCGAACGGTTCGTGGAACTTCGCGGCTGTTCGCACCGGTTCCAGGTTGGTTAGGGTTGATTGGCGGAAGGAAAAGTCTCTCGTCGAATACCTCGTGTGTGTACCATAGACTCCTGCCAATTCGATTACCTTCTCATTAGCCGGCGTTGTCTGTACCTGACCCGTGAACCCCGTGAGCCCCTTGACCTCTGACCTCGAAATGTTCGCGGGACCTTCCATCGTTCAATCTTCTACCAGACAACCGATGTCATCATTCGTCATCATTTTTTACCATCGTTACGTGTTCTTGGGAAAGGTAAAGAATTTTACTTATTTTTATGTACTTCGTACGTCCGACCGTAGTAGCGCCGGTACCCAGAGGGAGCTGAAGAACGTCATGGGAACACGTAGGGAATACTTGGAAATTGTAGGTTCTTCTTGGGATTAGGTACGTGCCTATAACGTCATCACGTACCAGAGTGTGGCGACGGTCCTGAAGGAAGCTGCAGGAATTTCAAGAGACGAATTCAGAGGGTTGCGTCATTATTGAGGTACTCTCTAGAGGCTTTTTTTTACAGCTTTTTTTTTTGCTTTGGATCAACCGTACAAACTGGTACGGAACACGTACACGCGCAATATGGATGAAATTTTCTAGGGCACCGTGATAACTGTTCCGAGTCTCGCGAGGCTGCTGCGACGTTACGCGTCGTGCCTACGTATACATATGTATATGTATATATTGGACTCGTAAATTAAACGCAGGTCCAGGCTATTTGCTCGCTACGGCAGTATTACCCGTAATCCATAAGTCGTTCGTTCGAGGATTCTCGCAGGACTAAACTCCTTGGGATTTAATAGCGCGAGGCGCGACACGGGCTGATGCTAGGATATATTCCAGATCCGGGATATCCCCGTCGCCATTTCTTCTCATTTTCCAGCGCATTTCTTTCCGCGACTCGTTTCCACTGAATTATGGGACCTCCAGAGCTTGGGTCTTCTTTACCTCGAGTCTCGTGGCTGTCAGGTGTAGTAGATTTAGGAAAAAAAAAAAAAAAACATTCTACAACGCATCCACAGAAACTCCCTACTTATCCACGGGAGACACTGGGGAATGAGGCTGGTCCAACACTGAAGAGTCTGTAAGATCAGGATCAAAAGGAGGATCTCACTGTTCACGTTACCCATATCCCTGAGAAGTCCTTGAGGACCTCAGCGACAGGGGTCTTAATGAAAACAAAAGGTCCAGGACATGTCCCAGAATTCGAGTACCAGGGGCGTCCTGGAACAATTGGTTACAGATTTTTTGTCAGCCTCTCGCCTCCCCCCCCCTGATTCCACCAAAGTCCCCCCTATCCGTTAAACTACATTAAAAGCTCGTTAATTAGGGATGCTATTTTTCATCCGAGAGTAGCACCGGTCCAACGTAGACGGGATCTCGAGCTTTATTAATTTAGTGGCGCCAGACACGGTTGCAGGGCCGGAGGACCCTTCCTCTCCCCTGTCCCCCTTGAACCCCCCATTTTCCAGGACACTTGGTCTAAGCTCCTTTTCAAGGATATTATCGTTATCCTAGTGTTTTCCCCTGCTGCCCCTTTACCACCCAAACCGTCCCTGTTACCAAGTCAATTCGACGACTCATTTGTCTTCCTCCCCCCAACCTTATATATCGTACGTCCCTCGTTTTCGCGCCAAAATCTAGTGATATTTTCGGGCGGTTAAATATTTTACCAAAATTAAACGACGTTTATATAAAAATAATGGACTGATTACGTATATGATACTTATTAGTAACGTTAATACTTACCATACAGAAGGACAAGTTCGGCAGATTCAATTATTTTGAAAAATCTATCTTTTGATTTTTGTGAAATATCGAAACTGTCAAAATATTTGACCGCTCGACGATATCACTAGATTTGGCGCGAAAACTAGGGGAAAAATCATTTTCGACTTCACGTGTCCTGTTTGGGATGACATACGGTATATCTTTCCCGTTCGTCTTATTCTTCCTGCCACGAAATCGCGCAGCACGTTTTCATCCGTAACTCCGTATTCGCGTGGGTACATAAATTAGCCGGCGGTGTTGCATAGTTAACGGGTAATCCATTACAGGAATTAATATCACGGGCAAATTGCGTTTCTCTCTGTATTCGAGCGATACAGCCGGGCAGCCGGTAGATGGTGGCGTTGCCAGTGCGGAGATGGCGGCGGCGGCGGCGGCGGCGGCCGTTGTCAACGGGCTATTACTAATTCAGAAGGCGGGTGCGCCACAACGTTATATGGCAGACGACGCATTCTGCATAGCGTATTCAACGACACAATGGGCCGTGGATGCGAGTTTTGAAATATGAATATGAATACGAGCACGAGTTCGCTCCGGTGAGTCGAAGTAACGAAGATAGGGGCGATCGATGACGTCCCTGGCTTCGGCTTCGCTCTTCCCTTTCTTCGCTCTTTCTTCGCCTCCTTTCGTTTTTTTCATCCCGAGCTTCCGTTTACGTCGCTACAGGCACGAATCTCCTTTACCGCCCGTCTAAAATACAGCTCATATTCGCGAATTGCCACGAGTCTATAATTCGATGAGATTGCACGATCAAACTGTGCCAGATAGTCGAAAAGTTCGTCGAGAGGTCATCGATATGATTTACCGATCCGCAGGAAGGGGAAGAGGATCGTTAAGAAAATTTTCAATTTCCTATACCCCCTGCGAGTGCGAGAGAGACGCTCTTATGAGCGCTCGCGTATGTTAGAGAGAGACAGAGCTAACTGATCTCAAAATTCACAACTATTCCCTTTCAACGTTCAAGATTCAACTTTCGACGTATATACGTCTGGTTAAGTTTTATCCTCCGTACGGCCGATCCTAGGGACTTTCTCGTCTCCGTAATGATACCTCGCAGCATCCTCTTTGCAAGGAACGTCGTTATTCGGCCGATTGGAAAGTGCACGCCAAGACGCTTGCTTGTGCCAGCAATAACCGGTAACGTATTACCACTTTTGGTCGGTTGAGCGCATTTAGATCGGCCATTTGGCATGGTTACGGAATAATTTAACATTTTAGCGAGGGGATCGAATCAAGTGCAAACCAAGGCGATTTCGCGCAAGGGATGAAACGGATTGGTGCAGCTGCCGATACGGAGCGGGGGGATCGTTCGGACGGAGCAATAAAACTTTAACCACTGCTGGGCTGAATTATATACGGGACACTTGATACTTGCGATTCTTCCCATTACGAATTACCCTATGGCGGAAGAGGGGGGGGGGGGGGCAAATTTGATACTGTGCCAGAGGGTTGAAAAAAAAGGGGGGTCAAGGGTTAACTGCGTGTCCCATTGGATTCTCAGTTGCCAGTTCGAATCGAACCACCCCCTCTATTTTCACCCCCCCCCTCTCTGCTCTCAGTCCTCGTATCTACGTACATGCATACGGTCCGAGTGTCTGCTCCAAATGCCTCTATGCAAAAATACCATTTCAATATTTCATAGCTTATACTTTATCGCTTCGTACCGCTCGTGCATTAATATGGAACAGCCCGTTGGGCGCACTTGGCGAAGGGCGAGCCTGGACCAGCCGGACGACGCTGAACGTCGATCGGGCGCGCATAGTGTATTTAAAATGTTTCGGTAATTTTTTTCTTCCGCTTTTAATTAATATATTTGGTCGTCGTTTTGTTACTTTTTTATCGATAGAACGGGGTATGGGGGTCGGCGGGGGTCAAAAAAGGCTTTCGAAATAACTGCTGGAAAAGACTGCTAAAATACTTTTAATAGGGATGGGCTTTGTATTGCTCTCCTGTGTAGGACGAGGGGACGTGGAAAGGCCAGATACCTTTTGAGAGGGTAGCTCTCTCTGCTTGCTCAGTTAAAACTGAGGGTCGGTCTTTCCGTGTATACGCAGTAGGACGACGTCGAGAGAACGACGCCCGGCGTCTCATCGTTCATCGAGGTGCGTGAACGATTTTTCACGCACCGGCTTGCCGTGATGTCGTCATCAGTCCAAACGATGGGTGTCGACGTGGTGCCGTGAAGTAGCGCTACGGAGACGCCGAGCGTCGCGACGTCCCTCGAGAGAGCAAATGGCTCGTTTGGGGACACGTCACGTACCGGTACGTGTGTCGGATATGTTAGCCAGGCGTTACAGTAACGTTACGCAGTCGGGATATACCTTAACTTTTTTGTCTCTCCCCCCTTCGTCCCCCCTCACTCTTCTCACCTTTTCAACTGGTCCTTTGTTCGGTGGAAATAAAAAAAAAAAGCTCCCAAGAATAAAAACTTTGCAGAGGGCTCTCGTTCGACGATTGAAATGAAATCCAGCCAAGGAGAAAATAAGGGGAGTGACCTGGGGATAGGGGGCGGGGGGGGGGTGATTGGGGGTTAGGGGATGCTCTTGAAATAAAAATTCTATTTTAAGGGAGCTTAGCGATCTGCGACTTTCGTTCTTCTTTTTTTCATCCCTTAAAAATCATCCCTTAAAAAAATCGAAACGTCGATCGTCGGCTAATACCTCTTGGAGGCTTATCCTACGCTAGGGTAGGGTGAACGACGACCCGAGTCCGTTAAATTATTCTCTACCAACCCGTTCAGGTAAAACGTTGAAACCGATGTATAATTATTGAACGCACAGGGATTGCCCGTTGTTTCGTTCCCTTGAAGATTACATGGCTTTTAAATGGGACAGAGGATCCCTTGGAAGATGCTCTTTCGTTGGCTCCCGTATAAGCCAGTAGGACGACCTGACTGGCTTCTGGCTACCCTAGACGAGCTAATACGTCAGGATGGTGTTTGGTCAGCCGCAGGCCGCTGGACGATTAATCATCATTAAGTTTAATCACGCGCGCGAGACAGCATAGGGGTCGGCTAAGGGGCACGCGGAAGACCCCTCGTGCAATGGAGGGGACGAAACGGAAGAGGCCTTCTGACTGTAAGGGAGCAAAGGATGCGAAGCTTATGGGAGACGAGGATGATGGCTCAGCGAACCCAGACCCCCCTGAGGGACGGGTCGTGCGCGTCCTACATTTCCGCAGTCTGATGACTCGAGCCCGTTCATTAATATAGATAAGGCTTACGAATTCGGGTAGACGCCCTTTGTCGCTTTTATTAGAAATTATATTAACAGGCTCTGCGCGCGTTCGCTACGAGCCCGACGCCGGTGCCAATCGTAATTTGATACCCAGTATAAAGGACGTCGCACGAGACTGAAATATTATAGTCTCCAGTACCGTCCACGCTCCTTAACCTAATCTCTCGTGGGTTTACAGTGGTCCGAGTCAGGAAACTGTAATACGTCACTCTCTTACGTCACTGTCACATTAGACGGTCTCTGTAGTCGGGTTGCTGGGTAAGAACGATCGCGTAACAGATTGTAATAAGAGACTTTGTAGATGCGGAACAAATGGCAGACACGTGACTGGGATGACGTAACACGGTCGTGACAGTAACTGTCAACTGTTTTACGGCTGCGAGACTACTCGCTGTCAACCAATTTTCGCGATTGTCTAGCTGGGAGACTTTACGCGATTGACAGGCTGAACAATCTCGGCGGTTGACAATTCTCGTAAAACCGGGTCGGTCATGGGCGTCGCGGAGTCAGTTAATCGTTTCGCACGGACGGGGCTCCTAGAAACTAACCCGAGAGTGGCCGAGGGCTGACAGGTCGGCCAACCGCGCAATAAAGTTACTGCTGTGCTTTCTCTCTTTCGCTTTCCTCGTTCTCTCTTTCTCCGTCCTTCTCGTACACGATGCATCTCTCCATCGTGGCTCTATGGGTATATCCATAGGTTACTCGGTTTCGGGACCTTTCGACTGAACTGGAATAGAAAGCTGGGAGAAAATTATTGACTGTTTCACATGCGAACACTTATATTGTATCCGACGCTGAGATATGTATTTTTTGGGTGATTTTACAAAAAAAAAATTTTGAATTTTTTTTATACGATTAGATGTGTGGTAGATAGGTAGGAGTGGGGGTGGTATTTTTTGCTTGCATAAGAACAAGCATTGTCTATGGGATTTTATTGACGGTGACGAAAGCTAGTACGAGACGAGGACAGCCGGACAGATGGCGCTCAACAAGTCGCGCGACGCCTGGGGGGCGTCGGGACGCCTTTCGCAGGATCGATGCACGCAGCACGCGAGGTTCGAGTCTGCTTGTATTTCCGGCTCGTTGTATTTATATTTTTACGTGCTTCAGATTTACGCAGTTCGTTAATCGGGCTTTTTAAATGCGAAATAAAATGGCGGCGGTGCTTACGTCCCGTTTTTGAAAATTTGACAAATTAACGACTTTATCGTTTATAGTCTGATAACTCGTTTCAAACCCTCCGTCGCCTTTTCTTTATTCTTTTTCTACTCCCCCCCCCCCCCCGCCAGGTTTTCGTTCCTTTTTTTTCTTTTATTCTTTACTCGCTCGTTAACTCGACAAACTTTTCCCTTACCCTGTTCATCCCCCAGGGTCATCCATATCGGTACTCGAATCCCGACGACCTATCCTCGGCTTTCTGTCTCTCGTCCTTTCATCAACCCTCTTATCTCGAAGCACGGAGATTCGCCCTGGACCCTCTCAGGATGCTGTACTTGGAGGAACAAGCCAGTCGGTCGGTATTTTACGTTCGGGGGGGGGGGGGGCATTTTCCACACTTGACCTCTACCCCTTGAACCTGGACCTCGTACGACTCCGATGCTCATGACCCGGAGGGGGGGGGGGCTCTTTTAGTTCTTTGTCATTCTTGAAATATAAAACGAGAAATCAAAAATCAAAAATTGGTCTTGTAAAGAAATTTTGAAAAAAATTGTATCTTCTGTCCCGCCGATACGTCGTTTCAGGGAAAATGTTATCTTGGTGCTTTGTTCGCGCTCGCTTGGGTTTGTTTTATTGGCACAGTTTATAATGGCGTATAATGGTCTTCCTCTTTGGCTTCGTTTGACTCGCGCGATCGCATCTTATCCGTCGGCTCTTTATCACTTCGTTTTGCTCGTAGCGCCGACGTTATTTGCCTTTTTTATTCGAGAATAAATTTCTTTTTTTTTCACTTCAACCAGCTCGCTCCTCGGTTAACTGATATTACGTGCCGGGGGATGGGGATTAGAAAATTCTTCATTGTCGGGAGATACGAAAAAAAAGAAATGAAAATAATTTGGAAATTTTATCGACGCACCTTAACCTTCCTGCTATCGATAGTGCAAATCGATAATGGAGATGAGTTTATTTCACGTTTCGGTTGGCACTTCGGGTAAAAACTGAAACGATCGTGGTCCAGATGTCAGAGTGATGCTGGGATGACTGATAAGCCCGAAACAATTGTTACGACAAAGTCCTAAAAAAATGACGAGGGTTGAGAGACGGAATTGAGATCCAACAAGATATGACGTATGAAATACGATATGACGTGAGATACCCAATTTCTTTAGTGATATACAAAATGGTTTTTTTTCCGTCTTTTCAGTAATTGTCTATCGTACTTTCGTTATCGTTATAAGAAGCTATTATATCCTTTGCACTATCAGTGCCACTAGATAACAGGTAGCTCGCCGTTGTCGTACCTTTTTATTTTGTGTCAGCATTTTTTTTTTTCCGTAAATAAAAGCATATAAGTTTTCTAGGCAACGTGCGAAGCGGTTTACGGGCACTAACGTCCACGTGCTTCGGCTAAAGATTCTCTTTGCTGACTTCGCCGTTCAATCCCCTCTCCTTTCTCGGCTCGTTCTTCTTTACCTCTTGTTATTTCGTTCCTCTCTCTCCTTCTTGCCTGTTACTCCCCTCTCCTCTCCGACACTCTCTCGCTCTCTCTCCTAGTACTTCTTTACCAGTACTTTCATCCTCATGGCAAAATGGAAGAAACGGTCGGATGAAATTATACCCGTGCCACTAGCTTGGGAGCTCCATTAAGGTGTATTACACTGAGCCAAGAGTGCTTTCTGCCCATCAAGAAGAAACGCCGCTGCTGCTTGTTCCGTGTTAGCGGTAGCCCTTCTTTCTTATATTTATCAAAGAGAAAGTTGAAGGGAGAGAGAGCAAAAGTATTGAGACGTGGATTTGAAATTTTCAAGAGTTCATTCTAGGTGAAAGCGTCTGTATGGAACAGAAAGTAGAAAGAGTTCGTAGGTAGTCAGCCATGCTTTACGGTATATATCTGTATATATTATTCAGGTGGAACTGTCCGTAGACCGTGACTGGGTTTATGGCTGGTTTTATCTGAAACAGTCTGTACGTCGACGCTCGCACGATTAGGGACTGTAAATGTGCACGGGCGAGCACTGCCAATTGACGAATTATTGTTCGGAGCAGTGACGTCATATGGAGCTAACGAATCATGATGGCTGAGTGACGTTTTCAACGGAGTCTTGATACGTCGAATCGTCTGAAGTTAGGAGGGAAAGGTTGGAGATATACGGATACCGCAAATGTACCACTTTGCTGATTACCTCTTTCTCCCAAGCGTAGAGGGTAGATGGGTCCTGACCCAGCTGGGAAATTGTCCTTCCTTTCGTCATTGTCCAAAGTAATTTCTCCTATTCCAGATGTCGCGGATAGGGACGGGTCAATCGGGTCCAGGTGGTCCTTGGGTATCAGGATCTGCCTCCTTGAAATTCTTACGACTTTCAGGAGGATGGGAATTCCGCAGGATGTTACCTACCGAGTCCCTTTTACGGATTTCTAGAATAGTGGTGTATATATATATGTGTATGTTTTTTGTATCAGTGTTTTACCCTTGTTTCCAAATTTTGGTCCATTCTCTCTCAGCATCCTTGGTCAAGTTGTTTTAATCTTATGTATTCGACGTTTTGTTCTCTTGGATTGGATTGTCGGCTAAGGGATGAATGCTTCTGGCGGTGATCAGGGATCATGAAGGAACCGCAGATCAGGGTTGGTCCAGGGATCAAAGACGCGAGATGCGGGTCTTCGAAGTCCAAGCTCATCAATCTCCAGGTCCTTACTTTGGAGTCTGGAGATCCGCAGATCACCAGGAGTTGGGTATCCGGAGATAAGACTGTGGGGCGGGGGGCGTGAAAGATGGAATAATGCCGTCCAGCCTTAGTGACCCACGGCGAGTCCCTTCACCGTAGCCAGGACGTTTCGTCCCGGGGTAAGACAGGGTCCCAGGATACGAATGGACCAAGATTAAATTGACGAGCGAACGTTTTACTCCTGGCGTCCTTCTCTTAGCGGGTACCTATTCCAGTCGAGAATCACGTGCACGAGGTTGCGTCGCGACGCCCATTAAAGTCGTGAGTAATATATGAGGCGATCCATGTCACTTTAGCCAGTAAAAAAAAATTCCACAAATAATTTTGAAAAATCGAGTTACTTTATTGAAAAATATTCAGCGAGTGTCAAAATTTTTAAAAAAATTCTCGTTGATAACCATTTTTAATTAACCATAAAAATCTCGTTGATAACAAAATTATTTGTGGAATTTTTTTTTTACTGGCTGAAGTGACATGGATCGCCTCGTATACGTTCCTTAGGATTGAAAAAACGTAAAAAAAATGTAGGAATAAAAAAATCGAATAAATAAATACTGTTGCCCTTTTTTTGTGTCAGGGTGAAAAAAAAAACCTCCCGCACTATAATACGAACGATTCGATCAGTCTTCGATCTCTCGAGGGATGAGAAAATGGAATAGCGGGTACAAGATGGGAAATAAGGGTTGTTCGTGCCTCGGCGTTATCTTACTTCATATCTGTCGCTAATGGCGCTTGTGTTAATTCACTCGACCAATTTATAACGTATCAGGATCGATTCACCCTTACTTCAGACATTTTAACCCTCTTACAGCCCATTTTCTATGGTTTTCTTTTCTTTCTTACGTCAGGTATTTCCCTTAATATCGATATTCAATGTTAACCGGAGTCGCACGACGTAGGCGTTTTTTTTGTAACGACGCCTCCCCAGGGTTGTAAAGGGGCCGTGTCCTTATAACCAAGGCCGATGCTTAATGTTTACCTTTTGGCGCCCGAAGCTTTATAGTTGGATCGTAAAGGCAGGATTCAATGAAGCGTTCGGGGTAAAGTAATATCCCGTTTCCTGAGGATAGAGACCAGAATCAGGGAGAGGCTAGGGGTAGGTAATAAGCACGAGGCAGCGCGTGGTGAGCATTTCTTCGATCAGCCGAATGATCCTTCAGCCTGGTTGATGCTTACAGCATCCCTTACCAACGGGTTTCTCCCATGTCGATCGATATAACGTACCCTTGTCGCTCTAGCTCCGAGGGATTGAAAATTCACACGTGACACCCCTTAGACGAAGGCTGGCATCGTCAGAAGTTGGTCGAACCCGGTGCCGGGGATGAAATCAAAATCGAATCTGGGTAAAAAGGAGGGTCTGGGTCGTGTTGGATTCGGTCGTAAACGGGCACGTGACCATTACGGTATCCCCGTTACTTCTGAATCCCCTAACGAGCCTTTAACCGGATAAAAAATGTCCTTGCTATTACCTACCCTTGTCGCGAAGAAGGGTACAGAAACATTGTGTAATATTTACATAGTTACATCATACATAAATGTAAAGATTCAAAGGGGGTATCAAGGAGTGCGTGAAATTCTGTGTTTTCGACGAATATAAAAAGTATTAAAGGGGCGGCCCCCTTACCCTCCCCTAATCTCACCCTCAAAGCGGTTGGGACTGCAAGTGTATTTTACCAATCGAATAATCCTACATCATTCCTGGCAGGTACAGTCCACTCGTTCAAAGTTCCAATAACATCTCGCATCATTACACTGATCCAGCCGTCACTCCGAAGCCGACAGATGCTTTTTCGTCTCGTCTCTACCCAACCAACCCTCTCGCAGCTGGTCCACCCCGGCAGCGCCAGGATGTCTCTCACTCGTGTTAGTCCTGAAGGGGAGGAATAGGATGTGCTCTATATAGGTAGAAGAGGGTCAGGACGACACTTGCCTAGTGAAACCCACCCTGGCAAACAAGACAATTACCCAAGTAGTCCCCCTCAGTAGAAGACGTGGAGCAACGTTCTCCAGGGTGCGAGGAGGATGGAGGGAAAGGGGGGAGGGACGCCGAATGTAACAGTAGAGAAGAGGGTTGGATTGGCGGTTTAATCAGAGAGAGAGAGAGAGAGAGAGAGAGAGAGTAATTCTACTACAGAGTAGTGACTCTCCCCCCTCTCCCTCTCCTATCACGGATTCCCTCTTCTCCAGCAGCTATCTTCTCCCCCCATATTCCACCCCCACACATTGTCCCTCTCTCGCTATCTGCTCCCTGGCAAACAATGGCATGTGCTACCAGATGGAAACTGAGCCTTCTCGCTAACGATTTACGTCGCCCGTTTCTCTCGACACGGTACTCGCCCTTTGGATGCTTGTAGTTACCCAGTTTCCTCCCCCCGCCCGCCCTAATTTCCTCTCGCTCTTCATACCTTTTGCCAGTGGTAGCGAGAAAAGAGCAGTGCTGGTACCAGTGTTACCATTAGGTACCAGTGATGATCTTTACCACGGTTCTCTGCTCACACGAGTAGCCATACGCTGTACTGGATGCTGGAGGGTAGAAAGTCATTATATATAGAAAAAGAGAGAGAGAAGAATTATGTGGTTGCGTACATATATATGTATATATGGTGGATGAAAGAGAGAGATCCATGTATAGCGTACGGTAAAGGGGTCGGAACGTTAGAGAGTAGCTCTTTGGAAGGTCAGGAAGAAATAGCGTGCGAAGGGTTTCCCGAACGGGACTGAGGGGTGAAAGAGCAGGAGGGGATGAACTCCGGGTCGCCGGATACCTGTTGGTTCGCTTCCTCCCTAGAGGGAGAGGGACGCCGGCGCCTTTGCGACTCCGATACCGAGCTACGTCGCGGCGCCACCGTCTCTCGGATTCAACTTCATCCCCTCTCTCTCTCTCTTTGCCCTCTTATGCTGCTTTCGACCCCCCTGACCTTCCCTGCCCCTGCCTCCCACAGTTCCCCACCACCCCCTCTCGCCCTGGTACTCACTGCAATCCCTATCCGTCCTATCGGCTTTCGCACCCTCGCTCTCTGACCGCGAGCAATGGACACAAATTGGAAACGTGATGTGGAAAAAAAGGTCACCTCTTTCGCACCCCTATCCGCTATCGTATATATGTATTATGTACATTGTATATATCTATATACACGACATCGCGTGATTTGCATTGCATTAAGCGATATTCTCGTTATCTCTATATCTATAGATAGTTACTACCAGGAAAGTCATTCGGCATAATAAATTAGTTACGTGCTCAACTAGAATCGCTTCTTGGTCTTCGTTCCGTCTGCTATGTGCACAGACCACGTTGTACTTGCGAAACTATAGGCTCTCTTGGTTCGTACGAATGTCAGTGGGCTGATATCGGAGTTCAGGAGGTCACGGTCACGTAATATTCCCTATACCCGTAGAAAACGGACTTTTCGTATACAGGAACCTCCCTATAAAGCTTGCTTGGTTTTTCTGGATTGATAATTGATGCGGCTAAGAATGACGGTAGAGGAGCTACAAATAAATATACGAGAGAGACAAAGGAGTTAGAGAAGGATATATATATATATATAGAGAGAGAATAGCATTTGCAGAATTCACTGCACGTTTCGAAATCTTAGTTCCCTACACGTTCCTTCATATTTGAAGAGCCCAGTGGCGTCTGCTGCTGCTGTTCCATTCACTCACCCACGGACGCCGCACCTGCTACCCCTGGTATCCAGCTTTAACTTTTTATTTACAAAAGTCGACTGCGATCGAGGACCCTACGGTCAAACGGTGGGTGGCGAGGAAAGGAGGGAATTAGACAACGTCCGAGAGGGCACTCTTTTTTTATTGTCCGTCGAAGAAAATAAATATGTAAATTTCCCAAGAGCCAGCAAACCCAAGGGTGAACGCGAGAGTGTAGGCGCAGGGGTATGGTACGTGCCCACTCTTCTGTCCGTGTACAGGGGTAGCTACCCCCCGAACCTCGTGAACGGATATTGGACGTTGTTGCACCTGAAAAACGCACTTCCGATACCAATGCGGTTTCAATTTTCCAATACTTCCTATCCCACCCTACTGAACTCAGCCCCAATTTCTGTCTCCGTTGTTCATTAAATTTTTATAATTCCAACCCCCCCCCCTCTCTCTCTCTCTTTCCCTCACCCTTCTCCCAAAAAACTGTCCATATCATTCGTCAATACTATCAATAACAACCTGGGACACACATGTCGAAGACGAAGCCCCGTGGATATTAACAAGGTGCGACTGTCAGATATAAATGTCCCTAGAAAAAGTCACTAGCTTCTATCGATCTTTATTGTACACACCTGCATACCACAAATACACATATATATTTATATATGTGTATATGATATATGTATAAGAATTGTCAAGTTTATATCTAATCAGCCGATACATCAGTATCTCGTATACCACAGTTATTGTGCGGGAAATTAAAACCTCGTAGCTTTCCGACGATTGCGTGGCTACCGGTCATCGTTCCTGATGGCCTCGCATTAACCTATTATCTTAATCTGCCACCAGAGGGACAAATAACAAGGCGCAACGCAAAAGGTTTACACGACGTCCACCCCACCTCTTTCTATGAAACGTGCGTCACGTGTCACGCGTAGAAAGGATAGCCTTACCAGGAGATATATGATCGTCTACATGTATAACCACATGGTACATACTGCACGGCCTCATAAGAGAGTAACAGTAGCATATATGGGTATGTATAGCAGAGCCCGTGTAATAAAGCCCTGAGACAAAGAGAGACAGAGAGAGATAAAGAGAGAGATAGTCCAAGAGCGAAGGGCGCTACGACGTCGCGGTCGCAACCTGACTCGACGTCCTCGTCGTCCTCCGAGCTCCTCCACTCCTGCATCCTACCGAGTCCCGCTCTCTCGTACCTACAGTCCTCTAGGCGCTCCGAAGAGGAGAAACAGGCGCAAGCGCCCGTCCGATCGATGCTCCTACCGTATAAAGCTCTGGTCCTCGGGGGGCGCGCGACAGTTGGCGATTGCATCCAGAAGACGCGCGCTGCGTCGTCACTCGCGTCTCGCGACCCTCGTGTCCTCTCTCGGTGGCATCGGGATACAGATAGAGATAAGTAGAGATAAGGGTTGCGGGATTCAATTGATATATGAATTTATTGACAATAAGGAAATCGAGGGTATACGAGTGAGAGAGAGAAAGGAAAGAAAATAAAATGGACTTGGACGAATAATAATAACAATAGTGATAAGGCTTACCGATAAGATCGTTATCACAGCGCGGACCCGGGTCGAACGAGAATTCGTTAGATTTGATAAAAAAAAAACTCTTATCGGATACCGGAAGTGTCGTTAACGTCACAAGGTGGAAGTGATTGCTGGGTTCCATGATACGCGTAAGATCCAGAAGTTGATCTCCGTGCGAATCTGACGACTTCCGTTTTTGCGATAGCGTCGCGACGGAGTCCCTTCAGGCGCTCGTGTCATTCCTCCACTTCTTCGTGGTGCATCCCGGCTGGGACGTCGTCGAGAAGACGGGATCGCGTCGGGCCTATCGCACGCCGGAAGTACCGATCAGACGCACCAGGAGAAGGAACGCGGACGTGCAACAAGTTAAGAGGAGGCCGTCGCGATGTGACATGGATATCCTAGGCGTAGCCTGCGCCGTCGTCGCGGCGGCTCTTTACTACAATACACTGCACGCGGGATTTGTCTATGACGATCGGTGAGTTTCAGGATCCGCCGGATACTTTGGACGCATGGATTTCTGACACCTGTTTCCGTTTATCGGTCATACATGATATACTGTCTGTACATTGGTTATCTTGCGTGTACCGAAAATCATAGGAATTTAATATGGTCGCACGTGGCAGGTGCGACAGTCATTTTTTAAAATTAAATAACAGTCGTCACATTTTTTGGAAAATATTTATGCATTTAAATTTTGCCCACCCTGGGCGATATTTTTTATTTACGCGTTTCGTCCCTACTATGTACATTGCCGGACGTGCAGTCACGTGGGCAGGAAGTTTGCACTTTCAATTTTCTCGCGAAACCAAATACCCACCCCCCTTGCTGACGTGTACGTTGTTTCCGGGTAAACGTTTCCGTTACTTAGGGGTGGTTACGTATATATATTTTTTTGCGAGGGTTGGTACCCTTTATTTTTTAAGGTATATTTCACACGTATTACCGATCTGTACACCGTGCTACGTAAGGGTCGCAGAATTTCAATGGGGTGAGGGGGATGGCTGAATTGCATAATATCAGGCTTTAAAACCAGTTCCCAGGAGATAACGATAGCCTAAGGCAATTAGACTATAGGGAAAATTTTCTTGCGGCTCTTATCACTAATCGTTGTCGACGTTAACGTGGTCCGCAGACGTAACGCGATGAATCAAGCGGCAAATAGTCGTGCGTTCTACGCGCAGAGGGTGTCGGGATCGGTAATACTGAACCCTACCGAGAAGCTCGGAGATATGCTCGCGATAAGCACCCTTAATCCAGGGCTCTTGAATTCTATGATCCTGAATCCCGTAATTGAGGATTCCGTAATTTCAACTGCCATTCGCTATTCGCCATTCAGCTCGGTAACGTGCGTAAACATATATAGCCCTACGTATTATACACATATGACACATTCGCTCTCGTAGAACAGATATTGTAAGATTACGGGTAATCGTTAAGCAACGTCCCAGACAGGGGTGAAATTGCCGTACACGCAATTGTACGAGCGTACATGCAAAAAGACACGTGACATTCGTGTGAATTTTGAAAAATTATTTTTTAAGGTCAGGAAAAAAAAAATATGTTCTGCCAAGAGCGCGCAATTTTTTTTTCAACCACCTTCGTGTCAGAGGGTCGCGGTTGGAGGGAGGAACAAGAGGTACAAATATAGGGGATGATTTTTCAACACGCGTATCTTCCGATCGGATACGAATAGAAGTGACCCTGTCAGTTTCGGAAGGGAGCGGGGTCCTTAATTTCTCCCTCGCCCTAATAAACGGAAATGGGCAAGCAGACTGTGGATACGGAGTAATTTTTCATCTACATCCAGGCTATTATAGCGTCGGGAGGAACCACATTCAATTCGACGTCACCGTAGGCTAAGGCTAACGTGGCTAACGTGGCCAAATGCTATTGCGCGTCGGGTATAATTAAGTGGAGATTATTAACTGGAATCCTAGCTAGGAGCATTGTATATATATATATATATATATATATATTCTCTAAAACGTTTATTATTGAATATCTCGAACGTGCCGGGTTTCTATGTGGGATCCATTTTAGCATTCACACGTATAGGTACAGGTTCAGGTACTCAATGGGCTATTTACACGGCACGCATAGTACCTGCGTTACGCAATGTACTGACAATGTTCTGTCTATTTACTATATTCCCACGTTCTTTTAATATTAAGCATATATATATATAGAAGATCGTAAGAATGGAGAGAGAGAGAGAGAGAGAGACGGAGAGACAGAAGAAATGCCAGGATAAAAGTTGCCGTCCGTAAGACGCGGGTCCAAGAAAATATCTCTGAAAACGAAAATGGCTCGCGGACTTACGCTCAGGGTAGCGTAAAAAATGCGTCCTCGGAAACACAAAAGATGGCCGTCCCGGAGTTTATACCGGTATTGTGGCGAGCTGTATCGTACATGAAAAACTCATATGATATAAAGGAGGCCACCAGTATTTTACTGCGGTGTGTGTTGACTACAATGGCTAGGAAAAGAATACGCGACATATTTATTTGCATACTTTATGCGGGAGGGTGAAAGACGGAGAGGGTGGTTAGAAAAGTGAGAGAGAGAGAGAGAGAGGGAGAGACAGGATCTCAGATAGATAGGGTACAGGGACGGGTTTAGCTGTAGGTCTCTAGGAAAAAAAAGGTTAAAAATAAGTTAGATCTCCGTCCCTCTCTGCCCTCCTACACCCATCCATATGTGTATATGGCAAAGAGGAAAACCGGATACTCCGAACAATGTCGCGGCGAACCACGGAGCTTCAAACTTATATGAGACCCTCCACGTGACCTCTCGGTCCTCTGTGCGTTGGTACAGTTTAATTAAATTATTGCCTCAACTGATGATATCCTGCGGTTATAGAAAGACGAGGGGAGAGAGAGAAAGAGAGAGAGAGAGAGAGAGAGAGAGAGAGAGAGAGAGAGAGAATAAATTTGCGAGAGAATATAAAAAAAATTGAACATATGAAAAAAAAAAAATTTTTATGCTTTTTCAAAATACGGTCGTCGACCGAATTTGTCTTCTTTCGTGAGAATTTCGCACGCGCTCAAACGATTCCCACGAGTAGCGAGTTTCGCGCAATTTGCAAGGTTCGCCTTTCCACTTCCGGTTGTCGCGAATTGGGTGAGCGAATGCGATAACGCTTAAGCGTTTAGCATTTCGTACCTCTGGCTAGTATATTATGGTACATACTATATATATATGTATACATATATTATGGTATATGCATATAAATATATAGTATACTGTAGATGGGTAAGCATAGATTCTACTATAGTTTCGATCGTGTTCGTATAAGCTTGTACGTGTATATATATATATGTATATGTATATGTACACTATGTGCGAATTTACATACCTACGCCAGTACACGTATTATGGACATTCCGCGATTGCCTCTACTTGTACACACGCGTTACGCTGATTACTCAACGGACAATTTTACATAATTTATAAAGCGTCATTTTGATCCGCACGACTCGCGCTACGTTTAAATTATAAATTCAGCAGTGAAATTGTTCGCGAAATCCAGTGCGCTCGAGTAACGACGTTCCCCGTGATTTTCCAACGAGCCGCTTTGGGGATTATGGCTATTTGCAAAATTTCGATGTTTCTCTCGTTCGATTTATTTTTTAATATCTCCTACCCCCTCCCCCGCAAAAAGGAAGACACGTGTTCAGAAAGACGCGAGATAGAGAAAGATACAAGTTCTAAGAGAATCGGATCGGAGAAACGATTCGATTCGTCGAGTAGCAACTTTCCGTTGGATCCTAACTTTTTTCTCTCTTCGATTCGTTCTCCGATTCCTTCTGTCTCGCTATTACGCTACTTCGTTGTCTTGTTTCTTGCGTTATCAAATTTCTATGGCTATATATATAGCGTTCACTCATTCACGCCTGTCAAGAGTTCGGATATTTCATTGTCCCATACCGGCGGATAACGGCGATAACTCATTTTTACAATTTCTGACGACGCCGAGAGCCATCGTCGCGTGTCAGCAGCGATGGCCAATCGAATCGCTTCCCACCCTCTTTCCTGTCGTCGTTCGCGAGCTTCGACGACCAATCGAACTTTCGCAATCGTCTCTATATACTGCGGACGGCGGAGGTTGAGGTGGCCGGTCGCGCAGCGGCAAAAGCAAAAGTAGTGAATCCAGTAGTAACGTTAACGTATATGTATACAGAGCGTAACGTCGGCAGCTGCGGCATCGACTGGACCACCGTATACCGCACTCTGAGAGATCTCATTGGTCCATAGCTCATCCAGTCGATTTCGGCTTGGCCGCGTATCAATTCCCACGATTCCTCGGAATTGACCGTATCGTCCATTCGACGCCAGTTTAAAGTTTCTCCTGTATACCTCAAACCCTCGTTTCCCGTTAGCTCTCAAACTGCGACCGTTTGCGAAATTTCATGCTGGCGAATATATATGCTCGAATGTTGCAATTCAATTTCCCATCACTTATACCTCGATGAATTTATTGACATTTATTTTATCGGGCTTATTATATAATAACGTGTATTGGGGAAGGTCGTGGCGACTAATTAGGTTAATTAATATCTACATATATATATATATATCTGTCTGTTACGTAAATGTGTTATATATACATATATATATATGTATATATATCGTCAGAGTAACGTAGCAATAACACAGGCATGGTTAGTCGGCCAAATTAGAAGATCCTATTGGAGACCGAAAACGATGACGCAATACTTCGCAACGTGATTCGATTTTCATTTCGATTTAATGAAAAACAAATTAAATTGATTGGACTTCTGCAATGGTCCGTACCTAAAGCGTCGCGAATTGGGCACTTTGTTCGGCCGAGGCTGTTTGTTTACGTGTTTTCTCGGTTGGTTCCTGTTTTGCCGGCGACTTTTCGTTTCCGGTTTGCCGGTTAGGTCGGTGGGGGGTGGATTGTAAAAGATATTAAATCCAATCCGAAATTCTACTTTCGAACTGAAAACTTGGCCGTTTTCTCAGCGTATTACTCGAACGATTCCCACCCTGTCATCCGTGATCATCGATTCTACCAGCAGTTTTAATTCTTGATCCCTTCTGTTGGAGTTTGACACGTGGTATCTTATTAGCCATAGGAAGATCAATTGAGTAGACCATATGTATATAGAGCGACTATTATGTAATTTTACAAAATATTCACATATCATTCGAACGAAGAATTCGTATAATTAGGATCTGACTGATCGTTAATTATCGATATCAGATTTTTTGAGTAATTAAGATTGATTTTTATATCAGATACGCGATCAACTGAATCAGACTCAATTGTCAGTTGGATCAAAGTGCACACGGTGATCTACGTACACAATACATTGGGGTATTATAAATCTTATACGTTACAGGACCACCCGGGCTTGTTTCGTCCATAAGGGACTACGTGGATGCGAGGAACCGGATATCCGGTTAATTCATTTGCGAGGGAATTCTTGCAATTCGAATATATATATATGTATAAAGGGCGTATATCGAATTTGCTGAATTTATTTATTCGAACGTTTCGCGTCAAGCCGCGCGTGAGTCAATGGCGCGCATTTGTCCTGCGACACGAAGGGTGGTTTTTGGGGGGGGGTCGGGTGGGCTGTTGGATAGGATAGCAGCAGCCACGTGAGGATCGATGCGTTTTATCGCAGGGTTGAGAGGGAGATGGGTAGGGGGGGGGGGTTGCTATCGAAGCCACGAGAGTCAGGAGAGAGATTGAGAGAGAGTAGAAAAAAGAGATAGAAACGAAGGGGGTGGGTGGGTGAATCCCAGTACACAGGGGTGAATGGAAATCACATGGGCGATTTGAGCTATCAAATTTCCTGAATCGTCGACCCAGTCCTCTAACGAACTACCCCTAGGACATATAATTGTTACGAGCTATAATCAAGCAGATTTTATTTTCATCCCCCTGCCTCTTAACTGTACCCAATTTCGTACCACCCGTAAACGCTATTTACTCTTCCACTTTGAAGCTTCAGGTGGCGCTGGGCGTACAAGGAAAAGCTTTCGGTAGAGAGAGAGAGAGAGAGAGGAAAAGGGCGAGAGAGAGAGAAAGGCTAAAAGGAAGGAAATAGGAAATCCTTGAATAAACGGTTTTTGCAACATGGCAAAAGCTTAGCGAGGGATTATCCTCAGACTATAGGCAGATGCAGGAAACAAAAGATGCTGGAGCAACCCTCTTCCGTCATGCCGATACCTTTTCCACGGTTATACCAGCGCCACGCTTTTCTTATTCCCAGCATCTTACAGCTTCTCGCAGAGTTACTTATACAAGGTTGGTAATAGTTTTCAGCTTCACGTATCTCGGTTCTACCCTTTATCTTGCTCGGAGTCGAGAAATAGAACTGGAGCGTCGTGAAGTCGCTCTGCAACTGACGACTCCTGGTGATGTGGGCCAGGCCAGATAGTACGGATGAAATAGGAGGAGGGTAGTAGGGGGGAGGAAAAGGAAGAAGAAGAAAAGAGAATTTGATAGGAATCGAATGGTCAGGATTCTGGGGAGGCAACAACTACGGACGAGTCATTATCGAACTAGTTTGTTCTGGAGGGGGGGGGGGGGGTTGCTGAAG
Source organism: Calameuta pallipes (assembly GCA_030142375.1). Taxonomy (NCBI): domain Eukaryota; kingdom Metazoa; phylum Arthropoda; class Insecta; order Hymenoptera; family Cephidae; genus Calameuta; species Calameuta pallipes. The sequence goes on from JARQSW010000338.1 coordinate 61,462, forward strand.
GAATAGGGGTAGGTTCATCCGGTATCTCTAAGAACGGAGCCATCCCAGTATATCCTATAGGTTCAACGGGGACGTCCCTTCTTGACGTTTCAGGAGGTCGACTCTATCGCATCCCTTATCCCTTTATCCGTGGAAAGTAATGCGCCAGATATGAAATCGATTTTGTCGCCCGCTGAATGTGTCCCTGCAAAAAGTGAGTTTCGTCGTGATAACCCGAGTTTTCGTCGTTCTTTCAGCCACCGCTGAGCGACGTATGCTCAGAATTATAGGAAAGAGACGGTAGGGGGGTAGAGGTCTCTCGCCATGTGTTTCGTGGGTAAATGATTTTTATCATCCCCCCCTACGGCGCCAGCCATTTTGCTAGACGTAACTCTGCCCATATAATCAGCTCGACAGAGGTTAAAGCCCTGAGAGGGATGTTGAGGAAAAAAAATTTCTGATCCCGGATGACGTCTGGGACCCGGTCGCTTTCTTCCTACGATGGCTAACCTAGACGAGAAACGTGATCCTGGAACCGGGTGAAAATTTTTTGCCTGCAAATTAAGGGGGTGTTCCACGAAGGGGGGGATGTCGTTTTTATGTCTTTTGCTAGAACTGGATACGTCTTTGAGGCTGCTTCCGGAAAAGACGCCTGACGAAGAAACCTGGTCACTGGAGCTGTGTTGGGTCAGTTGGGAAAGATATCATTTTGGGTCTTCCGGTATGTCAGGTTGACATTTTTTTACCGTCATTACCGTTCTGTATCATTGATATATTTTTGCGCGGTACGTTGGTAGGGGATGAACCAGATACTAGGAAAAGGGTTGAGGCATCTTTCAACCGGTCCTGTTCGATTTATCTCTCAGGGGGCAACGTGAGGTCAATTCCCTTATTCCCAAGTTGTAAATATATTCTAGGGAAGCTACTCGGGTTGCCTCTAATCAAGCTTCCGGAAGACGAGGAATTCGATCGCTTTGAGGATGGAAACTGAACCGGTTATACATGTACTGCGGTGATCAAGTGTGCTCTCTGTGTTATCTGCAGTAGCCTCAGTGATGAGGTTGCCGTACCAAGATAACGTGCTACTACTTACAAGGGCTGGCTGGGTTACATGAATTCGCAAGAGCTTTAAGTTTAGGGGAAAAATGGAGTCAAATTTTCAAAATTATTTAGTAATTAATTTTTTCTTCGAATAAGAATCGTCGGACGCGGATGCTGCGATAAGAAGGAATTGCGCAGGAGGGAGAATTGGATGGACCGAGAAAGGCGTGGAAAGCGTGATGAGTGGGAAATTACATGGAATTAACATGGAGGACTGTTTATAATAAAGATTAATAGTGGGCTTTGTTACGGCTGCTTTCCGTGTTTGATATCCCGCAGCCGTGGCAACCAATGTTGTTTGCGTAATCAACGGTACAAACAAAATGAACACAGTTCGCTGTTCTACGTCTGTTCTTCGTCCTGCAGCAGCATCGTCCTGTACCAGGAGTTCCTGTAATTTGTAATTTTCTATAGGACATTATTCTCCTTTCTCGACATCCCATGTTCCGCGATTTCTGTAGTCAGTCGTATATATCTATATAGGCGTATACTGTATTCATAATAATTTTTTGTAAGGACGAATTAAATGATCAATGAGGATCTAGAGGTTGGTTGTTACTCAAAAAAATATTTGGCTTACTGGATACTTTTTTTTTATCTCTGCTAATAGATTATATTACAGCTTCCGTATGGACCGTATTAGATTATGGGTATCTAAGTTTAGATACGTTCAAGTCTATTTACTGGTTTGAAAAGTCCACGAGACTTTGGTTAGTTTGGTTACGTATAGTCAATGTGGGATAACTTGAACGAATCGGGATATCAAGGTGGATTCACACGCTTATATATCTTCAAGAGATATTCCATTTACCGGTACGGCCGAAGAAGGTTGGATAGTCCATAAAAGCCAGAAAGGGATTTTCGATCCTTGGTTTTCAGTGACCAAATCGTAGAGAACGGAGTAATCCTAGGGAGGATCACTTCGAATCCTTATACCGGTAAGAGATAGCAGATTGGCGAATAATTCTTGACCATTTTTTTTGTATCTTCGACACGTGGCCCGCGGCAAGTGAAAATGACATCTGGCAACGTTGCGTCATATTAGCATTATGCTTTGACTGATTTATAAGTTTTAAAACTACCGTGATAACCGCAAAGTGCAAAATCATTTATTGACGTAATCTCACCGCTGGCTTCGCCACGTGAAAATTCTGCGTTCCCAAAGTCATGAATAATGGCTCAGAACCTTTATGCCACTCTCTGTATACAGTGCTAATGGCTACAGGTAGACAAAGCCCGCCGCCATTTTGTAACACCGATAAGTCGCTTTCTCGTTCATTTTATTTGTTTTGGACATTTTAACCTGCACTGGGTTTCCAGCCCAGGGCTACGCGTCTATAGTACGTTTGAATGTACATTATATATAGGTATACTTAGAGATTTCTACTATAGTACTAGTGTCGGGGGGGGGGGGGGGTCAGGGGTCAACAGGGTTGAGTTCGTCTGTCGGTCTGCTGGATAGAAACGGTAGGAAGGGTCATGCAGATAGCGGATGCTCGTTCTCGTGGAAAATGTACGTTTTGGCTGGGAAACTCGGGAATCCCAACTGGCGTACGGCAGAGAACCTAGCGGTGAAAAGACGTACCAATTCGTGACCACAGTTTGACAAGTTTTATTCCATTTTCATTGAGCCAATCATTAGGTCGTTAGAGACACTGCAAAGAAAGTAGCTAGAGTAACGACTGACGGTCTTGAAAAATGTTAAGAAAAATAAAATATTTTTCAAACAAATTTTCAAAAAAAAAATAAATCATCATTATAGTCGTTTCCAGGTGATTTTAATGATTTGGACGTTATTACGCAAAGCAGTAGCAAGTATTTCTAAGACGTAGTTAAATTAATGTCTTTTCCAGGTTCTGCTGGCCGGTGAAAGCTCTGTGTCTGAATTAATAATATAATCGAAACGGGGTGGCAATTAAACGGGAACGTCACGTGGCGAGGTGATCCCAGGACTCACTCAAGTCTCAACACCTTACGCCATCTTGGCGTTCCCGTTCCAGTCGTTCCCTCCTGACGTTCCGTCACCCCTTCCGTTAGTCCTTCCGTACTGGCGTCTCTACAGGGGGTGGAGATAATTAAAGCATGCCTCCACGGCTCTTCTCGGGGTAACGCCGTTACCGTCTCAGTTACCTGCGCGTTACCAGGCTCGCTGGGAAGACGCCTGCCAGTGGCGACGCCATAGCCGACGACGCTTACCTCTCCTCGCGATGCGGGGCTAAGGGTGCGGTAGTATCAAGGGGATGGTTTCGCCAGAGAGAAACGGTGTTAATAATGCAACGAAGCTGCAGCCCCCAGAGCTCCTACGGTATCCCAGCTTGGATACTATACGAATTTAAGTCCGGCGTTGTAGGCCGAATATGAATGAGGTTGTAGGGGAGATGCAATGGCCTCTGGGAAAATGGCTATCAGTTTGGGTTAGGTTATGGTTACTGCTGGCCATTTAGTAGTAAATTTGTGCAGCTCGTATGGATATGAAATATGCAGTAAATATATGGCACGCGACTGATAAGGATTATCGTCGTTCTTTTAGCCTTGATTTGGTATAGTGGATTAGATGTGAATATATATTTTTTTTTTTGAAAAAAAATGAAAAAACAAAAACGCGACATTTGGTAATGGCTGGACGTGTACAAGAGATCGGTTGAATGTATATAACGGGTGATTCGTATATATATAGGGTGACTACCACGCCTTTGGTTCCTCGAGGTGTTCATTTTTAATTAAATTTCGCAATTGCGCTTAATTATATTTTTTAATTACATTTTTAATTTAATTTCCTTAATAGAAATCTGCATGCCGCTATAGAGGGGTGGGTTTTAATGACGGACCCGGAACCTTATCGTTTTCAGGAGTTTACCACCGGCAGTTCCTGTCGCGCAGATAATCCTTAAAGTATTTCGATCTACATTCCGGTTGTGCATGAAATACAAAGTGATGAATAATATTTTGTAAAAAAATATATGGTACACCCTGTATACAAATTTTTTTATAATTTAAACGTTTAATATTTTCTTGTTTTTATTACGAAATATGAAATTATCGCAGCTGTTCGCGAATTTGCATGAATTCAGATATATTTCCAAGAGTGGTTTTCGCTCCAGGAATAATTCTTTGATTTTTGAATATTCAAAGGGTAGGCAACGAAATTTCAATTACCCCCGTTATACAGAATTATATCGTACACCCCCCTGTGTACGACTTTTTTTCAACCATAACTGGCTGCTATGAAATGACAGTGGGTGTAGGGAAAATTGGGGAAAAAATTTTCAACAGGCACAAAGGCGATTCCATTCGCTGTTGGTTTTTGAGAGGGTGGTTTCATGGAATTTGCGTGAATTCGATAGAAAGGAGCGAAGAGGCGGGTTCGAGGGGGGGAATTCAGGTGGGGGAGGGTCGGGAGCATAGAGAAGCACAGGGTATTAATATTCGAAACACGTGAATGGCAAACGGTAAAGGACCACCAATTCGCGCGCGAATGATTCTCTCGATAATTCAAAACCTCCGAGCGTCCCGACGCCCGCCGCCGCTGCCAGCATTTCCGCAATTGTTATTCGCGCTTGTATACGCCAACCCGCCCCCCCCCCCCTTTGGAGCAACCATACAGATTTTCTATCTTCCTTCTCTCAAAATTTTTGCATCATTCCAAAAACTACCCCCTCCTAAAACTCTTATCAGCACTCAGTCAATCTGTCAGAAATTGAATCTTCGGGACTTGTAATTCAAAAGTTCATAAAATAGAAACTAGCTCGAGATATAAGTAAAGGGCGAGTTTATTCGTGGTCCCGTCTTATACGGTACAGTACGAGGGTTGACAAAGTAAAGAGAGCCGGGTAATACGAAAGTCTGTGTTTAAGGGTTGAAAAAGGGATTTTTTTTCGGTAGTAAAGCAACCGGCACCCTCAAGTTCCTATAGGGGGTTCCCCTCGTCTCCTCCAGGTTCTCGGCGTTCCACACGCATCCTCGGCATCCTCGGCATCCACGATGTTCGATACGGATAACCATAAAAATTCAATATATATTTATTGTCAGCGTGAAAAATATACTGCGTCTATATATGTATATATACACACACACACACACGGATAGCTACCATGTGGAGAACGCCTGCGACGCTCGACGTCGCAGGAGTCTCTCCGAGTATTTTATCGTGCTTTGCATAAAGATGATTAATTCCGCTGGGTAAGGTTGAAGGCGCCGAAAGATAAATACCAAAATTTTTTACCGAGCCAACCGGAATTTAGTAAATAGCTCTTGGCCCGGTTTCAAACGTTCAACTCCGGAATGTATAGCCGTATACGGTATCGCATTGCTGCTGCTGCCGCTGCCGAAGAAGAGGAACGGTGGTTCCTTGTATAGAAGAATTGCTGGTAATAATTCCATTGTTAAAGCCAAAGGTGTATAATAATAACTCAATGACAGTTGCTGCAGCTGTCAGTTTATTTTTAGTAGGAAGTTAAGAGATCGACTGCACTTCCGGTACATCGACAAAGCTTACGCGTTATTAGCGTGGGATACTAAAAAAATTATTATGTACCTATAGGTCACGCGTTGACAGTTTTATGAACGTTTCAGTACACTCTTTATGATTGGAAGGGTAACTAAAGTTATAGAGCGTGGACAGCTAAGGGATGGGACCTTATTATTTTCATCCCCTAACGCTTGGTAAACATTTGCATAGTGGTACATAACTGGGGGAGGGTCGTAGGAAGATCTCTCTCTCTCTATCTATCTATCTCTCTCTCTTTTACAACCCTTAGAAGAAAGAGCATAGCCTTAATCATGATTCGGCCTGCTAGGACAAATGTAATTTTGCCGTCGCGACGTCGCCGACGTCTCTCGTCGCCCGTTTAGCATGGCCAAAAATGATCATAAATTCATAAGGGTCGCGCATCCCTTTTGTAAAATCGCATCATCTCGTATAGCGTTAGAAGGGCAGAGAAAAATTTCTGGAGCATCAAGCCGAATGAGTCACTTGAAAACTAGGTCTATTGGGTATTCGAATTTTGATGCTTCGACGCGGCCGATTTTGTCACGGTAGGATATGTGGACTCTGTACATAGGTATATGTATATATATATATATATATATATACGCCTGCCAGGTGTGCGTCATAAGCGCGAGTGAAAGAGAGAGATTTTTCGTGCCGGCCGCTCAGCAATCCCCATTCATTATGCAGGACCCAAGTAGGTACAGGGAAAAGAGTAAAAAGTTGAACGGGTCATGAATAAAGGTTCAAAGTTGAACGATACGGTAGGGGTAAGTAAGGGACGTCGTCGATAGGGTTTGTTCAAGATTATCGGCACGAGTTGTGGAGTAAAGGAATTTAAAATGGTGGAAAAAAAAGGACAGCTTAATACTCTCGATAGAATTAGGGGCTTGTTACTTCTTAAGCGCGCATCAGAAGTCACCCCTCTTCTAGTACCAAGAGGACCTAAAGGGGATGATGATATTGGTAACGGGTTTGACAAGTGTACCGGTATATATATATATAGCTTTGTATTAATTTGAAGAATACGTAATCCAAAGGGTTGTGATCGTATCGAATGACAGGGGCGGCTCAAACTCTCGTCCCTCACGATTGGCTGTTACGAATTTACATTCCATTAAGCAGTTGAATATTCACTGGGTATACTCGACGGGTCCTTGGTACTTAATCCGTACCTATTAGGTACCGCGGTCGAACTATATACGGTATAGGCATACTAGAGTAAGACAGAATAATAGGGGTTGACTGTATAAGGGATGATGAAGTATCTATACGGTGCAAAGACATGCTGGGTTAACCAGGGGTGCAAGAAGTGCGTCATTGGATGCTACGTTCATTTGTCCTAGAGAGATGGGCCGGATGGGATGTCTGACTATGCCGGGGTACCTACTACTTGTCCGAGTCAGACCCACCAGAAGGCGTCTGGGTACGGTTTGGTCTTCTCTACTAGTACCAGTTTACTAACCCGATCCGACACGGCACATACCGTTAACGCCATCAGGCTTGGGACTCTGGGTAACCAAGATGGCGTCTTTCGAGTCCGAGCATCTACGGAACGTGCATTCTAAGCGGATCCTTTCGCAATGTCGTGTACGTTCCGGATGCAAAGCGTAACGGGGATATAATGGCCTTGTCGATCCTGCAAGATATGCAAATAGTACCGAGCAGTAGGGCAAAGAGAAGGGGGAGCCGGTGGTTACTGTGTTTCCCAAAGGTAAAGGACGTCGACGTTGAATGTAGACGTCATTTTGCTTCCTGTTGAACTATGGCTGAACAGTGACTATCTGGACTTTATATGAGTTCATCTGCATGACGGTACACGGTTCTATCCACTTTGTATACCTTGTACTGTCTGAACTTATCTTGTCGTGTGTCACTGTATAGGGCGGTGGAAAACTTTAGTAGATTTAGGTAAACCGGCAAAATTTCTGAACCTGTCACGGTGGTCCAGGCGGCGGGGAAAACTCTTAGTATTTTTGGTATCGAAAAGTTCGCCATGTTGATGGGACATTAAAGGCAAAGTTTTTCTTGTATAAATATTACCACCCCTTCACCACCCCTCCCGTGTCACGTGTCGCTGACAGAAATATTTAAGGGCGCAAACGTGTTGGGGGGTGGTTGAGAATAGAAGGGTGAGCACATGAGAAGAAAAAAGTTAAGGGACTGGTCAAAAAACCTTTACGAACAAGGTATAGGGGGTGTGCGCACTATAGGGTGTAAAATTTCATAAGGAATTTCAAATTCCGCACACATAACCTGACTGATGTTTGCCGAAGTTCACTTGGGAATTTCATGACTTAACGTCACGCGTTCGCATTGGCTTCTCTATGTAGTTTGAGGGTACGTGATGCAGCAAGTCCCTTTGGTACGACTTAAGGCAGCTAATCGTTTGACAGTTAGGTATATTAATCCACGTGCATTAACGGGTGGTTGAAAATTCGTAGTCAGTCGTGACGATTGGACGATCGGATCAAAGATTCTTGACACGACCTCATAATTATATCTCGAGGGCGTAACACTTTACTATCGTCGGATGGCGTCGCGACGCGGTCCTTCGGGATTTTAAGGCGAAGGGGGTGCGTAGCCTAAAGCGAAGTATAATTAATGTACGCTCCCTGTCGCCGGCTTGACGAAGCGCTTAATACGTACTGACGTTTGCCGCTGGCAAAGTGTCAGCGCTGCCCCTGTACGGCGTACGAATCCCTATCGCTTTTCGTTTCTCAAAGTGTTCAGGTAAGTGAAGGGAATTACATCGGTGAAATTCATCGTGAAATTTTAAGCTATTTCACAGACTTTCATTCATTTGATAGAATAGACATGGGTGCAATCAAGTTCGGAGGATCCTAGAGGGATGCTGACTGGTCCATGGAAGATTATTAATGTAGACGCAGGGATGCGCTGTGAAATTATTAAATTTTTTTATCCATGTTCTGGAAATGGACTTTGTTTTGTATTTCAACAATTTTTTTTCTTCTATTTATCCTTAGATTTTTCTCGTATAACCTATTGCTCTGTGATCCTGAGGGATGCTGCGATACCCGTGCCAAGCGATGGACCAGGAGAGAAAATGAGAGAGGCTTTCATCATCTCCCCTTCTTCAACCCCGTTCGCCAGTCACCCTCGAGCTAAATCCAACTTCATTGCGGCCATCCGGAGTCCTCCATTCCACGTTCCTCCTCGTCTTGGGAAATATCATTGAACGCCTCTGGAAATCTGGAACGCATTGCGACTTCGGGGAAGAAATTTCGCCCCTGGGGATTAGGTCGAGGTAGCTTTTTGAAGCGGGGGAATTCTCGAATAGTCTGTGGTTTTCTGAATTACGAGTAATATCAATAATCAGTACGAGCCAGGGAGATTAGACGCCAACCCCTTATATAGGGGACGTAATAGAATAACCAAAAAATTTCTTTTAAAAAATAATAATTATAAAAATTTTATAAAACTCTGCATCCATACAATATCCACCTGGGTTACCGATACGCTTACGAAAAATGTGAATTTCGCAAAAAAAAAGCAATTTCCCAAACAATTTCATCCAAGCGAATAATAATAATTGCATTGAAGTTTACGTACGCTGGTACAATTTGAGAAAGGGGAAAACTAAGTTTTCCGAATGCAAGCCTTTTATTTGTAGAGTACCGTCTTATCGGTATTTCAGAAGCGGAGCTCTCGCTAATAAACCTCCCTAGCGTCTCTTTCGAGTATATTCGAGAGCGCGAGAAAGGATATAAGATAAAGTAGAGGAGTGAAAGACAGGCAATCTATATACGTGTATATAGCGAGTAAAACAGAGTAAGAAAAATCAGAACTCGAGTGAAAGCAGCTTGGAAAATAAATTAGTCTGTCAATGTGCATTAAAGATGGCGTCCGTTCGCAGGGATAAAGTCCGCGGCTAACATATTGCCTTATAATCCGTTATATACGTCCCAAGTAGTTTTGTCTCGGAGTTCCGTATGCCGTATAATTGCTTTCGCTTCTCTTTTGCCCATTCTCCGTCCGAAACTGTACATACTTCCCATACTGGGAAAAGTAACGAAAAGTATTAGGAACGACGTCAACGTTATACCGACTACAGTATAGCTTCTCTACCTACTTTTCCGTTTATTAAGTCCGTGAAATATTGCGCAAGAGTCCCCTTGCCTAGGCAGCCACGTTGGAACAGTTGTTTCCGAGTGGTTGCCACTTGCCTACCCCGTAGCAAACCCGCCGACCGAACCGAGACTTTCGGACTGTCTAATATCTCGCGCCGAGTTACGAAGCTGCTTTGCAATTGTGATTCTTCCGCAGTCAAATCTTCTTACTCGACTGTGCGCCATAATCTACTCTGCCTCAGTCACTTTATACATTTGTCTTCTCACTCGTTCGCCATCCCTTTGCAGGGTGCGCCATCTGCATCCTGAACATCTTAATTATGTGCGTTTTCAATCTATCCGTATCTTAGGCGAAGAGCTTTCGTCTTCCGTCTCTGGACCAGGGATGCTGGCTGCGACGTGAAAGCATCTCGCTCGGTAATCTCTGGTGACGTTAATTTTTATTTTAATAATTTTTTTATTTTCATATCGACTCTCATCTCTGTATCGTACCGTTCTTATCTGCCCTTTGGGATAAATTTATCTTTATTCACTGGCATATTCTCGAGAGACGCATCTCCAATGTACTTCGAAGCACTGTGCTTATATTTTGTCTTCACTCCAGGGCTGTACTGAGCATTACGGAGGTTCAAAAAAAAAATACTTGGGGGAGTGTTGATAAAATTTGTAAAACCATTGGGAATGCCTGGGAGGGGGTGGTTTATGTATTTGGGTGACGTAACAATGCAAGGGGGTAACACGCACTCGTCTGTAGGGTGGAGGAGCGCTGGTGAGATGGGTTTGAGAAAATAGACTTGGGGAGCTAAGGGTAAGAATGGTGGAAAATGTAAGAAAAGGAAGTGACTGAAGGATTCGGGTAATGGTGCAAGCTCAGGAAACTTGGCTGAAGGGGTGAAAATGTCACTGGGGGTTGGTATATGTGTATACGAATAAAGAATGCTAAAGGCTTAAGATAGAATACAAGGGATGCAAAGGGGTAGGAGTTTCAGTGAACGTATGAATATAGATGGCTTTGAATTTGTATCTGGGGTAGTTCGCATCGAGAAACACCCCCCCGGACACACTTCGCCTATCTTTTCAATGTATTTACGTTACAAGCCTGTTCCTGAATATTTCCATGCCCTTTCAATGTCGAGAGACTCTCGCGAAGCCAACGACACAGTTGCCAGGGACGTTTCCGTGCTAGGGGATGCTTAAAATATACATTGTCACCCCTTTCTCGTGTAGCTACCCTATTTTCAAAATTACGGAAGATCCTTTCGTGCGATATCTTTTACTTCAGCGTGGAATCGTCTTTTTCTTTTCGACCCCCTATTATCATTACGGGGTCAGCTGTCAATTCAAAGGAATATGCCATTTTGTATTACGTGATCAGTTACATTATAAAATTTTGTTAAATTTGCAAAAAAAAATCGTACGACCGATTACGAATTTTCAAAAAAAAAAAGTTTGTAAGATGTCACATATATTCGAGACCCGTCACTTTCGACTAAAACACCCGTGTTTGCCTTCTACTTGATCTCCCAGAGGTTTCGTCGTAGAGGATGAATCCACAGGGACGGCAGTCGTACATCTACTCGTAGAAGAGAAGAAGGTTGATACAACGTATAGCGTGCGACGGTGCTGCCACATAACAATGTGAATGGCGAAACAGAGAGGGCGAAACAGTTAAACAGCCCGGAGCACGAGATACCGCAACCCCTAAAGTTGCTATCGCTGAGCTCGCACGAGCTGACGCGTCCCTATGAGGTGCTAATGCCTAGCAGCTTAAATCACAGCAGCCGGAGCCCGGGGCTTGTTGAAAAAGTTTCAAGAGGGCTAAACGAGTGTCTGGGTGTATCTTCGGCCGAGAGACACACGAGACCCGAGGATATACGAGAAAAGTCGAAAGTGCCCGAAGAGGGTTGGGTGATACGTAAACGAAAGAAAAAGCAGAAGAGGCAAGAGTAACCGGTGGGGTTGAACAGATAAGAATCTTCCCAAGGGGTGAATCGAATGGTTCCCAGCGGGAAAGAAGTGCTTTGGCTAAAAAGGACTAGAAATCACCGGGAGGGGGGGGGAGAAACCCACCCCTTGTGACTTAGATCGCAGCATTACAAAGTCAGAGGAGTGAGACTAAGGGTAGCTGGATATAAAGGCAGTGAATATAAAGAAAAAAAAGTAGAAACGGCCACAACTAGTCAGACTCTATTTTCCTCATACGGTCCTTCCCTACGAGATCAACCCCATCCAACCACCCCCTATTTCTCCCCGATTCCCCCCTATTTGCATTTGATAAATGAGAATAACCTCCTGCATTCGAAAGAGGCATCGCTTCGCGACGTAGGGGTCGCTACGCCTTTACTACCCCTGTTGGAGTCAGTGGAACCATCACTACCCTCTTCCTCTTCCAACCCTTCGTGCATCCCCTAGTATCGGTATCTGTATACCGGGAGCTGAGTGAATAAGGGCGAGACAGGGGGTGGTTGAGCCACACTCGACGGAAGTTGGCTAGTGAAAAATGACGTCAAATGGCTCGTATGACAATACCAAACCGCGAAGGTATCTTATATAGGGGTAGTAGAGAGCTACGTAAGAGATACGCTCGGAGATAGGGGTGGATCTATTTATCTCCGCTTTGCGAGCTTCCACGGAAAAATGGCGTAGCTTTGTAACTGGCAGGAAGATATTCACAAATCGCTGCGATTTCATATCTTATAACGGGACGTTTCTGCAAGGGTTGGATTGCGGGGGTGGATGAGGGGTTGATACTTATATACTTAGTTCACATAGGGTCTACATTGCTTCTCCCCCCTTACCCCCACCACTCTGATTTTGTTATTTCTATACCCACCCTCCACTACTCTTTCAAGGGTCGTACAACCCTTATCGCAAGAGGTCCTTTCCCTCCTTGACAAAACCCACCCTCCCCGTAGTCACTCCTCTATGACCTACCCTTATACGCGTTTTAGCCCAGAAGCCGATCCCGATCGTGTCTACTGTGATTCAACTTTTTCACTGCTCATTCAACCCCTTTTTTTATATAGGGGATGAATCAAAAATTGTCGAATACCTGGGATACCGCACTCGTATGAAATATCGATCTAATTCTCTGCATTCTTCGGGCTATTCCTTTCTCATCGGCCATCACGTAGGATATATGTATATACTTATGAGCTAAAAATCCTCTCCTCTGCCTCTTTCAACCCTTCCAATATGAAACTACTATCCTCCATATATTTATCCATCTATCTATCCACGAGAGCATATCGGATTTTCCTACTCAGAGTTATGAGCACCTGAATGAATATTTTATCCACGCTACGTACGAGCTACGGCTCATAATTGAAGACGTGCCTGATCGTACCTTCTGCTCTGTATATTTTCCGAGGTTCAATTTTCCTATCTGTTTATCTATATATTACATCTCTGCGTGTATAGTATACATAAAACTGTATACACACCAGGCCCGTACCTAGTTACGTGTCTATTATACGATATTCTTGAGAACCTTCAAAATTATTCCACAAGGAGAAAATCTACCGGTACGCAAGAGTGAACAAAAATAATATGGCTAGTGAGAGGAGGTGGGTTGCCCACCCCCTCCCTTTTACAGTCATAGCTAAGTGTGTGTAAAAGGGATTCTGGAAAATTCGTATACCAGCTATACATGTACGTATACATGTAATACGAATAAAAGAAAACAAGGTGCTGACAAACGAAAGTCCTTTTACGTTTCGGAATTAAAATACCCGGGTAATGTCACGTGTAACGGGTTAACGTAGCCTCAATTCGAAATTTCTACTTGACAATGTAAACTATAGGGAATCGGGTGCGATATGAAGAAACTAGGTAAAAACATTTGCACAGTCTCTTGGGGCGTCTTATAAAAGTAATAAGAAGGGAAGTCGAGCCGCTCATATTCAGGAACAGCCATCCAGATAGGTATAAAGGGCTAGGGGTAGTTTTACATATACAAGACCAGCAGGAGCAGGTAGCCCGGATATACCTAGAGGTTCACATAAAGAGAGAGCAAAAGGCAGAAGGTAGTACGGTAAAAGGTGGAAGATAGAAAAGATAAAAGACAATAAGGAAAGAGGGTGGAAGGAGGGTAGAAACTTGGGTTGGCAGTAGGAAAGGAGGTGAAGAAACTTTTGGAGCCTCCTTGACTGTAAGAGAAAGAGCATCCAATTACTTGGCCTAGGTGTTCCCGACTGGCGAAAGGAGTCAAAAGTAGGTATAGGATGATCGAAGGGTTGCTATGGAGCAAGGGTACATACTTATACGAAACTAAGGGATGAAGGTAGGTCGTCAGATAGGTATAAGGTACAAAGTGAGTTAGATAAAGTCCCTTCGCGAATTGACTTTTATTAAAGGTCGACAGAAGCAGCCGTGGCGACGTTAGATTTCGGGGGTTGATTCTTACCGAGTTCAGTTTACTACCCTTAGCTTATATTGCTACCCCATTCGCCAGCCAACTTTTGCCATTCCAACTCGTAGGGTGTGTAACGCTTGAATGAAACTACCTATATATATGTACCGGGGAGGTTGCTGCTCGGATCGATCGTAGCGCCCTTTAACAATTTCAGGTACCACCCAACCCTGCCTATCCAAAGTCACCTTTAACCCCTAAAAGGTGCAAAGCCCATTTTTCGACTTTTCCATCGGTCACATTTTTTTTCTCAACGATATCGCACACGTATCGAACCTCAAAGTAAAAACTGTATTTCGTTAAAAAAATATTCACCCTCCAATACTTAAGGCTGATATCCAAAGCGCGAAAAAATTCTCCGTGACATTTAAATACAATACGACTCATGTCTATATGTCTGTTTAACACAGTACCTACTGTACCATAGGGCATCTCTGTCTCTCCTACGGTACCTACCTAGTTACGTATACCCAATATGTACGAGATAGAAAGAGACGGCAACGGCATTCACTCGTGTCGCGTTACGGATGAGGTGCCAGCGGGACTATATTTCCAAGTAGCTGTTATTGTTACCTTCCCCGCGTGTTCCGGCTGCATGATTTATCCCAGCATTCCCACCGACACCCGAGAAACCCACATGGGACCGTGACGTCATCTCCTAGATCATTCGTTGACACCTTCAGCATGTTTCTCTCTCTCTCTCTCTCTCTCTCTCTCTTGATCTCTTTCTCTCTAGTGTACGTCCTGGTTTTATATCTATATATAGCGCACTCACTCTATTCCTCTAATATGCAAACAGGTACATAGCTATATAGATATATGTCTGTGTAATCTTCCTCGAACCTTCTCACTCCTGCACCCTTTAACACGGATCGAGTACCCTTCCTACATGCCGATGGATTTTCCGTCACGCCATAACGTCACCGTCGCCGTCAATGTGAGTGCATGGAGAAGCTATCGAATGGATCGGATGGATCGGATGGATCGGATGGATCGGATGACTGTAGCCATTACCACGTCGGCCATTAGTAACTCGATAACTCCGTGAAACCAGATCGACGTTCCTAGTTCGTATAGTACCTAGTATTATATGGTGTATATTACATGTATATATATATATATATTAAATTCCTCATCTCGTAGCCGCTACCCCCCCCCCCCCTCTGTTCCTCGTATTTTCGTGTATCAGTTGAATTATATAATTTCTGTATATCTGTAACGATTTCGTGACACGTTATACCTGCGACTATAGGTGCCTCTGGTCTATGCGATCGAATGATCGAATCAGCGAGTAATTACGGTCGCTTTATGAAAACGGATAAACGATTAATGTATGTCGCTCGGCTGTCAACCTAATTGACCACGAGTTGCGTTTGATGGGTCGTACACGCTATCGAAGATACTCCTATAATTTAGTTAGAAAATTCTAAGACACGTGGCACTGTATTTATTTATTTAGGTGGATTATAAATGTGGTTGTTAAAACGATGACGTCATTGAAATAATTCATTCGACCTGACATTACGTTTCTATGTTTCGACGTGTCTTACCTGTCGCTCTTTCTTATTGTTCACATCGATCCCGTCCAGTTGGCCATAGCGTCGTTAGCGTCCCTGGGGGGTCCACCCCCCCCTCCCCAGCCACCCCCCTCTCGTGCCTTTACACACGACTGAATTCTTACAAAGCCCTCCCTCTCCTACAAGCATCCAGCGAACGTTCTCTCGCTTCTAATTCTCTAACAGCAAGGCATTTCGTCCCAGGAGGTTGGTGTACCTACAGCCGAGATACCAAGTGGAAGAAAAGCGGCAAATAAAATGCTCCGAGTAAAGGCGTGCCCGTAACGTTAAGGATACGGTTGTAGGTGAGACGTGATGTGGGTGGGTGGGTGGGTGGTTGGTGGTGGATAAAGCTGAAATTCGCAAGGAGCATATAACGCTATAGGAGCAACTTTTATTTTGCACGATTTGCACGTTGCGGTCTTTCGGGGCACGTGCCCCCACTATCCCGCATGATTTACATATATTTCATATAGGTCGAGAACTTGGAGATACGTAGGTCGCTGGAATTGTTGGAGTTTCTGGCTGTAGATATTTTGCATACTTTCAGGCGCACTTCGTACGATCATTTATATTTGGCTAAATAACTAAATAAGCGCGAATAAAAAGCTCATGGGACAACAGGCTTGTCAGGTGTTAGAGGACTGCTTTGTGAATATTGAAAATTAACTTTTTTTTTTAGAAAAATAATAATCATAATTCTCGTTAACGTATAACGAACGAAAATCGTTGAGTTTCTCGGTCGAAAAATTGCACCTTCGTTATCAGGCCAATTTATTGCGCGACTCGACGCTGCGTGTACGTACGGCCAAAGAGCGAAGAGGCTTGTTTGCGACGTCGAGTGGACCAGGCTAGTTGAAGTGGTCCATTGTCCTGACCCCAGGAACCTGGACTCAAATGCAGCCACTATCCGCTTTCCGGCGTTTTCGAGTCGGTGCTCCGCCATTGGTTCTTTCCACCACTTCCTGTCTCGCCTGGTCATCCGCCGAGGGGGTCGGATGACCAAACCTTCCCGCGAGTGTTACTCCATGTTCTTTTCTCATCTCCTTTTCTATTTACCGTCAAGGAAAAACCACCCTTGCCATTTTTTGCATTCAACCATCCGTGACCATGTGACTTTAAGGGGGGGATGAAAAATTTCGAAGGGGAATCGTTTTCTGTGCTCTGGTTGTACAAGGGATGAAAACAAGTCAGTGTGTGTATATATATAACATGTATTCTTTTTTAACCGGCAGCCATACTCCTGGCGTATAGAACCCCTACGACCTTAGGGTGCAACCTGGTTTTGTTTATATTTTTAGGCACCCTTTTTCTTATCATCCTGAGAATCATCTCCGTTTCCGGAAACCTTATGTACCCTTAAGTCAAGCTACCCTTCCACCCGCTTTTTCCCCTTTGGAAATCGTACTCCAGAGTGAAATTGTTCTTCGTCAATATAATCGATCTGAGGGAGATCGTCGTAAATTTTTAGGGCAGCACTTTAATAGGGGGGTCCATAAGGGTGGCTTCGTAGGGAAGAGAATAAAGTTAAAGAATAAGAATCTACGTCGATTAGCATTCGCCTAAGTTGTTACAGGTTTGTCCGCAATAGGATTTATGTCCGGTAGGGGCGTCGGGGGTAAAAGGGGCCGAGCTAAAAATAAAAAGCAAAAAACAAAAAATAGTTTCCAGGCCGACTAAGAAGGTCTTCGTGACGCAGCTTGCGGATGCTATTCCCGCTGTATCGCGGAGACACGATACCGGCAGGGAATCGAAATTGAATTCTTCCGTTTCATTTGTCAATGGCACCCAGCTAGATATGGATAGGAGTAGCAGGTTAGGTTAGCTCAGTAGGATACCTCGGTGAGATTCTGACGCGTTAACAAAAATATCTTATGCGCCAGGATATACGTATATAGATATACTCAGGTAGAGAAACGTTTATATGACGCGTCGTACGATGCTTGTAAAATGTATGCAAAAATCGAGAGAGAAAAAAAATTACGTATCAAGATAGCAAATGCAACGTATATATACGTGATATTCTCATCTCCCTCCGTCTACCGTGCATTTCTCGGTTCTTATTTCGCATGCGGAATCCGCTGGGAATAATTGCACCGGCTGTCGTTTCTGTTTGCATAAAAGGAAATCGCGCTTGGTGTTGTCGAAGGATGGAAAACCGAGTGGAGAGGGGATGAAAGTAAGGGGTGGATTGGTGGGGGTTGAAAAAGGATTCGTAGATGCAAGAGGAGGCGAGGGGTAGGTAAGAGAGAGAAATTGGAAAGAGTATCCGCAATATTGCTTCTCAAATCGCTTGGAAGATATGGCTGCTTTGAGAATCAGCGGCTGAAGTCGAAGCCAAATCGCCATTTTCGCAAGGGTCGGGAGTGACGTAACGTTTGACGTTTTTTTACTCGTGGTAGCAGTATTGACGTCAGCGGTGGGACCAGTTAAGTGGCCCTTAGGGATACACGGGGTAGTCACGGGGGAACGTGAACTGGATAGACTGTAGTTTTAAACGGCGTAATTTCACGCAGTCGAGACTATTTCTAGCCTCGTGACTTCTGGAAATAGTGAAGGAACGTCCCATTGCCAACCGCCCTCTCTGGCTTCCTGGGTGAAACCCCCTGGCAAAGTTATACACGAGCTCCTGTACGGAATGTGAAATCAGGGTGTCCTCTCTCGATTGTTATTATTCAAGGAAACCAGCCGGATATCCATCCCGGGGTAGCTAGAGGTCGTTTCAGCCGAGGGGGTGAGTTTGAAAAGTTTTGGCCAATTAAATCCGTGCACCCTGTTTGCTCAGTGGCCAACTCTCCCTTATCAGTTACTTATATGCATCCCCCCCCCCCCCTCCATAAGAATCAAGCGGCGGCGGAACCACGCGCGTCATATTACTTTGTTAATTTAGCTGGATCACGGCTGGGGCACGAGGGGTTAATTCGAAAGTCAAAGTCCTTGTTGCGTCGGGACGCTTTAGTCTCTTAAGGGTTGCTCCTGCGGTCGCAGTGTTGAGGAACGTCGTTGAAGATACTATATAATATACGATAGACGGAGGAACGTTGGAACTTCTGTAGGATTCCAGAGACTTCAAACTAGACTGGCTTGCGAGAGGAAAATCGGGATGTAAGGGGGGTTGGGAGGGCGAAGGAAGTTAGAGATTTGGTTAGATGTAATTAAGGGTGACTAATAAGCACGTCAAGGGACTATTATACGTATTAACAATACGTTCGATCCTGCTACGAATTTCTACACGTTAATTTTCTTGAATTAACAGACAATGACGTCTCGAAGTTAAGGGATGATAATGCGAGGGTCGTATAATGATCGTGATTGGGGTTAACCGAGCAAGGGATGAAAAATGAAAGGAGGACCGCGGACACTAACTGCGGACTTGTCCGATTAAAAGAGAGAGAGAGAGAGAGAGAGAAAAAAGATATTTTATTCAAGAAAGACAAAGAGAATCGATATGTCAAATATTTTATTTCTTCGCCGGGTTTGATTACATGCCTACCCGTTCCGCCCTCTTGAGATATCGATGACTGAGCGCTACACGGATAGGAACCGGAAGTTCCCGAATACCCGTAGGCTCCCTACATCAGCCTTATGGAGTCATCAACTACATCAGGAGCTCAGAGATCAGATATCTCGGTTGTACCCTTCTGTTCCCTAACTGTTAGACCGTGTCCCACGCCCGGACCGTAATTATCGAAAATTGGCAAAAGAGAGAGAGAGAGAGAGAGAGAGAGAGAGAGAGAGAGACGCCTTTCGTTGTCCCAGGCCAAAATGGCGTCGTCTATATTTCACCAGTCAGCCAGCCAGTCTCACGGAACAAAAATACAGAAGGCAGAAGCGACGAGCGTAGCGTCCTGGAAGATTACGTTGCCAGGAAGAGATCCCTGAAGCCTAGGCCAATTAGTGGTCGTTAGAGTTGCAAATAACTACAAGACGTTAACTCCGGTAATGTAACGCCTTGGATACGCGGTAACTGACTGGGGCACACGAAACATATTTCACTCTCTAATGGCCGACTTAGCATCATAATGTATGCCACGGCTAGAAGCTCCCTTCGTTCTCTGCTCTGCATCAAGCAAACCGATATGTATATACAGAGACCGTAACTACTCCATAAAAAAAATATTCACTGGCAGGGTGGCTCGCTGTAATCAAATTTGACACACGTCATACTATATGCATACGATTATTTTAACTTGTTGGTTCACAATGATAAATCGAACCATTCAAAAGTTACGATCATGTGAAATTTCATTCGCGAATGAGACAATCGGAGAACAGAAATTGCTGCTGATAACGGAAATTTGAGTAAAGGTATGTGCGTCTTTGTCGCACTCACGTGAGTCCACATAAGAGCCTCTCTCTCGCACTCGCTAACGGTATAGGAAATAACGAAAATGATGTAGAATCGCATGAAATATTTTTGATCGATAGATCGATTTCGCGATCTTTTATTACGACTATTTTTTTCTCCAATCCGACGAAGTATTACGTAATTATTATATCATTAAAAACTTGTCACGTTCACTCGTGATCGATTGACACACATATCACGGTTCACTGAGTTTTTATACAAATTACTTACGAATTCTTTTTTTTAATCATTGACTTCACTTTCTTCACATTCCTTGTCAAGGTTCTCTGAACTGTAAATCTGTCTCAAGTCAATCTCTTCTTCCACGAACTTTATGTATCCTGATCCCGCGATCTTCCGTCCTGCAAGTGAAAAGCCCTCGGAGGGTTTAGAGTTCGGATTCTGAGTTTCGTCTTCAAGGTAACATAGAACGCAGTACCTCGTAGGTTAAATATAATATACTATAGCATATCCTACAAGTATACTTGGTATATCGCTCGAAGGAATTGATTCGCCTGCTTCCCAACCACCTCAGACCCCCCTCTATTAGATGCCCATTAACCTTAACCGCTCCATCAGCTCGAAATTAAATAAATGCTCGGTCGTTATATGCTGTAGGTTGGTAAGAAGGTAGGCAACCAACCTACCAACCAACCAACCGACTAACCAATGGACCAACCAATGGACCAACCAATGGACCAACCCAGGGCTAGAACCTTCCAGCATCCCACTCATTCTGAAAAGCTCCTTAACTCTCTTACATCCAGCTTACTCTCTCTCTCTCTCTCTCTCTCTCTCTCTCTCTCTCTCTCTCTCACCATCCCTTAGCCAACTTTCGGACCAGCCGTACCTACGTCCTACCATCGAAACGCAATTTGTCAGAGAGCCTGCTAGAGTCGAACCGACTGCCGACAGGATTAAAGTGAGTCCTGACCGCAAGTAAATTGAGTAGCTGCCTCTTACAGGATCTCAGTCGAAAACCTCGACAAGCAGTTCATTCATGGACATTAAGATCTTTACACAATATTAATAATAAATCTTATATATATACTATATTCAAAATGCACGTAATATCAATGTCAGGAAAAATTTAAATAATCTTCTTCACTTTAGGATACGAGAAAAGATTTATATCCATATGAAGTATTATTAGAGACGCAAATTTGAAAATGCGCGTCTTACCTTATTCCTAAAGTTCTCCTGAATTAATGTAATCACACGATCAGATAACTTCAGTAGCATCTTCGGCTTCTGTCTTCTGTGGCTACTGAAACGACTGTATGACTGTATATATATATATATATATTCAAAGAGTAAAGATTCTTAGAGAGGGGATCAGGCTACAGAAGAGTGGTGCCGGGAAGGGGGGAGGGAATAAACTTACGGTGATCTCGTTTTAAAATAATCCAAGTTCGCGAGGCTGCAGGCGATCCCGAAGTTTAGTTTGTAATTGCCGTTGCGAAGACGGGCGACCGCAATTAGAGCATCCTATAGTCAGGATCACCTTAAACGCTTCGGGGCACCGTTCTGCACAGGGTCTAAAGGTATAGGCTAGCAAATTCGCAATCAGCAACTTACCTAGTCCTCTAGGTCGTTCATAGCTCAGACCTTGTTTATAGGATATATATATATATATATATCCTATCCTATATATATATTTCTTAACTCGACACCGATGACGAAAATCCGTCTCCGAGACGTCTCCGTCGGATCATCTCCTCTGCCGGGCAACTCGGTATGTCGAGACTATTTCTCTGCGACAGATTCGAGCACCTCGACCTCAACTAAAAAAAAAATACCAAATCTTCCGAGAGCGTAGCTTCTTATCAGAATGACGACTCGAAAGGAACCAGAAAGCAAGAACGTTATCCGAATCGGTGTCAGGAGTCACCTTGCGACCCTGAGTCGAAAAATGACGTCACTATTCATACCATGCAGCTCCTGTATATTTCTGCTGTTAATTTTGCCGTGAAACGCATTAGCGTCATAGAGATCTTAACTATTAGGATCGTGAATTATGCCGACTGTAGTTATTCCACAGTAGGTATATATATATACAACTGGGAAAAGTTAGTTTACGTCAAATGTAAAATTGTCGTTGGTGACTTTTCTCTTTAACGGCGGAAACTTCGAAGCGGGAGTGCTTCGTGAGGTCACGGAGGTCGCCAAGAGTAGAAACAGTGGAAAACATCCTTGAATCGAAAGCAAGATATATACAGATATAGGATCTTGTGTATATCTCGTGTATAGTTATATATAACGTAGCATATATGTATTCCGTCAGCGTGCATGCATTAGGTACCTACGTACGTATAGCGGAAGGTAGGAAAACGTCAGCCGCTCGGGCACTTCTCCATGTCGTCCGTCGTCAGCGCTACTGACAATGGCTGAACTTTTCTCATTAGCATTCCGAGCGGAGTCCAATTTCCGCCTTACGCTTAAGAATTTCGTCATTTGAATTTTACCCGAGAGATGGCGCACTCTTTTTTCTTTTTTTTTTTTTAAATGCTTTCACAATACACGCGTGGCTTGACTTTCCACGTATAGCAGATTCAGTGACGGATACTTGAGTTTGGTTAAATTGCCTTAAGGCATTCAATCACAGTTCGACTGTGGGATCAAACGGAAGTACCTGGACATGTAGAGAAATCGATACCAGGATGAGTATCGGTATGGCCGTTGTAAGGTACCTAAACCGGTACCAAGGTAATTCGATAAACGGTTCGCGTAGTCGTCCCAATTTGAATCTCCCTTAGGAATTCCGCTTTCAATAGGATGCTGAAGTGAGGCCTTAGCTTTAACCGGATATAGCCAGCTGGTTCCTCAAAAGGAGAAACTTCAGGGTGGTTGTATCGCGTTACTCAAAAACCCTTGGATCTTCTATACTTCCACGTTATCCAAGTACTTACCGCAAAGGACGTCCTCTTGCGTCAAAGTAAAAATAATCGAGCGAAAGAGATGGAGTTGGGGAGGTGAGGAGGTCGATGCTGTAGACTGCGTTGGAGGTGAAGGGAGGGATCACCAATAATTACGCAATGAGGGAGGATTACGTCGAAAGCTTCCATTGCTCAGAGTTCTTTTCTGGACCTAATGCCTTTGTAATAAGTTGGACTCCGCCCTTCTTCCCCCTTCAACCCTCTCCAAGGGTTCTCAACCCTCGTTTTGTTCTGTCTGAGAAAGAGGGTTGGGTCCATCGGTATTCAATGTTACCTAGAAGCGAATTCGGTATCCTCTCGCCCCTTGTCATCTTGGTAAGGGTACTGAGGGTGGTAGCTGTGGTGGGGGTAGAGGAGGGGTGGTAAAGAGGGTAGCTCATAGTTGCGACCAAGGAAAAAAAAAAGAAGCGATACGGTAGGGGTGGTGGGACGTTTGTTAAACACAAATGCACTGGCTCGCGTATCCTTTAGGGAGCGTCGGTGGTAACGGTAATGGCGTCGACGTAGACGTCAGCGTCGCTGGGAAGCCGCTCGGGGACTACACGCAGAGAAACGCCTTTCAATGGAGCTCCGCAGCTTGCATACATTTGCCGTTCTTGTTGGCCCAGATTAAAGGGAAGTTTTATACTCGAGGCCGTTATTAATCTTCGGGAGAGCTGACTCGGCTTGAGCGGGATAGGGAGGGGGGACGGGAGGGGGGATGGATGCTGGAGGTAAAGAAAGAAAATGAAAAGGAAAAGAAAGCGATGACTGTATATCGGGTACAAGAACCGTCGAGACCAAAGAGGTCTGGACCTTAGGATAACGGAGAACCCCTATTCCCGTGACGTGTCCCCCTTGTCTTCTTTCTTATTCGCGAAATCGAATTGCTTAATGTGAATTCTTAATATTCTACAGTTTCCCCGTCTTTGCCTTTGAGATGGGATTTAATTCTGGTCCTTGCGGATGCTGCGTCTCGACAAGGAGCCAACTTGGGGATCGTGATATTTCATTAAGACGGGCTCCTTCGTCGATACAGATTATCGGAGGCTGAGCTTGAGATGGGGCTGGAGGTGGAGGCAGAGATCTGGTGGAGAGATATGATATCAAACTGCTCTCATTGCCCTACCAGCTCATCTTGATAACCCATTATTCATAGCCTGTGAGAATCCACTCCGTGCTCTCGGCCAATTTCCCTTGTTTGCAGTCCACCCGTCAAAGAGGATCTCCTCTGGACCACTCTGACGCACGGCCAAGAAGTATCCGTAGCGTCGCGACGTCCCGCGTCCCTCCGTTCTCGCTACTCCTGATGAATCTTCCATAAGATTTTTAAGCCCTCGAAAGACCCGGAGCATCAGGAAGAGTATACTTGAACTAAAGGTTTCTGTCTCTTTTTTTTTTCTTTTTTACTTGGGGGTTGGCTCTCCCGAGGGTGGCAATCGTTTCCCTTCAATTTGATTACGTAACCGCTAGGAGCACGGGCGACGCATAAATCACGATTTTAATACGGACGATCCAGGACCCCCTACCCCTTCTTTTCCCTCCTTCAGGACTTATACTCCTCTGAGTGTTGCTGCCGTACAAATACAGTATAGCTATCTATACGTAGACGTATAGAAGGGAAGGCACGTTTATACCTCGGGCTACGGAAACGGGAATGGGCGAACGAGGGAATGAGGGAATCAAGGAGGGAACAGAAAAAGACTTAGAGACAATCCTGGGATCGTTTTGACTTATTGCTTCGTACTTCGACCGGCGCTGGCAGCCTCTTCTGATCCTTATAATTTGCTTCGTTTCTTTTCCCCTAGGGAGTCTCTTTCTCTGGGGCCAACGAGTTATCGAGAGGGTTACACCACTGTGTACTTTAAGCTAGGATCCAAAACAGGATCCCTTAGAATCTCCTTCTACCTCTCTCTCTCTCTCTCTCTCTCTCCCTCTCTCTCTCTCTCTCTCTCTCTCCTTATTTTTTTTTTTACTTGATTTCTCCAATTCCGTCTTTCATCCCTTCACTACCCTCTGAAGCAGTGCAAAAAGATCCTAGCATCATACATACTCTAGCACTAGGATGGGGAAAGCCAAGCGCTCCATATACATATAGTATACATAAATATATATATATATATAGCCGTGTATGTATATATATATATATGTATATAGTCGACGGTTGATTTTACGGGCCGATTCGACGCCTCGATCAAACGTTACTAGGATTATTGATGATCTGGCTCTAGTATATGACAGAATATTCAGCCTGATGGAACGAGGTCAAGTTTCGCGCGTCGAACTACGCTGTGCTGTCATCGCTGAAGGATTGATCACCAGTGGTTCTTCTTCCCTTTCCAACCGGTCCCGGACTATTTCCAATCTCACTCTACTTCTACTTCTATCTACTCACGTCAACCTCACAGCCACCATAATCACGCCACAGCATATATACCCTTAGATACAGTCTATATTCACGGTATATCTATATATTTATATATTTATATATCCCATCTTTATGTTCCAATTCGCATCCCTACCTTACCGACTGATCTATCTTTACGACTTGTCTACCGCGGCAGAGGATTTTTACGAAAAAATTTTCTGTATATCTATATACATAGAAACCAGCGAAATTCCCAATGTACCCAGGAGAATTTCTTGAAGAAAGTTATCGCGACCGAGTATCTATGTAACTACGTACAGATATAAAATGGGTATTGTAGCTCCTTGGAAGAAAGAGACAGATATGGGAGAGAAGAGTCGTCAGGAGGATCAAAGAATTCTTTGATGGTAAAGTAGGTAGGCCTTACGAGCGTCGCAGGTACGCGCATCGCGATTTATCTATTTGGCCGCCCTCTGTTGTTAGTACGAACAGAAGTTAACGACGCACCCTGTTACAGGTATTGAGTAACCCTCCTGCAATCCAGTGATAAATATAGAGAAAAGATCTCGTTTTACTTCGCGACAATAATTATTTTCCCTTTACTTACTTCCAGTGTCATTTTTTTCTTATACACCCCATAAACACTTTCCTTTGTTCTTTAAATATCTCCCATTCAGTTCTCTCAGAAGCAAGGATCAATTTTCCTCCTGACAAGGCAACAGACTGAGGTGTCCCTTTCGGAGTGTCAAGTGACACTAGCGGTGCCATCATCCGTGACAAAGGGACGCGAAGACAGAGACCATCCAGCACGTGGACCATGACCGGAAGTTGACCATATCCTATGCTGCTCGTAGATCGATAGCCTTGAATCTGTGCAGAAAGTAGAATCATGTCCACTAGAAGTTTCGGGGACTTCAGGATCCTCCTCTGCTACTGTCTGGTCCACCTCCTGAGATTAGACCTTGAAAAGGAACGATATCCTCTTATTGTTGCTCGTCTGTTAGATAAGGAATTTCTTGAGGTTGCTGAATAGTATTTTGACCATCCCTAAGGTCGTCCTGGAACCCTCGTCAACCCTCAGGAGAAAGCCATTGTGGCATGGATGATGAGCAATGACCTTGCTCTGAGACGATGACGCGTCAGTCGGCCAAGAAGATGGCGTAGATCTAAGAATGATGAGGGAGGGATTGGGGGGGGGTGGCAGGGGGGAGAAAAAAGAAACAAGGAAAAACAAAGGAAATGGACAGCGCCTAAGGAGAGATATATCCTGGCCGCATCCCACCGTGACAAATCAAGATGGAGGAGTCTCGGACACAAAGCAACGACGTTCGCTTCGGCTTCTGATGCTATCCATCTTCCGGAACTGCCGGGTAAATCCGCTTTGTGCGTTTGAAAGGTCGCGCCCCGCGCTGCTGGTTTAGCTTCGATACACCGAAGATCAATGCATTATTTATGGGAGTTATCGAATAGATTGGCTCCCTGCCTTGAGACGGGATCTCGGCAAGTGTTCCTCAATGAACGTATCAGACGCCATTAGCGTGACAGGGTAGAAAAGGGAAGCTGACTTCCGGGTAAGAGCTGCATTTTCGATAATTTTGACATGGACGTCAAAAGATGGCGACACTGTATATAAATATATCGGGTGTACTCTTTTTATAGGGTTTAATGGAGAGTTTCAAAATTAACGCGTTTCGGATGGATGATAGTACAGGGGTTGCGTTAGGGTATTTAGGGGATGAAAAAAAGTCATTAACCATTTAGGTTCGAATATTTAATAAAATGGCGGACAGGACTCGAACGGATTGGAAGATCCATAATATACTCTACTTCGCGAATGGAACCTCTGAATGAGTTCGCTCCTTGGTTGGTCTGTAGTTCGAGGAAAGATTACGCCAGGGTTACTTTCTCTCTCTCTCTCTCTCTCTCTCTCTCTCTCTCTCTCTCTTTCTTTCCCATTGAATCGCGCTTTCTCCTACCAGAGAAACTCAACTCGGAAACTTTTTTCATGGCGAGTAAATCGAATGAATTTTATCTACACCCCGCAGTACACCCGGCCAGGGTTGAATCCCTATTTCTAGCTGAGGTAGGTACATACGTCATCGCAATCCCACCCCGCCACCCCTCCTAACCTTCTTCTTAAGGGTGGCTGCGTAATAGTCTCGTACCAGTCCACCCGGCAACACCCCTAAAGCTATCGAAAGCCTTACTCCGCTAGCCAGCCATACTTTCCAAGTTTCTCATTTCATTTCATCAACTTGATCCGGACTTTCGATGCCTCGACCTTATTCTCTACCTTTTCGGGGTAGCCACCCTCCCAGCATCCCCATCGGTCCATCGTCCTATAATTTTCCCTTCGTTCCTTCACTCTGCTATCGCACGTTACCAGTCACCCTAGTTAGCAATGGAACGCGGTATTGAGTTCCGGCATCAACCTTCAATCAATGGTGCCTGACTTTGCCGCCATCTTAGGTCTATACCTATATACATCCTTTTCTTATATTTTATATATATGTATATATGTATGCACGCTACTTTGAGATTCACTAGGAAGGTACGAAAGAGAATATCGGCAGATCCTAATATGTCGAATTCTGGCAAAGGATAGAGAATAGAATATTCTGACGTCGGGACGCCTCGACGTCACAGTCACGACCATACAAAGAAAATCTTTGAGGAATCGTATGCAATCGTTACGTAAGGGTCGTTCAGTAATTGAAGAACTTCAAAATGAAGTTTCGCATGATTTATTTCTGTCTCAGCCATCTCGTCCCTTGATACCAATGATGGCCCAAGGCCTTCTTCTTTGATTTCACCGACATCCGCAGCATCCCCAGCATCCCTCCGGGCTACAATTCCAAATCCATCCCCTTACACCACCACCGTCTTGGAACTTCACCTTCTTACTAGTTTTCCACCTTTCCGTCTCTGCAACTCGTTTCCTTCGTTTCTCCATCTTCGTCCCTCCCCACCTTCCACCTACCAACCCTTCATGCGGATGATTTCAATGCGATTCCGTGCCAGCTCGTTCCAAGCTTCGCTGCAGAAATTACTGGATTCTCTGGACCGTTTCATCTTTTTATCCCCCTCCCGTCCCCGCCTTATCTCTCTCTTTCTGTCTCTCTCTCCCCGCCCCTTGGCTAGACATTACGAGGCACCGCCATCTCTCTCAGTCAGACTATTCCTACTCTTGCTATACTGATTCATGGAACTTGGATCATTTGGACCAAGAGAATTACTTAGGAAGCTCCTGTTCACATCTTCTTTCTATATCCCTATAGAATACACACGTTTAGTATCCTATTACGTATTTCGTACTTTCGTATTTGAATTCTCTCATCCTCTGGCTAGTTTGATCGAAGCGTGGTTTACCGAGACCACCGCCGTGGAACGCTGCCGAGTCCCGAGTTACTCAACAGAATCGACTACATTTCGAATACAATTGAATACAAGCGGGACGCGGATGATTTGACAGGAGTACAAAGAGCCTGAGCGGATGCTGGGATCTGCAGTGTCACGACACCCTTTAAAAGCAAAAGAGAGTTATATATATAGTATATAGAGAATAAGAGAATACAGAATTCCGCATTTTTCCTGAACGTTGAAAGCCTCGAAACGATTTATTTTTCACCACCTACCCCTTCTGTAACCAGCAAACCCAGCCCCAGCTTCTTGACTTCAATACAATAAACCATATCGTCTGAATTCTCAATTTACGACTGACGCTGAGCTAGTTTCCACGTTGCGTTGTTCAGACTTTTCTTTGACGTTTTAAACGTCACTGCAATTTCTGGCTTTAACAACAAACCCTTGTAAATTTCTTACGATTTTAATCTTTGCTAATTCGTATCTTTTTTCTTATGGTGTCTGATACTGGGCCCAGGTCAAAAGTCAATTCCTGAAAAATTCGTGTTAACCCAGCATTGTCCCAGCAGTGACGGTAGTCGGTTCGGTCCATTGTTATCATTCCTACGGTGAATCAATGATCTGTCGATCTTGGGAACCGAATCTGCACTAACGTTGGTAACCTTGACAACTGCACTCGGTCTCGTTTTAAATTATAACATGAGATAAGGTCAAACGCATGTCCTATCGTTCGTTTTATAAAGCCTCCGTCACACGGCGAACTTACGAGAGCGTTTCGTAATCGCGTTGATGCACGCGATTCATCATCGTCCTGACGTGTTTTCAACGTCCTCCCACGCGAAGAGCGTCGTCGTATCGTCTGCGCCAGTTTTGGTCCTGCGGACCCGGCTTTATTCCGATACAGTATCGGAATATCAGAGTATCCGTCGGGTTTTGCAAAGGCTGCCTGGCGCCTGCCACCTGACGTTCTCGTTATGGATTAGCCCAGGAACCGTTTGGATAGCGCTCTCGGGTATGACGTATGCAGATATATTCAGTTACGTCATACGTATCATATATAGGTATACATACAGGCAGTAACTACACGTCTGAAACGTACAGTACCTGCTCCACTTGATGGAGGAGCGTAAAGAACATCACCAATATATATATATTATGTACACACATATGTATATATTATATATATATAGATAAGCGATTTCCATTCTGTCAAAACACTGTCAATCTTGGGATGACATGACAGACACGTTTTGACGGAGGGTATAAGCATTACTGGGCTACGGTATTGACATTCTCCAACAATATTCCAAGGATACGTCAGGGATCTTAAGATGTAGAGGAGGGGGGAGGGTTGGGTGGAGTGGGGTCGGGGTGCTAATCCGGTTGAGTAACTATTCAAACTATTCGAGCCGCCTCAAGGAATTTCTCGGTATTTCGGGATACCTGGTGATCGGTGGTGAGTTTCCCACATGGGTGTAAGGGGTTGTGAAATATCAGGCTAGGGGTTGTAGTTGGACCAGTCAAGGTACCGGATGACAGCTTGGTACGTGTATGTATTGTATAGTCGGTTCGATATAACGCTGCCTGAAATTTGGCTTTTGGACGCTTGTATAATTTGTCCTGTACAGGTGATAGGTTGGTGAGGGTGGATGATCTGAAGGGAATTTTGCACGTTAGGGGATGGTTGAATAAGTGTGATTGAACGGCACTCGGTAACAATCGCCATTATAAGGAAGACAATAACGGTGGGAATATGTAACGATTTGTATCCGTCAGCCGTCTAAAAGCTGGCGATAATAAAAGCTAACGCGTTGAATGGCCTGAGGGGTTGAAACGTGGACGTGACGTCGCACCTGGCACCCCGATGCTCTTTACGTTATTATATCAAGAATTCCTAAAGTCTCGTCCGCATCATCGCGATCGTTATACCCGGTGCGACAGCGTCAACTATGCCTCGACGTAGATTTTAGCTTGACGGTAAGACGAGTCGAGGGTGAAATAAATGAATATTTATATTATTCATTTATTTTCTTTTTTGGTGGGGATTTATTGGATTTTGATAATTATTTTTTTTAGAGTCAAAGGAACAGTTCGTCTTGGTCCTGGTGTGAGATTCGAAGACAGGGGTTGATCGAGAAGAGGAATGGGTAATAACGTGAACTTCTAAGAGGTCAAAGGACGAGTCGATAATCAAGCGGGGCCAATCAAGCCGAAATAGCTCGGACGCGAACGGGGAGGAACGGGAAATGCTGAATTGGGAAACTCGGAGAAAATAGTCTACGCCGAGTACAATCGCTAACGGGTTTTGGGGGTGGCGAGGGGGGTGGTCTGTCGAGGCGGTTTAGATTTGAGGAAAAGCCAGTGGTACGGGCCAGTTCTCATGGAACGATCGGTGGCAGTTCGCCAGGGGCTCGTAAAAAAAACGTGTATTAATTTTACGACATCGTTAAAGTCGCGCCTTGAGAAGAAGCACTGGAGGCTTTTTATGCGTGACTGTCGATAGAAGTTAGGGGATGGATATATGGATCATCCCTTAGGAATGAGTACTGTGTACCGTGTATAAAAATACTTGCTGTCCCAGCTTCGTACGCACTGATTGGCTATATAGACCTCCAATGTGTTTGACGTGCTAGGGGATTAAATACCTAAGGGATGAAATCAAGGTGTGCTAAGTCAGGCCAACTCCATAAGGGTGGACTTGACTCTGTTGCCGTCTATAGGGTTACCTATAGGGGCTATATACGGATTTGGGATTGAAGGTAGAATACGGTCTACGGGTATTGGGGTGTAGGCGTGCAGAGTTAGAGGCTAGGACCAAGGGTAGTTCGGGGGGGTAGTGATTGATGGAGGCAGGTTAGCTTTCCGTATCGGCTGTTAGGAGATTGACCCCCTGTCAGGGGTTTCTATTAGGCCGGTCCTCGATCCTCCAGGCACGCTCTTGAAGTAGGGCCGTTCACGCCACCAGGGGGATAGATCAATTTGTGTATCGTCGAAAACCACCCCTTACTCATGATCCAGAATTTTTCGAGTCATCTATATTCTCAAAGAGACTCGTGCATTCGTAATGAAGGCTCCGAGGCATCCGAGAAGCTCTGCTGAGGGTAAACAGTGAGAATCTGAGTTAGGGGATGAAACTTAATAGAGGGTGGAAAAGTCATCGATTCTCCGGTGAGACCGAATGAAAAGGACCCGTGTGATTGGTGAACGGGCGAGAAGAGTTCGTAAGTCGATCGCCAGGGGATGGAATGACTTTTCCGGACGATTTACCTAGGTATTTATTTGGCCCTCGGCAACCCCGTGGCCAACCCCCTTTCAACCCCCTTGCAACCCCTGGCTCTACGACGCTTATCCATCTACGTACCCTCTCCTCTTTTCCACCCCTTTCCTCATTTCGATGGAAAATCTCATAGTAGGTATAGACAGGACCCGTCGTCTTCGCGAAAAAAAAGATACCAGCCTCTTCCTCGATTTTACCAAGGAGACACGCTAGGGGTTGATTTCTTCTACGGTATTACGTAAAACCACCCTTGGTAATTTTCTAAGACGAAACACCAAGAGCCTTTCGTAACTTGTCAACTGTCTAGATATACCCTGGGGATCACTGAACAACTTTTCTCTAAAATTAAGGGTAGTTTTACCCCCCCCCTCCCCCCGGTCGCTACCAGTAAATTTCTCAAGTTCCTGAACCCAGTCCTTGCTGGACCTCCGAGCAGAACTAACTGCTACAAACTCCAGTACCACGGACGAAACTGGTTAAGGGATGAATTTAGGGGTAAGAAGAGACAGTCTAAGACTTCAGATCGTCTCGAAAACAAGTTCGGTACAGGTCCATTCAGAAATCCTGACTCCTCAAGAAATACTAATATACCCATAACAAGCAGCAACGAACAATTAATTCTTCGTTCGGGTTTCCTCTAGGAAAACTACCCTATATTACTTCGGGACGTCTGACACAGTATTAAGTCTCTTTTGTAAGACCCAATAAAGGTTATCCCATTGCCAGGATAGTAAACTCATTCAATATGAACGAAACGCTTCGCCCTAGAAGCATCCAGTCGAAATTACAATCGACGCCGACGCCCGTCTAGCGGCGTGTAACTCGAGATACTCTCGCGAAGATAATCAGCGCCGAAATCATTTTCCATCAGTAGTGATAACAATATACCATTAAATTCTATGAATTCGTATAACAATGTTTACCCTGCACTACACTATAACTCATACTGTATAGTCTCTATACATATATTACATCATACCAATTCATCGTTTTGCCTTCGCAGCATCACAACCATATCCTCTGTATTCATCTCTTTCATAGATATCAGCCATACTAAGAGATTATTGATAACCTAAAGTTAAGCACGTACAGGATTCCTCAAATTCATTAGTATTCAAGAGAATCCCATAGCAATCAGGGATATCGTAATTAAGCATTCTGTCGGCCAACCAGTGTCCTCTTCCAAGAGTTTCTCTATGGTAAATTGGGGTAGCTAGCTTGACAAGGGTGATGTAGATTATGCGATTTTGAAAAAAAAAGCGCCAGTACTTCCGGTTTGTCTTTGATCAATTTCGACGACTGATTGTGAGTAAGACCCGATATTTTCAAAATCCAATTCTCGAACCCCCCTGGACTCCCTTTTAGGTAGCTTAAGGTCAAAGGTGAAAGGTCGGTTCTCAAGGAACGTCGGTGGGAGATTAATCATCGCTTGATTTTAATATCGCAACCCTTCCCCTTACCCCTCATGGTCCCTTCTGATAAAATCAATAGTCATTTTCATCGGACGCCCCCTGTAATTTATTAATTCATTTCTGTGAGCTGAGCTAGCAAGGGGTCGGGAGTTAAGTTACCCTCGCGCTCATGGCTGACAGGTCGACCAATAATTCTTGAGCCGCACGCTAAACGCTTTCCAATTATTTGTCCTGAAAATTAAATTTCACTGCTCGTTGCGTTCAAGTTAGTGGGGCCAACAGGTACGTTAAATGAGAAGATAAATATGTCAGGTAAACTAACGGGAAAGGTCTATAGCCTTTGGTTTAATCTGTATGTAATATTCCATAAGGTATATATAGATATTCCATAAGGTATATAGTGTGTATATATTTTATATAGGTATAGTACGTGTGATACTTTTGAAACCATAGTTACCACTGAACGATCTTTGAATTTCTGTAGGATGCTGTATTCGGTTCACGTATAGTTTACCTTAGGAAATCGAGCGCAAATGGCGAATTGGCTACGATATGTAAATTTGGATCTTACGTGGCTTGTATGGTGGTTTGTGAGAAATTTGAAAATGAGGTAAAAATGTAGTGTCGAGGTTGGTAATGGAAATCGTAAAATTAGATTTACTTTTATTTGGCTTCGATCCACGTTTCATTGCATTGCTTATTCGTTTGTTGTAAATGCTGTATTTTTTTTTTTTTCTTTCAAAAATCTCGACGAGCGTATACATATACAGTATAGTTGCGAATTTCAAATCGTAATGGATTTCTGCTCCGACGGGAAGACTAAGTAAATTTAAAAGGCATGATCGTGGTTAATAAAATTTCAAATGCGCCAATCAGTATGAATGGAGATTTGTTAGTATTGTCTGAGGAACTTGGTAGTTTCTGAAGATTTTTTTTCCTGTAAACTTTTTTCCCTGTTTTATCGACCGACGCCGAGCACCCTATAGAAATATTAAACGAACTTCCTGCCGCTCGGTCGGTAAAATAAAAAAATAAAGGTGTACAATTTTCAACGCCAGACTGTTTACTGTATATGTTGTCATTTGCTGTGCAGCATCCTGGTCCAGAATTCATCTTGGATTAGCATGTATATAAGTATAGACTGGATTACTCATTTATGTCAAGTCTGTTTGAAGAGGCTGTGGAATTGCGGAGTTTATCTCGACTGATCCTACGATTTACCTTTGGCTACGTTTCCATTTCTGTTCAGCCATTGCGGATGTACAAATAGAAATTAGATTTTGACTTTCAGTTACTTTAACAAAGATGAAAGGGACCGGAAAGCGAATGCCAGGCAATTGTATTATACAGAATTTCATCTCCCGGGAGAATCGAATAGAAAATTCGATACAAGCAGTGATAACGGTTTAGATTGCATCTCTGCAGATAAAAATAATTCAATGATCAAAATAAACATTAAAATTGCAAAAAAAATTTTAACATCGACTACGTATCTCACGATGATATTATTAATTAATATAGATTAATTGAAATTATAGTCCATCAGTTTAATTGGAATATTGCGACAGTCTTTTTTTTTCATATCGGGTGTGGCTTTGTGCTTCCATATATACTCCATTATCTCATTAAAAAATACCATATGTACCGTACATATTTACATTATTATCCTTTGCATAGGAAAAAATAAATTGCATTACCTGGTACATCGTCACACAGAAATTTTTTTTTTTTTTTTTCATTAATTTGACAAATTTTCAATTCGTCAAAACGATACGAAACCCAGGAATAAAAACGTTGTTGAATATCTCGTCCATTTCCTTTTCTCTTTGGAAACCCAATAAAAAGCATAACATCTGAATATATATATCGAATGGTTAAAAGAAATCGAGCTGACTTTACAAAGTATCCCTAAGCTAGTGTAATTCAGGGTTTTGATAGTTTTCTCAAAGGAAGAAAATCCCAGTATAAATCGATCGTTTACCAGGATTCCATTGGTCTTTCAATAAAATAGAATGTTGCCACCCTTAAGTGGTTCTGTGATAGTACAATAGAATATCATATCAATATGATAATAGACTAATACCCATATATCAAAAGGGCATCAGACCAGAAACATTATTGACGTATACAAAGCTAAAAAGTGCTAGGAAAAAAAAAAGAAAGAAAAATTACCCAGACCAAAATGTCAGTCAAAATCGCAAGAATGAATATTTCCAGTCACATATCGGCCATCAAATCGGTACGCGAGCATATGCCGACGATTCTTTTTTGCAACCACATCGACGTCGACGTCGGTATTGACGTTGACAGTGACGTTGACGTCGAACCGAATGGCTGTTGGGGCAGAGTGCTGCCTGCCAGGCTATTGGGTTTCCAATAAAAGCTGCGTTTCCCTGCTGTTTCCAGCCAGGCACGAATCCACTCGTTTGATTTACGAGACAATTTTTTTTTCTTTTTTTTTTTGTTTTCTTCGTCACACCAGACTACCAATGGCCACAGCTAATAAGGCTGTTTACATCGATCGACGCTACGTCGTCGAGCTCGTTACCGGTACAATTGGCTCGACGTCGTAGACGACTGTGTTAACGTGTCCAGGACGTAACACAGGATATCGATCGATGCATAATCGTAGAGAATCCTTTATATCCTGGAAGTACATATATATATATATATATATGTATATCCCAAGGATGATCCCAGCGAGGACTCTAACTCTTCTCCCGAAGGCAATAACGTCGGGACTACCCAGTGGGTAGGAGAAGGCAATTGAGAATAGACGCCCGACGTCGGGTATCGTCCTGAATCAAGGATCCAGCATCTCACTCCAAGGACGAAATCCCGGAAACCCCGTCTTTATATTCGAGAATGACTATCGGCATTTCCAATCGCATCGTCCTTTAACGTCCTGTCGTTGACGTACGACCCCGACGAAGAGCGTCGAGTGGGCTATCGTGACCAGAAAAAAAAACCCTTTCTCCCGACGCATTTCTGAAATTACGATATCCGCCCCCTGATGCAAGGATATGCTCTCTCATTCGCGTCAACGTGGTCCAGCAGCATCCGATCCGGCCAATCCACTCCCATGAATATTAATTGTCAATTAAAACCGACGTCGCATCCCAGCCCGTCAGGCCACCGTCGCAGTCGGACACGGCTGATCTCGTCGATCAGAGCTTTTCGTCCTATGGATCGTTAAAGCTTCCCAATGGACCATCAGAATTATTCTCTGAACGAATGAGGTGATCCAGGACCGGTTTCACAAGTTTTTCTTTAAATAAACGTCAGTCTGATATTACGTAGCTGTTAGGTCAGGTTAGGTTAGCTACCCCGGTGCATCACTCAATGGCACTTTTGCCAGTTTTTCCTTCAGCGAATTCATACGATATCGATCCGACGATTTACTCCTCGGACAAAATGCTTTTCCAACTTTGACGGGAAGCTTCGTCGAATTCAGTTATAACTCGGCGCTTTATATACGGCTAGAAACGCTTTCGCGAGTTATACTCCCCTCTTGGCCCTTTCATCCCCGTGGTATCAGATCGTCTTCTCGATATTTTACTTATTTTCTTCATCCCGTATCCCCACTCGTCCTCTACGACTCTTTTCTATTCCACTTATATACCCTTCATCCCCTTTGGTATATATAGCTATTAATAAAAAAAAAAAAAAAAAGGCTGCGTGGAAAAAATGGCAAGGATCCTTTACTTTATGAAGGAGAAGGAGCAGTCTCGTTTTCTGGGAGCTGGGGGTAGTACGATTAATATTATAAGCGGTTTAGAGTCGAGCGATGCCGTGAGGACACTCGAAGCTACTTTCTTCAAGAGACTCTCGCACGCCAGTGAAAGCACTGAAGCATCTGCATGTTAATTTCTGTAAAGGGACATTTCTGATACTCGTCTTTCAGTCGTAGTCCCTAGCGAGAGTTCGGTACAAGGCACTACGGTTACTATTAGCGACACTTGGCGAGATCTTTGATCCGATATTTTTGGTACATACGAAGTTAAAGGGATTTTTTTCTATTACAGAAGAGCCATACTGACGAATCCTGATCTGTTGCCAACTTCACCCTGGAGCAGACTACTCGAGGACGACTTCTGGGGTACTCCGTTACGCGAACGCGGTTCCCATGGGAGCTATAGACCCCTTTGTGTAGCCACTTTTCGGCTTAATCATCTCCTGGGTGGTTTGGACCCTCGAGGCTATCATCTTGTAAACGTCGCTCTGCACGCAGCCTGTGCTGGTCTCGTTGTCAGGGCGGCGAGGAAGGTTAATATTGATAGCAGAGATAATGCTTGGATGTGGAGTTGATGTAATTAAAAGTATTTTTTTTTTTTAATTTCAGATCTTACCGGGGCAAAATCTAGCGCAGGCTATAGCTGGTCTCCTATTCGCCGTTCATCCGATTCACAGTGAAGCCGTAGCCGGGATCGTAGGTCGTGCTGATCTACTGGCTTGCCTTCTTACCCTGATCGCCTTCCTGGCGTACGCAGCGCACTCTGGTGAGAGTCGCTCGCCGATCCCGCTGGCCATGACGTTGGTATCCTCCATCCTGGCCACCCTGGCCAAGGAGACGGGTATATCGTCCCTGGCTCTGTGCCTCCTGTGGGAGGTGTGTCGCGGGGAACCTGATAGAAAGGTGAGAGAACTTCCCGTAGCGCGAAGAAGAGTGGAGTAGCGGGAGGTGGGAGTAAAAAGTGCAGCAGCCACCAGGTAGACGTTCCGTGAAATTGCTGAAGTCCTGCTTGCGCTGCGTTTCAATTTACATGATGCGCGTGCGATGTGGTTGCTGGAGGTGAAAACAATCTGAGTTTACGAAACGTCAGGATGCCGGGATAGGTGACGCTGTTGGGGACGATGAGGTTGCTGATGATGCTGGCGCTGCTACACGGTCCTGTGCGTTGGTGGTTATAGCGTTGCTTGTGGTGGTACTGGTAGTGGAGGTGGTTGCAGCGTGTCTAGGACAGGGAACTGATGCACGAGCCTCCCTGCTGCCATACGTTCTCCACCTCCCTCAACCTCATCCTCCAATTTCCAGCTCCTCCAGCAAGCAGCACCAGCAGCTTCACCACCTCCGGCTCGACTCCTCCACAAACTGCAGGAGTAACGTCGCTATCCCCCGCACGCCCAGCCGGATGCGCTGGGTGCACCAGACGCCTAGGGTGATGCATGTCGACCCCCTACAGAGGGTTGGAGGGATGCCAAGGGTCGTTCGCATTTCCTAGAGCTTCTCGACACCCTTTCCAGTGTGGGATATAACGTCTTCTCGAATATCTTTAGTCTGGCATTAATCGGCTACGATAACCTTCCTAATAACGCGTGAAGACCTTCTCTTCTGGGTCTATGGAGTTTTGGGCAGTTCATTGCCTCTCGGAAGTGGCCCACCCTTCACGCAGAGGGTTCCGGTCCTTCGTAGGGTTTCCCGCAGGGTATCGTCGACCATCCTCCAAACTTTGCATCACAATAGGCAGCCATTATGTGTGATCTAGGGGATATGGAAGTACGAGCACCATGGTCTTCGAAATTGGAAATGTTAGAGTATGTCTCGTAACGCTTCGTGCACCTATTCTCCTCTCATCACGATATTTTTAGCCTCCATGCTCTTATCGGAAGAGGGTCGCAAAGAGAGAATGCTGGTTTATACCCATCACTGATTTATACTATGAAATTAGAAATGAGGTCAGGATGCTGAGACAGTTCAGCTTGCAATGAGGTCTAACTATCGAACATCCTTGTTCCAGGGTACAAGCGGCTGGACCAGACGTCGCAGCGTGACTGTCCTCTCAGGAGGGTTGCTGCTCCTGATCCTGGGTAGATTGAAAGTCGGTGGCGCTCCTCCGGAGTTTGCCAGTGCTGACAACCCCACAGCTAGACATCCATCAAGACTGGTTCGTGGTCTGACCTTCCTCTATCTACCAGCCGTCAGCGCCAGGATGCTGCTCTGTCCCAGTACTCTGAGCTTCGACTGGTCCATGGATGCTGTGCCTAGGATCACCAGTCTCCGGGACCCACGCAACCTAGAGTCAGCTTGCCTCTACGCCGCTTTGGCAGGAGCAGGACTCTGGGCAGCTCGAGGACTACGTGGAGGATCTTCATCGAGGTGTCCAGTCTGCTCCGGCAGAAGGACCGGCTGCCACACAGACAGATGCCGTGCAGCAAACAACAACAACGGTCCCATCGGCGTCTGTTACTGCCCCAAGAAGCCAATATCTTTCTCGAGCACGACCTTCCCTGCTGCCGTGGCCACCTCCATCGGCTTCCTCGCTCTTCCCTTTTTACCAGCCAGCAATCTTCTTTTCTACGTCGGCTTCGTCATCGCGGAGCGTGTTCTCTACTTACCCAGTGTCGGTTCCTGTCTCCTAATCGGTGCAGCTATTGCTGGGGCTTATCGTGTCGCCAGAAGAATCTCAAGAGCTTGGGGCAGGACCGTGCTACTGATAACGGCTCTTCTACTAGCTATCATGTCAGCCAAGACTCTCAGAAGAAATCTCGACTGGTACGACGAGGAGAGTCTCTATAGATCAGCGTTACATGTGAATCCGCCAAAAGGTAAAGAAATAATTTCAGGCAATTTTTTTTTTGAAACAATACTCACCAAAAATAACCAATTTTTGACTTTTGAGTTTCAACGCTATTTCATCGCCGGTCTAATTCTTTTTTTCATCATTGCAAAGAGTAGGTCACGTGTGGCTGAGGGGTACGTAGGGACGAGGGGATGGAAATAAAAGGAAGCAAGAATATGGCCGCCTATCAACGAAATAACAGTGCTGCTAGAGAGAAGAGGGCTCGCGGTGGTGCTCGCAACACATTTTTCGTTTTTAATCTTCCCTCTGGACGATAGTGCAGGGTGTGTAGTGGAAGGCGGTCACGCGAGGTGCGGCAACGGGCCGCCACGCTCGCGTATTTTAATTGCGCCGACAGAAATTGCGTGTTACCGTGTTAACAGCCTCTGCTTCGGGAAATAAATTTGCATTCTGTTGGCTCAGGTCGGCGGGCGCCACTTCTCTACTCTACCCGTAACGTTCGTTGATTTAACTGCGTGTACACGCGTTACGCTACTCTAATTTCCCGTGGTCTTCCGTGTACGATATACGTGTGTATAACCCGCAATACCACTGTCCTACTGCATCGGTGTATACCTGTTTGTCAGAAGCTTAAGAAGCGATCCTGATTCCTTCCTACAAAATGATCCTGATCAAATTTACTCTACCCATTGCACCCTCCATCGCATGGGAAGGAATAGGCAGCAGAAGGGACTCTAGCGAACTTCCTGGTCCTGCTGAGTTTATCGCTCGTAAATAACACCCAGCAAGGAGGGTAGAATGTCAATATTTTATTGGCATCGGCGTATCGCGTCTGGCTCTCTCTCTCTCTCTCTCTCTCTCTCTCTCTCTCTCTCTCTCTCTCTCTCCTTTCTAATGTGAATCTCTACGGCGGAAATAAATTCCCTCCCCTCGATTTTACCCTGTTAGGTCAGGACTTCTTGCGGAATTATGAGCGAACAAGAGAAACTCTCAGAATCCAAATTTCTCAATATTGCGAAATGAAATAAATAAAAGCCCACTGTCTGTAATAATAAATATAATATATTATCTTATTATATTTTTTACTTTTTTGCTTTCAGCCTACGGAAATTTGGGAAGCGTACTGAGTGCTCAGGGACGAGTATCGGAAGCAGAGGAAGCCTTCGTACAAGCCCTTAGATACAGACCCAATATGGCGGACGTCCACTACAACCTGTAAGTGTAACGAAACATCGTCGACTAAAGTATCCGATGAGAAATTCCTCTTCATCCATTTCCGATAGTGTCTTTTATTTATTTTCTTCATTTTCCTCAGCACCCCCAACCATCCACCCTCTCTGGCAGTATAGAACGTACCGATGCGTAGCACAAGATAAATTCCTGACCCGTGCAAGAAGCATGTATGGCAATACGTTACATTATATCTGTATCCCCATATAGTCAGAGTAGCCAAGCTTTTGCCGTAAGGGATGATTCTTCCTAGTTCCAACCCCTCTACCACAAACCTCCCCTCCCACCTAGATTTCTCCTCCGTAGATGCACTCGGTGCATTTCTCGCTCGAGCTAAACTGTTTCCGTTCGATCCATATTTCTCGCTCGACATTCTCCCTCGCGGATGAAGGGGTAGTTCTCCAGTCATAGTGGAGTAAGCCGCGAAGTCGATAAGCCGACCATAGTATACCAGTTGCACCTCCCCTGCACACTGGAGCCTCGCGATAAGCTCTTCTGGGTAGGTAGTACCTAGGTACTATCCAGAGTAGCTAACCTAGCCACTCAGCACAGGATATAGGTACGTGAGTGAGGGCGTCTCACCGACGTCCCGACGACATACCCATTATCTGGGTCGACTAGACGCGACCGCTCCAAGAGTCTATCGCAGCTAGGTCCATGATGGGAAAAGGCTACTGCGCGCCTGTGAGACGTGATATAGGCTCTAAGGATGAGACCAGGTTAACCAGACCCAGTGGTTCCCTAACGACGTTACTCGACGTCAACCTCGACCTCAGCAATGGGCCACAGTAGCATCATAAACCGCCAGCAGCTCCACCATGAGTAAACACACAAGCCGCCTGCACGCTCAGATAAGCTTCCACCGCGTCCCTTCCGGACATCGATCATTTGCCCTCGCACTGCCAACCCCACGGCGTGGCAAACTGGCCAACCACTTCTGGGACTCGAAATGATGTTGAGGTTTGGATTGGCAAACACTCTGGAAGCACTTTCAACGTGGTACGACATGTATGAGGTTGGCAGCAGTGATGATACACGAAATGAGAGTTCAGATTGGAGCATTATGTTACGTCATTAACGAAGTGTCACTGGAGATGGTAAGATTAAAATTATCAAAGGGCTGATAAGCTGATACGTGGGTACGTCATGAGCATCGATGTACTATAATCTCAAATCATATGGGAAATTGATGAGC
The DNA here is from genome assembly GCA_030142375.1 of Calameuta pallipes. Taxonomy (NCBI): domain Eukaryota; kingdom Metazoa; phylum Arthropoda; class Insecta; order Hymenoptera; family Cephidae; genus Calameuta; species Calameuta pallipes. The sequence continues at coordinate 103,715 of JARQSW010000338.1, forward strand.
TCTCAGGTACCGTCAGAATGTCTTCCTGCCCTTGGCGTTTCATATGGGGATCGTGGAGATCCGTTATCCTGCCTGCTATATATATATACACATATATGCCATGTACAAGGGCCCATGTAGATGGCACTGTCGTACCGTTTGCACCCAGTCTGTTTGCCTGCTGACCACTTGAATATGTATCGCCGTTGAGCTTTGATTGTACGGACCAGGCATTTGCATACCAGGAGTGTCCGGGTTACCTACTCCTGGCCAGGATGGCAGGAGAGACTTCGCGTGCCGTGGACGCGGAATGCAAGCAGAGCATAGCACTGGGGGTCCTAATAACGACATCGCAGCGTCGCGACGTTCCAGCATCGTACCGGATCCGAGCGATATTTCAGTCTGGGAATTTTACCATGCAGATCTTCGCAGTGCTGATGAAGTCCAGGGTGTTAATGAAGTCTTCAAGTATTCCATGTGGCTCCAAAGGGATTTATTTAATAATAGATATGTAATTGAGTCCAAAAGGTTACAGGGCAGGGGTTGTGAGTTACGGTCGAGTAGAAAGACAGTTCGGGAGATAGTTTCGAAATTTTCGTTTTTCTAAAGCCAAAAGTTTTCCAGGGTACACTGGGAGCCCTTATTTGGCACAGCTCGCGAGAAGAACACGAAGAGGGACCTGACGGGGATGACTGGGGGAGACTTGGCCTGACTTCGAAAAGAGCCATAGCGTCTAGGAAAAGCAGTAGACGGTTTGGTATTCAGAAATTGCTATAGTTCATGGGAAAAGAGATGGGACTCGGGTAGCAGTTTTCTCGATGGAGGCTGTGAATGGGGATGAGGGCAGAGAAAAAAAGATAGAGGGATGATAGTTATACATGGGGACGGTGAGCAAGGCCAAAACTTCTTGCCAGAGTCAAACGGCCGGAAGAAGAACTAACCGTGCGGCGAGAATGAGCCTCGTAAAAATGTAAACTGTCTTTAACTGGGGAGGGCTGTGGTGGACTGGTAACGCCGGGGGGATGAAGAGGGGGAGGTCGAAGATGGAGTTCAAAGGGTAGGAAACGAAACTGAGAAACTTTGACTGGGAATCATAACCATGACATTCGACCTCTTTAAGTGCATCGGTAAGGATCAAAGATCATTGCCAGAGAATATTACAGACTTATGGAACCAACTCCTATACTTTAGTCAGAATTACGGAAAAAAGAAGACACGTGGTCCCACCCTTGTATAACGTTTGCCAATAAGCGTCCCTCCGTTCGTTTAGGAAAAAGTATCCGTTCAGCCGGTACCACCCTAGCGAAGAAAACGAAGAGGAAAAAAAAACGAGGATAAGGATTCTAGATACAACCAAAGAGGAAATATAAGCAGAAGACGGAAATGGAGTAATCTCCTTGATCTTACGAAGGATTCTCGACTCTCGTTGCGTCCGTCGCCGGTAAACTAGATCCCATGAATTAATTAGTTAGTAAACATGAAAGCGAGGGGCTAAGTCAGAAGGCACAAAGGGAGATAGGAAAGGCCGAAGGTCAGCGTTGAATTTACTTTGCATATATGTATGTATATCTATATATAATTATGTCTCCGCGTTGTCTAATAAGCCTTTCCCAGAAATTCGATAATTAGATATCACCAGAAAGGTGATAACGTAACCCTCGATCCTCCATAGGCTCTCTGATGTTAATGGGTATCCGTAGATGTTCACTCAGGTTCAGGATAACGAAGAACATGAGTTTTCGCACCTATCGGACCGAGCTAATTAGTCAGCAGTCACTCATGAGGTTCAATGCTACGAGACATAACGATAGAGACCGAGAGAGAGAGAGAGAGAGAGAGAGAGAGAGAGAGAGAGAGAGAGTGAGAGTAAGAGAGAGAGTGGGAGAGAGTGAGAGAGAGAGAGAGAGAGAGAGAGAGGGAGAGGGGTGCTCTGGTGTATCTGTGGCTGGTGGGACGATCAATACCCGTGTGCCGTTGCCACGCGATTCTCTGTCTCTCTGTGTTCGCGATGCGACCTAACCTCAAAATACAATTATAATTCCTCTTTGTCCAGGAAGCAGTGTGTCCATAGGTACATTTCTTTCCAAGCTCATAGTTGCACCCAGCATGTTGGCTGAATGATGCATGAAACGAAGCAGTGATTAAACAATGCTACCACAGATGAAGGTTTCAGTCCTGGGTCCACGGGTGTCCTCTTCCTCCAATACGTAGATCCAGTATCTATCCTGAGCTACACGATCCCCGACCATCCTCAACAATATAACCCGACATCCCCCCACTGGGCAGTTACCACACTCAGCATGCTATTCTGTCTCGCATGCGATATTACGAATAGCAGCCGACTGCTAGACCGTCTCTAATGATAGGTTGTTATCAGCCACAATGGTCGATCCTTACAGCTCTGTCTGCTGGAGGCAGATATTACGTCTGAGTAATGTTCGACCTAGTCCCTAATACATATACCAGGGACGGGATATCGGAAAATATGAAACTTTCGAACAAAGGTACAGAGTCCAACAAAAAAAATATCAATATTGGACAACCGTCGGTTGAGCTTGCAAAACAGGGAGAGAGTCTGAGCGAAGATCTAGAGAGAGAAATGGTCCAGAGGATGGCAGCTTCTGAAGCATCCACGCATAGCTAGGCAGTCAGGCAGTCGGGGAGACTGCTAAAGTCTCCTCGCAGACTTTGCCGTGCAAGCACAAAAAGTTGCTCCGTAACGAAAGTCATGTTTTATTAGGAAAGTTATTCGGGAATTAGCCGAAAACACGAGAGAGAGTTCCTCAGCCTCCAGCATCCCTCTCCCAATGCGGAAAGGGCGAGAGGGGGTCATTACGGAGGCTTCGAGGAAAACTTAGAGACCCCTGCTCTGGTCCCTTATGCCCCTCGTTTTCTTGGTCGTTCTTCACTCCCTCCCTCTCCAGCCCACCGCCCCTCCTTGCACCCTTCACCTCCCCTCTCCCCACCCATCAGCCCACCCCAAGCGACGGCGTCCTTAATAAGTGTTTTAACATCCCGCCTATAAATTTTACGTCGTGTAAAATTAGCACGGACCCAATCCCATAGTGTCAGTGTTAAACCCCATAGCTGGAACAATGTCGGTATAATAGGTCACGACTTTTATCCCTTCCTTCGTCTCGTCCTTGTCTTCCGCCAGTCTTTTTTTTTTATGTCTGTCCGTTTCCTTCTCCCTTTAGCAGGCTTTAGAAATACTGGTCCTGGAATGGCTCCGATTCAAGACTCTCTTCCGATCCTGCCCATTCTGGATTTTCAGAAGGTAAGGGATGTTTCATCCCCCTTCGATCCTCTTGCCTACTACCCCTTTTCTACTTTCCACCTTCATCCTTCCTGTAGAGGAAGATAGGCCGAGAACGTCAGAGAGCCGATATCCGATAACCTCCACGGCCTGATAGTCATTCTTCTCCTTTGCAATGGGGACGAGTCTCGAGATTCAAAACGACGGGGGGGTCGAGTTTAAAGCGTGTCGCTGCGATGGAAATTCAAGGTGAGATTTATGTCACGCGAACCGCATGCGGCTTGAAAATCGTGTGTCTCGGCTGTTCAATCCTTCCTGCGAGCTCGAAGGCGCCTGAATATGGCATTTCCGTCTGAAAACTTGGCCAATAAGCACGGGAAAACAAGAAGAGACTCTTACTGAAGTTTTACATAAACATAAGCAGTGACGTTAACGGTTTCAAAACAGGCGAATACATTGGGCCACGTTTGACGGTGCTGCCGCCGCCGGCGCTTTTAAACTTTGAGACGCCGAGCGTCGCTTTCTCAACAACGATGCGGTAGTTTTCTCGGGGAATCACGTATGTTTTTTCTTCAATTCTTTTACGTCTTTTTACTTTTCCACCTCCGGTTTTTATTTCACATCCAGACCTGTACCGACTTTTGAAAACGCCAGGCGATCGTACGTACTTTGTATACGGAGTCTAGATACATATGCATAGGTTGGGTATACTTATTTATAATGTACACACTATACACAGTGTACACATATATATTTTGTTTGGCATAGCAGATAGAAGAAGAACCGGGAGAACGAGGCAAAACATGGAGACTCAATGCTTTTCTATCCAAGCATCGGAGCGTTCTATTATTGGAAGATCATCTACGAGCATTCTGTCGATTCTACGTCCACTCAGTCCTGGCCGTCCTGATCTAAGCTGTCCGTAAACGTCGTCTATGTGGAAATTTACTGCACCTGTGAGAATAGCCTTACCGCAGGCAGAGTTTGACGTAATCTCAATCCTCACGTAGTAACTGTGGACGACCATTTAGTATTCCATCAGTGGACTTGATATCGATCGACGAACGTTAACACGTGTTTTATTCGAATTACGTAAACAGAGAGAGAGAGAGAGAGAGAGAGAGAGAGAGAGAGAGAGTAGGGCGGGAAGAGGAGAAGGGACGAAAAGGGAAGAGCACTTTCGATGGCAGCCTAATCTGAATTCTTGATCGTCAAACACGCCACAAGGCGCCGCGACGCGTCGCACCACTCAGTTACCCTTCCTCCCCACCCCAACTCTGATAACCCCTATTGGCTCTCACATATGGCAGCCATCATTGATCCGTCCTGTTGTACAATCGAACAATCGAATCTTGAGAATGCCATAGCTCCGGTTGACAATTCCAATGCTTTGACGAATCATCCCTCAGCGTTTTAAAATATTTTCAGTACTCTAATCCTTGAGCGAGTAAGAGGATTTTCTGGGAACAGCGTATTGCGCCATGGGAAATATCTGAGATACGTTCCGGGCTTATCTATATTATGCACAGCTGTTTAAACTGGGAGGTACAATGCGGCATCACTTTAATATCACGAGAGTTTCCGGTTTGTTCGGTTATTACGAAATCAATGCAATTTCGAGGTTATACCGGATAACGGAGTTTCGAAACAACATTTTCGAAATGAAAATCCAAAACGACGCACAGATGTTTGAAAGTCAGACTGGTAGAAACGCATTCACGCAGTGAATTCCAGTCGTAATCTCCGTCGGTAAAGAAGTTCGTCGTTAAATCTTACGACGTCGTAAGTCACCTGCACGCAGCCAACCCAGCGAGGCGTTCACTGTTTTAGTGCAAGTTGCTACAAAACTCCAATTACAGTGTTAGAGAGCCTGAGTGCGGTTAGATAATTCAAATAAAGTCGCATAAAATAAGGTTCCGTCATGTTATTTCTTTCGTGCTTTAAATTTAGAATTGTTTAAAAAAACTAAACACGTGCGTGCGTATATCGTACGGTGGATATGATAAAATTTTATTGGTTATCTTACCGAAGTAATTTTCTTCCCTGCAAGAAGCGGCACTTCCAGGTCATCTTAGAAAACGACTTGGCAAATGTATCGTTCGAAATTCAAGACGTGACGACATAACCTATAATGGATTTTCGGAACGGTCGAATCGCGACGGTGCTGCCACTAGCCGGGTGGCAAGAACCGCCGACTTTTCAATATCTCGACGTAAACATTTATTGGCTTCGCGAAATATCCTACGAGTTTACGTCCCGACTTGCCACCCCTACCCTTTATTGCTAACCACTGAGCCTTCTCTATCGATATCTTCAACGATAATGCCAATCTCGTGCGGTGCCATTTTCCAGCTTTGCATTACAAAGGAAGAAAACGGAAAGAGGAAAAGAGCGAGTGGGGGGGGGGAGGAGGGCGAGAAAAAAATTTCAATAAAAATAATTCCAACAGATTTCTCCCAGTGGCACCCTCTACAGGCAATTCCACGGAACTAGAAATGAGGGATGAAATATATAAGTCAGATATCGTGAAACGTGTCATTCGGTGACGTCATATTATTAAACGAGATAAAGACGAGAGATAAGCGAAGAGAAGAAGGGAATATAGGAAGTTCAAGTAAATCGTTGAAATTGTCCAAATTTTCAAGGGAAGCATCCCTTATATACCAGTGGTAAGGATTTCCTCCATCATCCCCCCTTCAACCCCGATCCTTTCTCCACCACGGAATATTCAGCTCCCTGATAGTAAGAGTCATTCTGGTCCTGGTCGTCGGCATCCCTAGAACCAAATGGCACAGCATCCCTTCCTCCTCCAGATGAATAATGCAGTGGTAGGATCATCTCGCACAGCAGTCGCTTCCTTGTCCATAAAGTCCCGGAATATTTTATTAACGGGCCAACGATAACGTCGATGATTTCATTTACGATAACTTTACGGTATAACTCAATAGGAATTACCCGCACGGTAACATCCATCGAAGCGTTTCTGTGTTTCTAGGTAAATCTCGTTATCCGTAACGTTGGTACCAGTGACGATCGAGACTTTAACGTCAGCCGCAACGTCACTCGCACGTACGTTCGGTTTCAAATATATACATATATGTGCACATACGTACACATAGGGAGATAGTGGTAGATATATAGATATAGAGACAACAACAAAAGGAGCAGAACGAAGAGGGGTGGTAACCACCCTCTATAGGAACAAGGACAAGCCCAGCCAGTGCATGGCTTTGGATGCATTTACATCGAACGTAGATGCATCCCCTTCGACTTTGAATTTATTTGTGGTCCACGGTAAGCTCTTCCTCCCGCAACCGCACTTTACGCTAATTGCCAACCATCTTGGCTCACTGTATTTTCGTAGGAATAATTAAAATAATTGCGTTAGACATGCTTAAGACTAACGTGCTGATATTATGATGATTAATTAAAACGTTAACGAGGAAAGATGATGTATCGCGAATAATAAAGTGGATGCTGGGAAAATTCATCGGTTGCATATATACATGTATATTATCTCTTAGAATTCGAACGAGGTTTTAACTGCGGCAGGTATTATCCGGGCGAGATTAAATTTGGATAAATTAAGTCCGGCGGTGGTGCATGTTACAATTTTTCATATATGCACATATGTGCACCGTGGTGCACTTATTTTCGTAGTTACGCAACTTTTACCTGTACGCTGTAAATAGCTGTGTTACTTGAAGATCAATTTTGTATATAGCGTATCGGTGTGTATGTACATACAAAGAGAAGAGTTCGTCAATGTGGAAATTTGTCCGGGATGCAAAAATTCTCGAGTCAGCAACTTCAGCAGTGCAAGTGCAGTTGTGAGTTGTGTGAGGAAATTTAACATGGCACTCGGTAAGCGTCCGCACGATGGGAAACACGACCGAGTGGAAAATCAACGAACGCAATTGCATCGGAAAGTCGAAATCAGGATGAGCTTTTTCCTCTCGTTCTATATCTGTGTATATAGGATTTCGCGTCTGCGTTTGCGTTTTCCGCACTTTTACCAAGCAAATTTCACGCGATTGTGTAGACAGCGTTACTGTAGTATTCATATTGGACGCTCGACAATTTCTCGTCTCACAAAGGATGTCGTTAATGATTTTTACTAGTGTCGCGTATAGAGCGCAGACGAGAGTTTTCAATGGTGGTCGCCATTTTGTCATGGTTGACAATTAAATTTTTTATAGAGAATAACATAGGAAAAAAAAGGGGGATCGAAAATTTAACTTCTCTCGACGCTCTATTATTTTCCATCAAGTGGATCGGTATGCGGCATTTTACGGTATTAAATTAATCGATAACCAATCGATGAACCGAGGGATGCTGGAGCGAATGGAAAATGCTTAAAAATATGCCAGGATTTTCAAAGAAAATATCACACGATAAATTATGTATCTGCGGGATGTATTTACCACTGTGAAAATACTCGCCGATAAAACCAATATCGTCGATCGATAAACGGGACATTGGAAATTGCCCATAAAAGACGCTTTTACGGAGATTCTCTAGAATCTCAAATCCGACTTATTTACGTCATACAGACACTCCTGGCGAGTCTTCAGATTTCGCGGCCACATTATTCTTCCCTGACCCAACGAACGTTAAGATCGTAAAAGTTGTAGATTATTTTCATTTTTTTTTTTTCGAAATTTACCAAATCAACCTGCCAACCTTTTTCTTAGCTCCTTCACTCCATATACATTTTTAGTTGATACCTACATAGAGAGAAACAATGACAACTGCTCTTATCACCATAGCAAAAGTGTCGCAAAAAATTTACGGGATTAATGAACCCAGATAATTTTGACAGGAAGTCGTAGAATCATAATGGGATCTTAGAACGAATGTAATGTTGGTACTGATCGAGAAGAATCTTTCTCCCCTAATGGAGGCTTAGACAGGATTCAATTTTCCTCGATCTCCAGCTAAACTAGCTTTGCCGAGTTAACCTCCGATAATATCAGATGTATATATACATATATATATATATACACACAGAGAAAGAGAAAGAGAGAGAGAGAGAGAGAGAGAGAGAGAGAGAGAGAGAGAGAGAGAGAGAGAGAGAGAGAGAGAGAGAGAGAGAGAGTAAATTCTCAATCTACAGCCTGTGTCCACGTTTCCGTTAATTCATCATCACCGCCCCGGTAATTTACTGAAGTACATCCCGGTTGAAAAACAAGACGAGGAAATCTGAGATGGAAATAAATGCAAAATGATCAACTTGATCTGGACCCTTTCCTGATCCCTTTTTGATATCAAATCAAATTATACATATACATGTCCAGTTAATTAAATTTCAAATTAAATTATTAATACCTTCCTTCAAATATGTTACAGAGGAATCTTGCAGCAGGGCAGAAGAAATTACGAGGAAGCCATCTTGAGTTATCAAAGGGCCATCCACTTCCGGCCTTCCTTGGCTCGTAAGTACCACCTCGAGAGTATAACGGTAGCAAAGGGTGGGGCTTGATTGCTATACTATAGAGATCAGGAATGGACCCAGTGCTACTGGGTATATACATGAATGGCGGATTTGGGGCGAGGGGGGAGAAAGGGGGGAATCTCGTCGCAGGAAAGGGATGTGAGAACGGACGTCGTGGTTTTGCCCTTCGTCGCCATTTAGAACGAACGTCGGGATTTCCAACATAGTCCGTTCGTGGTTACTCCTAACAGGGTCGTGTGTGCGCACTAATGGCAGCCCTACGATAAGTGGGTATCGGCACGAACGGAAGAGAAAACTGGGAGATCAAGCAATATATATATATATATACATGTATGTATATATATATATACGAAAAGGGTGAGGGATAACCAGAACGATTCGCTACGCATTCCTGTACAATCGTACTAACGAAGCGCAGCTCTTACGTAACGTCCTGCTGCTGGATACAGGATCCCAAGCGCCATTACGATATTGGAAGAATGCATCGGTGCATCGGAAATGAATACAACTCATTCGACCTAACTCTGACGGTAGTCTGTATAAAAGCAACTAGAGTCCTCTTAGTGGTCCAGAGTTATTAAAATTGAATGGCATGCATTTGGACTATATTTATGTGGGATTAAGATCTGAGTGAGGGAGATGAACTGTACCTTAGACACATTTTATGTTATGATACTTGTATGGGGTGGTGGTAATTTTTAATTTCATTTATATGGCGAGATACAAAAAATAATGAAAGAGGGTCCGAAGTAAAAAATTAGGGGATGCTGAATATATTTTTTTTAATGCTCAAGGTTGGATATATAGTACGTGATATAGGGATCGGATTGGTCCAGAGTCGGTAAAGCTCGAGTATCGCGTAGCGAATGGTTGCTAGGGGCTATTCCGGATGTAAATTTGATCGTCCAGTGAGGGAGACATCTGCGTCGCGACGCCGTCTCTCAAAACGAGACTCCGGCCTGAACAACAAATAACACTATGATACGTAAATGACAATAGACGCCAAGCGTCCAGACGTCCACGAGAAAATTTGAGGATGGAATTTTTCGAAAATGTCTCTCGAACCATTTTTTCACAATTTTTTGAAACTTTATTATCATTGCTTTTTTTTCAATAATTTTTATCTTAATCACGTCTACTGATCTCTTCTTGAGATACACGTGTTATTCGGTAGACTCAATTAACGCAAGCTTTGCGAGATAAACGAAGGAGATAAACGTAGGAATAAACAGATAAACAAACGAGCAAACAAATGAATGAACGGGCGACCACGCAAGCAAGCGACCGAGCAAACAGGCCGGTTCGCAAAGTGTACCTGGTGTACACTGTTCACGGCGACCTGGATGTCAGGACTAACATACTACAACGGTCGGTATGTTCGCCACAGATTCACAGATGTATTCACGGTCGACCGTAGAGACACCTAAAAAGTTATTTAGAGGATACAGGATGCAGGAATTTTTTTTTTTAGACTGGTATCAATGGCCGCCAGTTCATGTCAGTGGCAGGATAGGTGAGTCTGGAAGGATCGTAAAATCGCGGCAGAGCTCGCTCAACCGTGGAAACGTTTTGGTAGCGGTTTACCGATCCCGGTCCCGGCTAGTAACCCTCTAATGGAGCTTCCCCTTTAAAAGCTTTTTCTGCCTCTCACCAGCATCCCTGCTGTACCACTGCTGCCACCATCGTACCACCGCCAAATTTCAACGTTGGCCCTACTGCCATATGTATATGTATGTTGGCTTATATACACACATATATATGTAACCCATGGCAGCAACTCACTATATCCAAAGGTTCCATCGGCAGCAGCACCTCGCACCACGTAACTGCCGCCACCCCGTCTCTTTTTAACCAACCCCTAACTGGCCAGTATATTGGCACTCGCATCCCTTGCTTGCTTGTCCTCCGCTCTGGCTTTTCCCTCGTACCTCCCCACCTCCACCACCGGTCGATAAGGCTTCCACTTTATGTGTGTGTGTGTATACTTCATATATATATATATAAAATAGGGTGTTCGCAAACCTTCCCTGCAGGTCCGTATAGAAAGAAGGGATGCTGGGGGTAGGAGTGCGGCCTGTGGCAACCATCCACAAATTGGCGGCCGATCGAGCCACTAATTACTCGAACGTAGCGTGTGTTTTAAAAGCTGGACTTGGCTAATTTACGAGCGTTTCCATCAGAAGGAAGATTTTCTCTTTAGGCATTCACAATTTCGCGTGTACGTAAATCGACGCTGGGTAGTTTGTATCTTTTGACGGAACGTTCAGAATTTTGAAAAAAAAAAAATGACAAATTAGGTGCATCAGAAATTGCAGGAACAAATAGCGTTGTACATACAGTACAGAACGAATTTCACATAGGTATCTGTGTTTTCGAATTTTTCACATTAATCACTATTTTCAACCCCATCTCTCCTCCTGTTAGAAAAATACGATGAATTCTCATAAAAACAGAACGACAAACCTGCACTGCGTTTGGCAGTGAAATATACCCATCGCTACACCGTCCCCTTCCGCGCCTCCACACCCGTCGCCTTTTAACTCCACTTCAAGCCGTAGCACGACTTCAAGTCCAAGAGAGTCAGGTGGTCCTTCAGGGTGAAGGCGGAAGAATGATGGTAGCCGGAAACTGCTGTTTCATCTCTAGGTCCGCCAACTTGGCAAGACCGCGGCTCTGTTTGCTTCCTAATTACGAGAGAGAAAGAGAGAGAAAGAGAGAGAGCGCATACGGCGTAAGGGAGTTTGGTATATATGCGAAGGGGTGACAAGGAGAGTGATAGAGTGAGCTAGGGAGAGAGAGAGAGAGAGAGAGAGAGAGAGGGAGGAAGAGTGAATTCAGAATGAGAGAATGGAAGAGTGAAACCAGAGGAAATGCGCTCTACAACTATACTCGCAAAAATTAAGATTCCATCGTGCAGCTGAATTGTGTGCCTTGCAATTTTACGGTTAACCTGACTTTAGCCATTTCGTCTCCCGACTGGGCACTTGGTGCAGCAGCAAACGACTGGCCCGTCTCGAAAGTTCATCCTACCACTCAACCCCCCGATGGGGGAGACAGGACGGGGCTTACCCGACAGAGAGACTACTCTCATATACTCAGTATGGGTCTCTCTCTCTCTCTCTCTCTCTCTCTTTTTCTCTCTCTCGAACTACCCCAAGATTCACGTGCCAAGAAGACGATCGTACCATTGCTCGAATAAAATCCCTGACATCCTGTTTTATTCTTACAGAAGCATATGTCAATCTGGGTGCTGCTCTTGCGTCTTCCGGTAGGGGTAGCGAAGCTGCTGCCGTTTTACGTGCCGGTGCATCCCTCGATGGATCTGGATTAAAGGACAGAAGGGCGCACGAGGCTGCTAGGGTCCAAGCGCTACTTCAGCTGGGTGCACTTTACGCGGACCAAGGAAGACTTCAGAGGGCCTTGTCTGCATACAGAGAGGCCCTTGGGGCCTTGCCTGAGCACTATCCACCTCAGGTAGGTACAAAGGGATGTTTTCTACTTTATTCTATATGGAGGAGAAATATATTTTTCAAAATGTCACATTTTACTCTACGTATGCCATGTGTGCGCGGGACGTAGAGTATAATCTGTTTGGAAGGTGACGGAGGAGGAACAACTCCTTTTGCAAAGTTTAGGTACCTGTAAACCTGCTGGTGGTACGTAAGCGGGAATCGTAAAGGCAGTTTCCATTGGTTCCGTCGGAATTTTCTCTTGTTTATTTTTTTTTCTCTTCTTCCTTCCTTATTCTCTGTACGCTGAAAACACCTTCGAACTCTCCAACTTTGTCTCATCCGGATCGGAGTCTATCTACGTTTATGTACTGGATGTAAAAGTGAAGTCTTCAGGTTGGTACTGCTATGTGCTGTATACCTATATATATACCTACATGTAGCAACCCACTGCCGCACTTTTCTCCTTTACGATCAACTTTTCGACAAACGAACGACATTGGTAGATGCTGGATCTAGAAAATAGGGGATGTTTCCTAGATACAATAGGGGATGGGAATGAAACTAAGAATACTGACGTTGGTACCACTGCTAGGTACAAGAACTATAGTATGGTATAAATACTGGTACCAATGTGCATAGGACTGTATAACTATGGAAGGAAGCTTTTCAAGCTGTAGAAAAGTTTACATCTTTACGACGCTTCTCTCCGTGTACTACGTATTCGACGTCGCGACGCTTCGATCGAGATCTGAATTTTTTTTTCCCTGGTAGGACGTTCCTATATCTATAAAACGATTTACACACAAGTCTTTTTCTATCTTTCACTTTTCGTCTCTGTATTTTTATCAGATTCTCTTGTTCCTTTTTTTTCTTCCTTGTAACCACGTTTCCTCCTTGTCTAAGCTATTTGCCGAATGAACGTGCCAGCGTGAGGAAATAAACGTTCATATTTTCAAGAATTTCTTATCCCGTGGCTCGCGAGACGCGACTACATTTTATTAGGTTTAAGGGTGCTTCTCAAGTGAACCACTTGAAACTTTTGACGATTTATCGGAATAGATTCACAGTTTTATAGTCTGGAATGCAGTCGGGTAGCCCTTTCGTCCCCTTTCACTCCTTTCGTCCCCTTTCACTCCCATCATCCCTTATAAAGTTTTCTTGTAACCACCCCTAAAAAATTGATGATAAATTTATAATTTCTAAAAGGGTGTTATTTAGAATTGGAAGTGATATATAGAACGAAAAATTATCTGTCGTTAGGGTAATAACATATTTCCCTTTAATTATAGTAATTAAAGTTTTACCTATTAAGTTAGTCTCCTCCACTCGTTACTGAGCAATTTGACCTGCTGAACTCCTGACCACTTAACAATCGATCTGCTCCAAAGACCTAACAAGCAGCTCGGTTTTGCCTGAGCCCGTGAGGGCAGGAAAGACCTCCGAGAGGGTTGAAACGAAGAGCGGGGAAAGATTTGAGCGTGAAGAGAGAAGGATGGACGTTAAAAATTTCAACAAGCCACCGAATATTAATTTGCCAAGTTATATATACGTCTGTCCGTTGACAGATGGCTGGTGATGAGAAAATGGAAGAAAGAGAGAGAGAGAGAGAGAGAGAGAGAGAGAGAGAGAGAGAGAGAGAGAGAAAATAGCAGCGGTCGTAGATGCCTGTTGGCTGTAAATAGGGGTGGCCACAAAGAGAGAGGAATATATAAGGGCTGGTCTTTCCGAGGTTAAGGTCCCTCATTACGCCAGGATGAATGGGAAGTCTTCGCATTACGCAGTTAAATAATACCAACCTTGTTATTAATTCCACGATGAATAACTCCCCTCCAACGTGGCCACAGGGGATGGTTACGAATGGCAGGGGGATGCAATGGGCGTCCCTGCGGTTCCGTATTAATTATGAAAACGGTCTTAGAACAATTTATCAACGAAAAAGCTAGGGCTTCGTTTGCCCGGTTGAATGACTGGCTGGGTGACTGACTCAAAGGAAGGACTTGAGACAGTGCAAAAGCATCAACCAGCTATATCTAACAAGTGTAGCAAGAATTCAAAAAGTCAGACAGTTCGAAAGGGCGGTAATAAAATGAAAATTTTATCCAGCATCCTTTTTTAAGATCAAAGTTCAAAGTTCCTATACGCGTTATGCAGGCTAACGAAACATCCGGCTGTTTTTAAAAATTTTTAACCTACAAAGTTCAGTCAGTTACCTTTTGACCTTCTTTTCTTGCATCACAGTTCAGAGTTCAGCCTTTACACCGACTCGTCGTACACGATAGACGGAAGAGGGTGGAATTCATCTGAACCACCCACATTAATAATCAGCCACGTTTCATCGTCCCTTCTACGTTTTTTTTTTCTACTTTCTTTTTTTTAATTCCTTTTTTTTCTCAAAGAGCTCCGCCAAGTTTTATATGACGTTTTAATAACATGGGGCTTTTTGTTCGACAGTGTTTGAGTGGCTAATTAGGTGTTTGCAACCCTCCGGCCGGCATACAATGCTAGCCAGGCTAATTTTCTTCCCCTTTGCCTCTTCGCACCCTCTTGGCACTCACCCTTCGCTACCCCTTTATTTGCTCTCGCTTATTCTCTCCCCCTATCACATTCTTTCCTTCTTTCACTTTTCTTCTTCTTTCGTACGCCCCCCCCCCTCCCCCCTCTTACTCTCTTTCCGCCACTCTCATCAAGACACTCTTTGAGGCTAACTTTCTCCGGAACTTTCATCCCTCTCAGCATCTCGCGTACCACGCGCACCCACCGGAGGTCGCACGGGTAATTCCTGATAACAATGATCAATTTTTCTTTTATACTAGTTTACCCCTATCTCCGCACCCTCTGGTGATCGTTCTACGTACTCCAGAGTGCAATGCAATTTTCAACGTATCACTGCCCGCCGCATATTCCAGGTTAGCCGAGTTTTTCCGCAACGTCAATCGATCGGGCAGCATCGTTCGTGAGTGCAATTTTTTTTATTCGATATCAATATTACGTATCGTGACCCGATATGTATTTCGCAAGTTTACTATCAAGATTGCTGGCAGTTAACTGGCAGTTAAAGAAATTACAAGTGATTACCTAACCTCGTTACGTTGTTACAAGCCATAAGCAAACAGCTACCCTTCACGCTCAGAAGAAGAACGCTAATGGAAGAAATAACATTTCCAGGGGTTGCTCCAACCCCTACTAACGTCACAGCAAACAATACCCAATTCCGCACGGTGGTGCCACTGACCATAGAAATCAAACCCTAAATCAAAAATAAGATTTATTTTCCGAAAAAAAAAAAATTTCAGACACATCCTCCCAAAACAACGACATTTCAACTGTTTTACCACCGCTATATAAAGGGTAGTAAAAAAAGGCAATTTAAAAAATGTGACCCTAATAACCAGCCCGTAATTCCATTTACGTTAAAAACTCCAAAAAGGGCCATCGGAATCCCTTTTATCCCTCGAGAAGATAGCAGGGACAATTGGCTTTTTGATGGAAGGTGAAGAGTCGCCGGAAGTCCATGTAACTGAGCAATATGCTTGGCGATGGTTACAAAGGGGTGCAAAAGGATAAATGATCGCAAGGAAGAATAGGCCATTGTCCAACATATAATATTTCCTATGCAATAGAGCTATGGCAAAAGAGGCACTAGGGGGAGGCAGGTTGAAGAAAGGCCAAAGACAGAGAAAGCACCAGTCTATATAGTAGGTGCACACGTATTATATAGAAAGCTAGTAAGGGTAGGTAAGTCAGCGAAGTCGATGAGCCAGTATAGAGGGTAGTTGTCTAAGGGTCGTATAGCTGTGTAATATCGTGCTCGGCGTGCTGAAACGAACTGAAACGCAACCGTAGACGCCCCGAGACGCTTTTAAATTACAGGGCTCACTCACGTTCTCATCAACCCCTCACACCATTCAAAAACCAACCCTTACAAACTCTTCGCGCGGGCACACCTACCGACTACCAGCACCCAGGTGTTTTTCAGTGCAATTTTAATTTTAGCGCCAGCCATTCCACGCCACTGTTTACGGAGATGCACTTTAATCTTCCCGAAGAGCGTCTACCCATTGTGCATCGGCGTCAAGACTACCCTTGAATTCTCAGCGCGCCATGGTGAACCCACCTAGAGAATTCTCGACCGCCCCTCTTTCCACAGCATCCTTTGTCCGTCCCCTCCAAAAAGCTCCATCTTCGTTTCGCTATTTCCTCACCCTCAGCCTCAATTTTTTTTTTTTCTTTTTCATCCCTCCAAAATACAATCAGCCATTATTTCATCGACGCCTCACGCGGCCGACGCTTTTCCCCATTGACGAAGAAATATCGTCCTGAAGGAGGGGAAAGTTAATAGACCGGCCCCCCCCCTCTCCCCCTAAGAGCCACCTGAACTGAATTATATACTAGGGTAGGTGATGTAAATGAAGGGGGGGGGGGAGAGTAATTAGGCCAATATAATTAGTATAAGAGGCAGTATTTGGGTATAATGTCTATAGTTTACAAGATAGTAACGGTAGACTCGATTTAGGTTCCTGTGCTCATGGAACCCGAAAATAACGTATGAGTGGTTGATTTAATCAGAATTCATTTGTTCGTTATCACGGACAATGACTGCTTCGATATATCGTTGACCTCGGGAAACCGATCGTTGGTGTCGATAGAAACGAGGTATCGAGATCGTTATTGAATTTCGTTAATTGGTGTCGGATTTTTGAACGAGCATGGAAATCAAGTTGCGTCGCATTAGCTGAGCGTGACAGGCAAACACGAGGCGGCGGTCGGTAGAATCGCGATTCGCCGAATGCAAATAGGCAGACGTGAAATGAGTGTCGAGCATAGGTTGTCACGTTTCGTGGTTTAATCGGCATATCGTTTTCCCACATTTAAATCGGATAAATGATTTTTTTTTTCAACCCTTATAAGTGCCCATTGGGAAAGGACGCGAGATCGATGGGAATGAAAAACGTTGAATGCCAGTGAGAAGTAGTTAGGGAGATACCTAAAGGGCATCTTCGACCCTCCCCTAAAACCAACTATTCAACCGCACCCCCTTTCATCCCCCGCCCTTATATCTTCATTCCGCTGGTCCAGCCGTCTATAGGTTCGTTAAATTAAGCGAGGTGATTTCAGATGCTAATTAATTTAAATAACACCATCAATTCCCATTTACTTTAGGTGCCTGCTAGATTGGGCAGTCTCCTGGGGGTGGAACACCCCCCTCTTTCCGCCACCTGAAATTCTCAAATAAAAACAGATCGACCTTCGCGAGAGTTTGATAATTGGCCGATTACTCTCGGTGGTACCCCTGGCGGTTTCAGCGCGCTTTTTATCTGGGGCTGTTTCTCGCCAACGATTAATTTTATAGCCTCACCCTTCCCTCTAGATTGGTTAATAGCTAGGTACTTTTCAGAGTCGGCTTTTTGGAATCTCGAATTTTTCAAATGAATTTTTACACCGCGGATCTTAAATGAAACCTGGTATAATAGGATGTCTGAGACATATACTATATAGGTATATAAATATATATATGTATTGTAACGTGTTTTTTCTACTCGGCACGGATAACGTAAAACCGAGAGTTACACTACGTCACCTTTGACTGTTCACCCTTCGCATGCCAGGCGGACGCCAGCCAATTTTTTTCACCGGAAACTGCCGAGCTGGTATGACCTGGAAGATGAGGTGGACCAGTCTCAACTCCGGGAAAACGAGAGTTCCGGTGAAGCCTAGCAGAAGATACGGTAACTTAACGGACCCTGCCGATTTTTGGGGACGCGTGACATTGAGAAACGCAACCGTAGATACTGATCTTTGGGGTCGCGTAAAATCAGCAAACGCAACTTGATGGGTGTCCCAAGACAGACTGCTTTGATAATCGTCATATTCGAGAATTAATCATTCCGATTGGTCGAGATCGTTATAGCCGATAACTCTTATCGCTTCCCTCGAGTCGTTCCTTAAAACCAAATCGAGATCGTTCCTTAGCGAATCGGTACGTAACTCTTTGTCGTAAATATATATATCATGTATCAGATATACGTATTGCACTATACGTATACCCTAACTAAGTATCAGGGTTTGGGGTACTTTACGAGAAGGTCCTCCGAAATTCGACAGGAAAACTCTGAAAGAACCATCAAATTGCTCTGGACCAGTACCCGGAGGGTCCCAGCATCCACAACGTGGGGGTAAAACATCGCCACCAAGATTACACCGGAGTTTCAGCAGTTCGCGATGTTTTATCGTGATGGCCAGTGCCCGGAGCAGAAGGCGAGACTTATGGCCAAGCTGGTAAAGTGGAAGTAGAACTAGAAGAATAAGAAGAAGAAAAGTAAAAGGGGGAAGTGGAAGAAGAGTGTGGTCCTCCAAAAATATAAGAGAACCAAATAAGGGTTGGAAACGTACATTGCCATTTCATCAAAAAAATCTCTAAATTCAGGTCGCTTAAAACAGGAACAAAGGAACCGGAAGTTTGTGCTCCGAATATAAGGCCTGATGTAATCAAGACGTCAGAGTCACTCTCCCGGACGAATGGACCTGGTGCGATTTCTCGGGTTGGCCACGAGACGAAATTGCTCGACAACAAGCAGGTCGTGGCGAAGGGCGTTAATCAAATCATTCCCGACGATTAGTTCTTGCTGGGAGCGGCTCTTTCCTCCCCTCCCCGACCCGCCCTTGGGTTCCTCTGGCAGGACCACTCCCGGGCTCCTGGCTTCCCTAATTGCCTCCGACTTAATTGTTTTTGTCGAACGCGTGGGTCAACTCCCACGGGAATCCGCGAAGCTACGTGTTCCTCCTTATTATCTTTAGTCCCTATGCCAGTCCTGTGTAAAACCTAACCTGAAAAACCGACCCCCTTTCACCGGGGCTTTAGGCTCCTTCAATTGTACTTACGGTTCGTCGGATTTTTTTTTTAGAGGGTTGAGAGGGGGTAGGAACATCCCCTAAATATATTTTTTTTCTTCAAATGACAATGCCTCCACTTCATCTTGATTCATCTCAATGGCCTGCCTGCTTCTTAACCACTTCGAATGACTTAAGGGTTGAATGTGTAGAACGTCTTTGAATGAGAGGGTAATACCCTCGAAAAGTAGTACGAGTGAATAATGGGACGAAACAATGGCGAAACTTCCACTCGGGCCTCCTTAAAGCTAAGCTCTCTCAAGAGCATTCTTTGACGTTCTGTACTGGTGTATATAGGTATACAGTATACGGTACGAAAGGATATCTGGACCGGTAGTAAACTGCTTTACATGCTTTCCACGTGCGTGAGAACTGTTAAATAAATTTTTGAGTTTGATTGTATATCTTGCATTTTTTACTTTCTTTTTTAGACTGTCTCTTTTCCTTTTTTTTTTAAGGAAACGAATTTTCAACTTTCCGTCCACGTTTTTTTCTTCGGATCCTTGACTTTTTCGTCTTATCAGCCAGTGACTACCTAGGCCTTCTATTCTAGGTAGTATCGTCTCTTAGGGCGTGGGACGACCTTTCGGCCCCACTTTGACGTTGGCCCCAAGAAAATCATAAAAGTTTCATCCTCACAACTCTCGCGGGAGGTTTGGCAGTTCCTGAAGTGATCCTGAGAAAGCAAGACTGGTTCAGGCACTTCCGTGAGGGCATGTGATGGCAAGATGCTGCTCGGTCTACCACCCACCCAACCACCCCTTAACCTGACTGTTCATAGGGGGGTGGTTGTACGTTTTCCCAAGTCTGGCTTCGGCCATTAGTGGCAGCCGGCCTTCAAAATCAGAAAACTTCTTAACGTAATCCTCCTGTGGAGAATGGCGTAAAGCTGGAGAGATACTGTGAACGTAACTCCGTGACGCGTTTTATCTTTTTAGTTTGCCCGCGAAATTCAATTAACATTACCAGGCTTATTAGCGGCTTTCGTAAAAATTCTTTTACGAAAGGTCTAAAAAATCCTGTACGACTGCACCGTGTCCTTTTCAAGGATCAAATAAAATTTCGCAGGACATTAACGTCGCTGAGAGTTACTGGATGAAGGATATCCGGTTGGCAGGATGAGAATTAAAGCCGAGACAGCTGCGTTATTCGCACGGGGAGACTCGTCCACGTGTATAAAACGTAGGAAGTTGCAGACTAACTTGCGAAAAGAACAAACAGAATAAAGTGTATAAAAAAATTTTAGGAAAAAAAAACAATTTTTTTTTCAGAGCGTGTACAATCTACTGGGCGAGACCTTATCCAGGTTGCAGCAATACGCAGAGGCTGAGAGATGGTTCCAGGCCAGTCTGGCTAGTCAGCCTGACCATGTGCCTGCTCATATCACTTATGGAAAGTTGCTAGCACGTAACGTAAGTACTGATAAGAAAATTTGTATGGCGTAGAGGAAAAGATAAAAAAATTTAATAGCTTATTTTTCATTGCTCCAGTCCAGTCGAGTCTTGGAAGCTGAAAGATGGTTCCTGAGAGCCAGAAGGTTGGCGCCCCAGGATCCCAGCGTACATCACCATTACGGTAGGTGAAGCTTGGTTGATTACAATAAGCGACTAAGAGAGAAACGGATGAAAGACCAAAGATGAAGGAGGGTGATTGTCTACGTGTGGTAGATGAATAGAGTGAAGGTTCCAGGAGCGTCAATGTTAACAGACACGACTTCGAGAAGAGACGCGAAGCTTCAACTCCTCGGGAAGTTCGCAGGGGTTGTTATACGTAGACACTTAGGGGATGTTTCCCGTATATATAGATATATAAGTGGTTAACGTGGGATTCACACACCTGTCTGTTTGCGAAAAGGTTATACGTGTCGCCCTTACTCTGTCTTTTACGCAGAGCGACCTCATCCGGTTCACCTTTGACCTACCAGTTATTCTCCAGTTACCCAGGAGGCAGGATAAGCTTCGTCTCGCTCATATCTTTCCCCTTGAACTGTCCTTATGAAATTTTCAAGGAATATTCATACAATTGCCGAAAAAAAAAGATTCTGTAATATTTCTTTATCTCTGTTATCAGGAGCGTTCCTCGCGTCTCAAGGTCGTCTAGCGGAAGCTGCCGAAGAACAGTTGAGGGCTGCTGAACTGTCCAAGATGGACTACGAGCTGTCGATGGCTGCGGCGTCAGCGTTGCGTCAAGCCGAGCGTTGCGAAGAAGCCGAAAGTTGGTACAGACACGCAGCATCCCTGAGACCTCACGAAGCCAGAAGTCATACAAACCTAGGGGCGATTCTTCATCTCAATGGAAAATACAAACAAGCAGCCGCCGCTTACAGAGAAGCCTTAAGGCTTCAGCCAGGAGACGCGACGACCCTGACCAATCTGCACAAGCTTGCAGCCCTCTTGGCGTGACGCAGGACCGAGCTGGAGATGCGAGAGACCCAGGCCCTGCCCCCCCAATACCTAACCCCAAAGTGTATAATATACCCCAAAATCATCCGTAACATCACCCCGCTCCTCCCAGCGTTTATTTATCCACGAGATAATCGATCAGACGCGTCCAAATTTATTGACCACCTGATCGACGAGACCGACTCGTACGCCTCAGCTACGGTATGTAAAGAATAAAGCTTCATTTATTTTTCTCTAAAATTCAACACCCGTCTCGTCTCTCATTTCATCCTCTTCATTCCATTAGGCAAAGGCTAACTCTAAACAGGGACGCTAAATAATATCGCTGCTGGATGTTTACCAAATTCAAGGACTCCGTCCCTGGCAACCGTGGGAAAACACGGATTGGTTGGAATCGATGGTAGACGCTTGAGCTTTTATCAGCCTGAGCTTCTATTAATAACGAATGTATTTGCACGAAGGTAGAGACATGGAATATTCGAGTTTACATTTTGAATCACAGCAGAGAGAGTGACTGCAAAAGCGTCGTGCCACCTGTCGCATGTTAGCAGGGCAGCCAAGACAGGGGCGTCCCGACGGCTCTCAGCAAACGCTCAACCGCTGGTGGCTACCTTTATTCTCTGAGTCGAACTTCTGCGGCTTCGTTATCTTTAAAGAGGAACTTCCCTTGATGTATCTTATAGAATTTCAACTGGAATTTCAAGCATCTGCATCTCTTAGATAACGACGCGCTTGTTTTTGCCATACTGGATCCAAAGCTTTTCTTAAATCTTGTATTTCACTGGGACTTTGACTTTTATCAGTACCAGATTATTTATAAGAAATCGCATTATGCTCAAACGATAAGCGTAAAGGTAAAAGAGCATCGACGATCGTTATAAATGGAAATCTGTCATTTTAAAAAAAAAAAATACCAAAGTAAAGTAAAGATAATAATACCAAAAGATCAAAGAACGAAGCATCACGGGCTTGGACATCGTAACGAGAAGACGTTATCTCCGAGCAAACTCATGCGTAATGGAAGAAGCAAAGAGCTTTAGAGAAAAGAAATATTTTAAAAATCAACAAGCAGGTAAAAGTAGTATAAGCGAAGGAGAGAGTGAACGAGGCTTTAGGGGGTTGGTAGTGTCTTGTTAGAAGGTTGACAAATAATACTTAAGAAAGAAACTCAAGATGACGTCAGACGGGTTAACAGGGAAGAGAAGGTCAAGCAGCACTTCATTATCAGGTCCTCGTCTTAAAGTTCACGGTAGCTGTGCATTATTTACAAGATGGCGAATGGCGAAGAACGATAATCTACCCTACCCTGTGTACACAGTAATCACAACGTTAGCGAGAAGTTAAACACAGGGGAGAAGAAAGAAAAAAAAAAGATATCAGAGTATTTTCTTTTCCGTTGAAAGAAGAAAAAAAGCTTTTCTTGATCTTCCTTAAAGTTCCGAAGTCAGCCACCGTAGCCAACCTCAAGCGCCAGGTAAGTACAGTCCGGACAGAAAACGACATAGCAAGTGAAGCTAGCGCTAGCAGCGCCATTGGTAAAAGTGGCAGCGGTGGGAATTAGGTGGCGTGGACCACCTGACGCTTGGCCAATTTCCTCGGTTGGTGTCGCTAATGCGATGTTAATGGAGGATGGTGTGTCGTTAACGAGTCGTGGTTACGGAACGACATTGCAATGGCGTAGAAGCTCGCTAGAGGAAGGGAGTTTGCGAAAATGAGGAATTCAATTTATTTCCATGAGTTTTCGAGATACGCCAGAAGCCATTAGAGCAAGCCTAAGGCGAAGGTGGTTGAAAGAGGAGTGTTTAGGGTTCCGGTTGCCGGACGTGACGTCACTGCGGAAGCGTCGCAGCACGGTTAACGTCCGCATGAAATACAGTTCTGCCTTGAAGTAGGAGAAGGTATGACTAAATCAGGAGTCAGCTCTGGTCTCGTAAACCGCACAGACTCCTTGGTTACCCTAGCAAAATTCCAGTTCAGGTCTCTTCCACGAACTTCCGTATTACAGACTCTCAACAAATTCGGTCCTACCCTTAGAAGAGCTCTTTACTCCCTCTGTTTCTCTCTCTCTCTCTCTCTCTCTCTCTCTCTCTCTCTCTCTCTCTCTCTCTTTCTCTCTGAATCTCTCTCCTCGATTGTTTAAACACTGACTCCCATTGTCCCTGGGCGCTGTGCTAACTGAAGCATTTCTCCGTTCAAACGCCGCGAACTTGAGCTTTCCTGCTCCCAATAAAATCATTGCCTCAAACTTTTAATTAAGATTTGTTGTCATCTTGCAGCCTCCTGAAAGTCGACTTCCGCCTTACTTACTTCCTTTCTTCCTTTCTATCTCCCCTCTCACCCTCCGGTTTCGTCGCTTAGGGAGAGCAGGATCAAGCGGATCATGAACTTCCTCTCAGAGAGATTATTGACGGCGTAAAGAGACAAAGGGAGTCAGAGAAAATGAGATTGTGGAGAAAGGTACCCGTGAGTGGGAGACATGGGCGGGGTGTCAGGCAGGGGCAGTAAAGAAAAGCGAAAGTAAAGAAAGACGAAGAGAGACAAAGTATCTTCAGACGTATTCTACCAAAAAGGGCGTCAGAGCGTGGATGCTGGAAATTCGAAAGATAACAAAGGAAAGAGGTTAAATTCGGCTAGCGGAGATGTAATTAAATACGGCTGCTAATTAAAACAGCCGGCGAACGTGCAGCGCGAGCCGTCTCCTCGCCATAAATCATGCCAGCGTTACACGGCGCAGAGCGTCTCCACGGTATGGCGCCTGAGCGTTGCTGAATAGAAAAGACGATACGAAAAGACAAGGAGAGAATTATGATCTTTATTATTAGCACCAAATATCAAGTATAGAGGACGTGACGTCATGCCGAAGAAACCGAAAGCCGTTTGGGTAAAAAACGGCTGTGTAAAAGAGTCCAAAATTGTTTGGCGGTAATCGTCAAAGAAATTTTTCATTATCCTAATGAAACTGATGACTCGTCCTTCCACGAGGTTAGCGAGAGGCGCGGCGAGGCTTTAATTAGCTAAATTAAATTACTAAACGAAACACAGGCTATATGCTATGGACGACGACAAACACACACACACACACACTCTCTCTCTCTCTCTCTTTTATGCTACCTATAGATACCCCTCCTCTTTCGAATAATCGGTCAGGACCCCGTTGACGGTGTCGACTAATTTCGCAAAAGGTTCCTATCTTCCGTGAACGTGACCTGTTTCTCTCCTTTCCCTTCTCTCCTCTCTCCTTCCCTCTCCTGCCATTCTCCCTTTTATTTCTACGACCCTCACTGTACACTCGGTGAGTTCACTTGTCGCTTAACGACCTGGCAACTTGTTTTACTCGCGATCTTGGACGTAACACGTTTACCGTACCACCCTTCCACTGTACTCTTTTATACCCGTCTGCCACTACCCTCTGTCACGGTCTTCCTTCGAAAACCCGTCGAACGAAGCGCGTGGCTTCACGAACTCAACATTTATATATATATATATATATACGTGTGTGTATACAGTAGTGCAAGCAAGCAACCGGGTAGACAAGCAGGTAGGCAAGTCAGCCAGGAAGGAAGGAAGGAATACGGGCTTCGGGGCTCTTTGGTCTTGGGTCTTGGTTCTCAGGCGGTAACTCGATTTGTCGCCCGTCTTGAGCCAGATGGATCGGAAGTAGACGCCGACGCCGGCCGCATTCCAAGCAGCACCTATTTCCAGTTGCTCTTCCGCCAAGAGACGCCAAGAAACTGGGAGACGGACTGGGTCCGGCAGTCCAACCAGAGAATGGTACTGAAGTGGATGCTGGAATCTCCCTTGTTGGTGAAACCTTCCCTTAGATTAGAGAGAACAAGCAAATCTCCCCTAGGAATAGGGTGTTTGGACTGGAATGCGAAATTTGTTGACAATAACCGAAAATGGCAGAATTATTATAACGACTCGTCGTTACTTACTGTTCCACCAGGTATATAGAATTATGCATGTAGGTATTCTATTTTTTAAACACGAAAAAAAGGTAGGTCAATATACAAGGAAGGGTGGTGGAGGATAATTTAGATAGGATCTAAAGATCAATCGGATTTCGAGGGAACAAATTTCACGTACCTATCTACTCGTCTAGGAAGAATAGATAATAGCGTGCACGTAACACAATAGTTGGAAATAAGGGTAAAAAGGAAGCGAATAAGGGTGAAACATGGAGAATCGATATCGAACAGACAAACAGCCTTGCAGGTACCCAGTGTAGAGTAGATTAGAATCTGCAGGTACTTTCACAGATAGGTAGGGTTAGGTTATATCGCGAGGGTGACTGAATATCGGGGACGAGAGTGTCGGGGGTGCCATTAGCGGGGTGTGTTTTGTGCCCGGGTCGCGAAACTACGAGGGCACTGCTTTTGCCTCTATTGTTGCCGCTTTACTCCGCATGCATATTTAACGTCACGTTCCCTGTCCCTATCTATCGCGCTTTAATTTACATGCTTCGATCGTGGTCCAGAGAGTGGCTGGGTGGCTGGATGGATGACTGGCTCTCTACCATCTAAAACAGTACAGACCCTGTCAGCAAGCCGTTATCGAGCCATTCCCTTGGTATCAAATTTCGCACCGACCTCCCTCCGCTCCCCTCAGGCCACTACTTCACTTACGACCAATCAATTTCTACCTCAGCCAATCTCATTAGCCTGAGCTCTAGAAATGTCTAATTACTGTAATTACTCGAAAAATTATTCCGTGCCATCTAGGCTGCCATAGCCAAAATGATAATTGATGTCCCGTAATAACGTCAGGTACGAGAGATGCTAATAACAGATCGACGATTCTCTCGGTAGGGTGTGTAAGATTTTAATGAGCTGCTCGTACCGAAGTACCCTCTGCGAATAAAGGATGATGCGCATAGCAGCGTCACCTAGTTAATTTTACTATGAGCTCGCGAGTAAAATACCTGTACCGGAAGTGGAAAAAGTGAATGGCTGTCACGAAGTAAAGACGGCAAACGGAAAATCAAATTGCGTCACGTGATACCTAAACCGAGAATCCTGTAGCAAAAGGTAAAGGGAAGTTTCTATAGCCTCTGGCAATTTACAGCAGCACTCGTGGTCGCTGGAACTAACGTTACGTTTCGCGTAAGACTTTAATGCGGATGATTCTCGTAGTTTCGTGGGGGTTCGCTTTGTCCGAGACACGCGCGGAGGGCTTAGTCTCAAAACTGTGGCCGCGGAAGTACAGAGCTCGAGACTCGGCAGAGCTACTGACTGAGGCTGTTAGATGGGTAGGTATATAAAAGATATATATACATATATAGCGTAGTAGATAAAAATAGAGGTAAAATAGGATAAAGGAAGGCACGATAATACCTGAAAAGAAATATAAGAAGCGGTTGCGTAAGAAAGGCACGAAGAAAAGGAAGGGGAGGATCGTCCTTGACAATCTTCCACCCATTCCAATCTCGGCATCCATTCGTTACGTTCCTTCCATTGTCATTTATTACAGTTTTTCTGAAAGTCTCGGAGCCACCCATCAACCCACCTACTCACCTACCCTCCTGGCCTTCTTTTCACCCTCAAGGTCCTAAGGGCTTCTTCCAAGATAGGCGCAGACAGAGGGCAAATCAATTGGTCTCCGATCAATCCGCTGTGAATGATTCTGTTTGTATTGCGCAAGTATATATATATAATTATATATATATATATATGTGTATATACAGCGAAGGTAGACAGATTACCCGTAGAAATTACATAGAAGCTTTTGAGGGATGTATCAACATAAGGGCTGGTTGCTATCCCGGTGCCAAATGATAATCAAGATTTCCCTAGGATTTCTATAACAATGAAGTCCTGCGGATAATATAGTCTGGTCCTGGCATATGAGATACAGGACGTAGACAGATCCACCGTATAAAGGACCTCTCTTCATTTTCCACTGAAAATCAACATTGCGACAGTCGAGGGCTGCACTGACACTGGTGGTCAGCATCCTCATCTCCGTCATCCAACACCCTTCACACTCTCGACATACTCGAGGAAATATCCATACGTTATACGTACCATGTATACTGTGTTCACAAAGAGTCACTTGACTCCGTGTTAAAGCGCATGTGCCAAACCGCAATATCTCGCATGGCAAAATTTCAACTGGAAGCTAAGAGAGTAATTTCTGCCAAGGTTAGAGAGAGAGAGAGAGAGAGAGAGCGAGAGAGAGAAAGTAGGAGGCAGATATAATAATAAAAAATGTAAACAAAAGTATAGAAGGGGTCAGCCTGAGAAACTTCAGCCAAAGCCTATATATCTTCGGAAATTGAATATGCCGGGTAAGCGTCGTAGGTCAGAGTAATAGAGGGCGGGAGGGGCATGGGCGAAGAAGCGGAGAAAATGAACAAGTGCTAGATAAATAAGTGAAAGGGGCGTAGAGAGCAAGAGAGAGAGAGAGAGAGAGAGAGAGGGGAGGAAAAATGCAATCTGTTTCGCAGTCTCGAAGAAAATGCGAAATCATAGTTGGAGAACCCATGCGACGGGGATCCTTGTCCAGGGTGCATTGTCGAGGAGTTCCAGCAATAGGCAGACCAACGTTCGCAAAACCAATATCGCTCCAAGGAATTTATAGCGACTTGGTGTTCGTAATATAACATTTTCAGGGGTGGTTCTACAAGTCGTAGGTACGAGGTTGAAGCCCATCTTCTCTCTGGGCTACCTTGACGAAGTTTCGGACCATGGTAAGGATTCATGTGTATACTATAGTCATTGGAAGAAAATTTCGGCGCCATTTTGTTTAAAAAAACATATATATCTTCTATTTACATTGAAACCCACCCATCACCACATAACCTCTAACCCATAACCAATCCAAGGACACAGACGGGGATGCCGTATACGGAATCTTCCAATAGCTATGAGACGCTAGGAATCAAATACCATGGTTACGTAAGCACCATAGACTGTACAGCCGTCTCAAATAAGAGCCAATATTTGCCCGTCTGTTCGTCACGGGGTAATCTTGCTGGTTCCCTGGAATACGCAAGCAGACAGAGCAGACCTAGATCCAAGGTGAAGAGGGTAGACCAGTGGAGAGAGGAAACCTATTACATTCGAGGAATGTGCATATGGCTCGTCTCAGTCCTAAACCCCCTTCTCTGGCAGAACCCCCTTGAAGCGTTCAGAATTTCGTTCTTGGAAGAAGCCTGACGCGTTTATCCTATACCGTATACCTATATACACCATCCGTCAGGATTGGCAAGACGTGACTCTTCCTTAGGACAAAGATGGGTCCGCCATTTTTCTTTTGGGAAAGAAACGATATACATTTTCCTTGATACTCTAGAAAAGATCCGAAGTAGTCCTTCGTCATTCCGTCACTCCGTCTGACGGAGCCACCTACCGTTTTTCACTGGTTTAACGTCGACGTTTCCGGTACGGTACTACGACGTGTCCCACGTCCGGTCTGCGCGAGGGCCTCCAGGACATTTTTCATCGGGACAAATGGTTCGCGTTTAACGGCTGCCTACTTTGCATTCGCATCGTGGGATTCTTTTGGAAAGAAGTGGAATGCAAGAAAGGGATGAAAGGGGGGCAGAGGGGGTTGGTGAAAAGTAATATATGGATTGTTACTATCAAGTGGGACAGGAGACATACGAGTGTTATGGACTCGTGGGTCTGTCAACTGTCAATTGGAAACCATGGATATCAGGAATTCAATGGAACGACCAGTGGCGCCACGGTGGCGTTCGAATTTTTAATCAACTATTCATTAGCCAAACGGTCTGCGCGTTTGGTTCGCTAATAGAAGCTCGTCGCATCAAAGCATTGCTAACGAGCTAATTATCGCGGACTCGTGCTACCTCGTCTAAACCATCCCTTTACCCTTTCAATCGCATTCTGCCTATATCACGTGGCTCGTACTCTCTATTGGTCTTCACCAGACTTTCGACCTTCTAGAAGCTTCTGGAACTCTGGCTGAATTTGCTATACCAATGCTGCACTTTTGCTCATGCTGGAGAAAGGAGACGGACGTGATGTTTTACTTTATCTGGTGATAAGAGAAAATCGATAAGAGAGTCGGATGGGTAGATAGATTTATTTAACGTGTTCTGGAGCTGTGACTCTTGAGAACGTACTAGGATTTTCATAATCTTAATCATTCCTCAGAGAAATTTGATATGAAATTATAAGGAATTAAGTTAGGTAGAGTTAAGCTAGAATTAATGAATTAATTAAGGAATATTTTCATTCGACGCTCTGGGATGTATATCTCAGAAAGAGAGAGAGAGAGAGAGAGAGAGTATATATGTATATAAATATGTAAACTTTGTAAAATAATTATCTAAAAAAAATTTCAATCCTCGCGTATATTGTTTTTCTTTTAGTTTCCCTTAACCATATAAGCAAACTTGAGGGTAATATTTCTTACTACTCTTCGACGTGAATTTCACCCTGCTAATCTACATTCCCCGTATCCTTAATATCTTAGGTACATAATAGTTAATAATAGTATACTCTTCTACCATGTGACATTTTTATTGAAACACCCAGTATAGGTACACGATATATACACGATGTGAACTTAGGTGATTATCGATAATTCGAAAGGGATTTATATGCTATATCTATTTATATAGTTATAAACATATTAGTCTTTTTTTATTTTCAAAAGCGAATGAATAAACTGAAAAGTAGAAATTCTAAATTTATATTCAAAAAGGTCGCACATTGCTGTACGTGTTCGCTGTGCTTCAGTTTTTTTTTTTCCCACGAGAGACTTTTAGCACGAGGGAGCATTAGTTAACGGTATAGGAGAGATGGAAAAATAAAGTGAAGGACCGAAGTAAAGAAAAATAAAGGGAACAGCAGAAAAAGTGAGGGTTCGACCAAGAGAAAGGTACACGCGTTATTACGTCTACGGACTGGAAGTAGGAAGGTGGCAGCCCGGGCAATATGTTCCGAAATTGTTTTACCCCGGCAAAGAAAAGATAAAAATGTTCAACCCCTGCCGTCGCGACGCGTCGCGGCGCACTCTGTCCTACCGAGCGTCGTAGAGTAACTTTTGCGGGATGTGATGTGGAAAATTGGATTCAAGTTTGGGGCGAAGTCTACGTAGAGGAATGGAGGGAAGAAGAGAGAATGAGAGAGAGAGAGAGAGAGAGAGAGAGAGAGAATTTGTTCAAGAGAGGACCAAGAGAGAACCAAAGCTACTCTACTTCCTGGAAGAGTGTAAGAACTACTAGGAATAAAGAAGGGACTGAAAGGGAAGGAAAGAAACAGGAAGAGGAAGTGGAGGAAGAAGAAGGTCGAAAAGAGGATTCAGAGGAAGGAGAGAGACATGGTATTTTTATTGTATCTACGTGTCTTACCTACGGGATACTAGTTCTCCCTCTCTCTCTCTCTCTCTCTCTCTCTCTTCCTCTCCCATCTATTTCCTATACGTATTCCTCACATATCTCAGTCGCCTCGAGTTGCAGCTCCTCAACGATTTTCAACTCGACGAAGCGACATCCTCGTGGCCGGACGCGAAACTATTCACCCGAGATTCTACAGAGTGGGAGCCAGAGTGAGAGTAGTGTATCCATAGAGAGAGAGAGAGAGAGAGAGAGAGAGAGAGAGGTGCAGTGAGTTGATTAAAAAAAAAAGAATTATACTCACTTGCTCCTATGATTTCGATGGTTCCTAGTTAAATTGAAGTGGTCTCCTAGATGGCGCTGTACAACGTCGTTATCCTGAAAGTACACGGACACCCCAGGCGCCAGGAGTTTCAAAATGAAAAGTTAGAGTCTCGGGGTGAAGAGGATGAAGTCGCGGACTTGGAGTTCGAGAGTCCCTTATCGAGGAACGGAGATTTTGCTACGTGAGAGAGAGAGAGAGAGAGAGAGAGAGAGAGAGAGAGAGAGAGAGAGACTAGTTACTCTTTTCTTGGCAATCTGTAACTTTGCCATTCGACGTAACAACTCGCCGGGATGAAGAGTTCCTTTCTCTTTCTCATCCACTCCTCCCCAGCAGCCATCCAGTTGGTCCATCCACTCATATACCCACTACTCAAACCTTTCCAACCTACTCAACCTGCTCGACCTACTTCATGCGTCCTCAACCCCTTTCACCTCCCACAGCTTCCCTCGCTCCTCGAGGAAAGTAGCAACTTTCGAATAAACAGTTACCCCCTCTAGGCATGCGAGTGAGTCGACTAGATCTCGAGGGTCCGAGGGATGAAGGACTCCCAAAGGTAATGAACGCACCCTCCGCCAGGAAAACCATTCCGGCGCCTTCTTCCGGTCTTCCAAACCGCTCTTATAATCTACCCAAGTAACGTTAAAAAGGACCGGCGAGAGATGGGAGTGTGGAAATCTAGAAGAGCCTCAGGGGGTAGCAGAGGGGGGAAGCGAACGCCGTACCCCATATATATGTATATATATATATACAAGCCATGTTACTCTCTCCTTATCACTCTCTACTGTTATCTCTTTCTCACTCACTTTTTTCCTTTCATCCCCTTGCTACCGACACCCCGTCGAGCGATGACGTGGGCGATCAGTCAGCGATCTTCTCCCAGGAGGTAAAGCACCTGTTGCCCGAACTACGAACACACGCAGCCCACTGACTTCTTGTTTAAGGCAGACCTCAGGGATAGGGTATAAAAAACAATCTTACGTAAAAGCAAATTAATGGGTTATTATTATTTTTTTTTCTAATGATATAGATATTTTTTTTATTACATTGGTACCAGTCTATTTCAGCACATAGGTAGTCTCGTTCAGTATCTGTAGTAAGGATTTACTGTTTTTTTATATATTGTGTTGAGTGTCCAGTCTTATCTTTTGATAACGCTAAAAATTTTGCGCTCTATTAAAATGCAAATAGGCCCGAAATAGTTTCACTATAGTTTTCAAAGAAAGAAGCTAGCGCTGAAAAACCGTGTCCAAGGGGCTGCTCGAAACAAGGGCCTTGGCACCTGTTGCCATCTGGATTTACATTTTAATAGAGGTACCTCAAGCCGCCACGACGAGCTAAGCACGACGTCATCTACAGCCAACTAATTAGACGTCGTTCTCACGAAGACGTCGACGTCGCCGTCACCAATGGCAGATTGGTAAGCCCCAACGAAAGCGATATAGTCCGAAGATCAATTCGCAAGTATCAGGACGGAGTTCACGCCTGTCCAGGCTGATCTAGATCGGAGCACCAGGGGTTGGCAACCCTGTAACTTGGCTGCCAAGAGGAACCAATAGGATCACCGGAAGAGCAAAGGGAGCGAAGCGCGTTCACGATTCAATCAGTGAAGTTAAAGCGAGCGCGAAATGATGCGGCGCGATCCTCCCGTTCTACCAACCCCACGACCCACCCTTACTTCACTCCACCAACCCCTTTTCAACCCTCCAGCATTCAGTCCCAACGGGCGTAACCCTCTTACAGTCTCGTGGGTAACCGGCGCCAAGGTTATCAACCACACCCCTTTCCCCTTATCCGCAACTCACATCTTTTGGTGCAATTACAAAAAATCGGATTTCGTCTGACCTTTCACCCTCAACTACCCCAGTTTCCTTCTTGTTTGTGATTGAACCCAAACCGCCAATCAAGATAAGAAAAATATTGGAAATATCGGAAGTTTTAGATAACTTCATTTTCTACTGGCAATTTGTATGGGGTTTAAATGTCAACCCTACCTTTGACTTATTTGACACTTTTGGGGGTAAATTTTTTTTTATCATTTTTTTTTCACGCTTTAGCGCTATCTGGTGTTTTGGGGTAGAACGTTTTATAATGAGCTGTATGGGGGTTGTGTTAAGAATTATGATATATTGGCTGTCTGCTACAGAATGGGGGATCATCTGCAGGCTGGTACCCCAGAAGGTGCCACTTTCTAGTGAACCATCTGGCAGTTTCGTCATGTTTATACTTTATTATATGAATTTTGATCAATACACTCTCTTTTGATTAATATTTCCAATTATGATTTATATTACGTAACTCAAGGGAATCAAAGTTACGAAGGACGTATGGATCACTTGCAGGGAACGTGATGCTGTAAGATGCAAAGTAAGTGTAGCGACTTCGTTAAAGTACCTTATAAATTGCTTTCGAGAGACTTTGATGTCACTTTGATATTAAATCATAATTATCAATGCTAAAAAAAATAAACAAGATCGTTAAACCGATATATTATACGAGTTCGTTAATTTTTTTTTTTGAATTCTAATAAATAAATAAAATTTTAACTGGCAGACCGAATATTCTGCTGGAAATGATACCCTGGTACCATTCAACTTTCTTTCTGTGTGATATTTTCTAGAAATACAGAAAATTACTAGCCTGACCCACTATACGGCAAATGAACGTTACGTTATAAGTCGAGTTTCTCCTTGAAATGGAATGTATATTTCAACATTGAAAATTCAATGCACGCTATACCAAGTATCGTGCAACTTGACAAGCTCATTAGAGAAATAAGAGCATTGCTATGGACATTTCCATTGTTAAACAAATTGAATCGTAACGAATCCTAGTTTATAATTATTAGCTACATAATAGTACTGGGTAATGAACATTTTATTATACCTTAAAAGACTCTATAAGCCATCAAGATTTGCACTTGAAAGGATAACGTAGAATAAAGTCAATTATATTTATAATTTTCAAAATTTTCAATATTTCGCATTTCGTAATATTTATTAGAAATATTTTTATCACATATTCATTGCGACCTCAATTTTCCCAATATCATATATGTATTTCAATGGTAACAGATGTGCCAAAAATAAGTGGACTCCCTATAGCTTTATATTAATATTAACAATCATTAAATGGATGCCACGTATAAAAGCATTATTAAAGTATCTCTACGTAACATAATATATATATTATAATTATGACTGAATATTATTTGAAATTGGTAATGTATTTTACATCAATAACGTTATTACTCAATTTCAATGAAAAATTAATTGAACAAAATTTGATCCCAGGTGTCTGTCTCGTGATGTAGAAAAAAGTCGAATATCCGAAATACTACTATTAATTATGCTACGTGCCTCATATAGTATTAATGAAAAATGTTGGATTTGAAATATATGTGAAGGATTGACTATAATCAGTATTGATTATAATCAGTTTTATTTTCAAATATATCCTGCGCGTGAGATAAGGTGCCAAGGAGCATATAGCGTGACTAAAAGCAAAAAGACATATTCTTAGAGAAAATCCTATTTATAAGCACCTTTATTTTTAGTCACGCGATATATTTATTTTTCCAATACCCCATTACATGAATAAGCATTACGCGCTTGTCGCAATCACGTGCGAATTTATGTGATATACGATATTACAGGAAAGCATGAATGAGAATTAAATTTCAAATAATTAGGAAACTATGTCAATATAATCAGTTCTGTGTTACGTTCAATTCAAAATACACAATGACATAATGAATCTCTCATTAATTGCGAATAACGGGTGGCTTCACAAATACAGATGTGGTTGGGTGGCATTGTGCTACCTTATTAGAATTCCCACTAGTAATTCGTACACTAGTACGTTTCTTTAGTTTCACGTGAAAATTGTTCGGACTAGCAAGATAACAATGGGTTTTCAGGTGATAGCGAAAGAGTCCTCTGTGAGAACAATGGATAATAACATTTGCAAGAGAATTCTTTAGAATTTTTGCAAAAGCCATTCGGTGCATTAAACGAACGAAATTTATTCGCAAATGATCTGCAACGTGTGGCAATATCGTCTGAGGTACTTTTTTTTGTACTTTCTTACGTGATAAATGTCAATACTAAGTATAGAGAAACTAGTGAGGTTACGTAACGCGTAAGATAACGTAATACGATAAGAGAGAATAAAATGTGGTTAGTCGAGTAATATTGTATTACGTTAACCACGTGGTGGTTGCGTTCACTAATGCTAAGTATAGCTGCGATATTTTTTGAATTTTCCCGCTCTTACGGATCAGCACTGGCTTACACAGTAATGGACGTCGAAACCACGCTTAACGTTCAAATTGCGGTCATTCAACCAACTTCAAATACTTTTCGCGATGCGGTGGATGTGGAATTAGCAGAATTTCGAGGATTGTTCTCTTAAGCTCGTGCAGTGGCAAATGCGTGGGCAGCGCTTTTGTGTGCAATGGAGATTATAGCAGTGATAGTCAATGTGTTTAGGAATTTCGATTTTCGGATTTTCGGATTTAGATTGTGAGTTATGACGATTTCACTATTTGTTGGCAACCGGATGTTTGTTTCTTGTTATATTTTTATATCAGTTGGTTTAATCAATTTTTTTTGCTTCTCGTTGATAAACTCGAAGCTCAAGAATTTCAATCTTATCGGTTGCAAGATATGACTTGGCAAATAAAATTGTAGCAACGTAAATAACAAAACTATATTTCTTTCGAAAGAAGTGAAACTCTGATTAAGTAAAGTTTTATAGACACCTGATACTTTCCATAGATAATAAGAGATAATCAGCTTAAAGAACCTCAGATTAAGTGCATGTAATCTGTATCTTTTATTGAGTTACACGATCATTTTTATACAAAGTTTTAATCCTAATGACAATCATCTACCATTTTCTGGTCGTTTCTGTTTCGATTTAAAAAAAATGTAGAATACAAGATAATCCGTTAAGACCCATTGACCTTCAAGCGAGCTTCAAGAAGTAAACGAATCTTATGCAATACAGTGATTATCGTAGAAAGATTTTGTAATATTTTACAAGGCTAGTCGCTCCGTAAAAATTGACCTCCGTAGAGACGTCGATTTTCATATAAAGGCAAGTTCAGCGGCAACAATAATAAAGATAAGGATTCTGAATTCAAAGAATTAGAATGAAAACCAAAAAACCAACGAACATAGTGCCTGAAGAAAAATTAGATGCTACAGCCAACAACAAGATAGCTAAATTTAATCTAGTAATGTTTGACGCCCTTTGACTTTTCCAATTCAACTGAGAAATGATCAGCGTCGCTACATATGCTGCGTCAGTCTGACATTCCTCTTGGCTTTAGTTCTTCTTGTAGCGCGGGTTATCCATAGCGGTTTCCCAGCACAGTTAGATCCAAAGTCAAAGGCTGGGCCAGATGCATGGCCACATGGGAAATATCCACTAATGTCCTTAAAGATGGTCTGGTCCTTTTAGCACGGACAGAACACTCGCTCTAGCACCCTAACACAGTGTTGCCAAACCTCTAGACTTTGTATCCCAGACCGTACATATACATACAGAAAAATAACAAAGAGCAAAGAACACAGTGATCTAAGATTTTTCTACCCCATTCCTTTGCCCGAACCCACCACAGTCAGCACTAATGGCAAAAGGTTCGAGGCTTCAATTCCGATTCGTTAGTTCTTCTTTTTCTGCGAGGTGGCAGCACTCCTGCCATTTGATTGTTTAGATTTAGCTGCCTTGGACTTGCCAAAGGCGGCGGAAGCCGCCATCTTCGTAATACGTATAACGACGTATACCGAAATCAGGATTACTGATACTAGGAAGACGTAAACGTCCACCAGGTGATACTGATACCAAGGAAGATCCACAGCCGGACTCCTTATGAAGGATCGTCCGTTACCCCTTGCTATATATTCGGTCCACCAGACAGCCGTGTCCAAGGGACTTGCAGGTCGGTCCTTGTAAGCCTTCGCCAGGGCTCGTGCATTCTCCAAGTAACTGCAATGCATAATGATATCAAATTATACGACAAAAAATATCAAGAAGATTGATTATCCCCGGATGAAATTTAACCTATAAAGTTGTTATTTCGACAAAAGAAATGGTGTCGCTCCATAAATTGAATTGACTTGGTAGATGCATGCGGGTGCGGCCTGCCGAGGGGAGAGGCGAAATCGCACGTGTACATATCCAGTAGCCACCAGTCACCCGTCAACCCGAAGCACACAATTTACCAATCGCCGCTCTCCATTATTCGTGTTTACAGCTGTAGCCCGCGAATCAACCTGGCGCCATTATTTGCTCCGACAAATTCAGCTGCAGCCTGCAGCGGTTTTGAATTAACCATCAATTTTAAGCGGCTCGCCGATAGACGCGACTCTGTACTATATTTTATGAAAAATATACATAGATATCTATACGTGTCTACATAGTTCAAGTGAATACATATATATGTATATAAATCTATTGTATATAAATTGCGAAGTAAATCCATATCTGGTTTTACAATTTCGCATTATTGAGCAACTTTTTAGAAATCTACTGTAATCTATCTTTATGTAACTTATCACCGAGAAATTTAAACTATACTTGATATCGGATATCGTTATCATGCGATATCGATATCTTCTGCGACCTCGAAAACTATCTTTGATGCTTATCCCATCTTGCGGATTATTGCGTAACCGTTAAGGAGACCCTAAGCCACGGTTCCAAAATCCTCTAAGATAGTAAGATTTCCATGTAATAAGATTGCCCTATCCTTGCGCCATAGGTCAGCCACAGCCACAAAGGACAAGGTGCTAAAGGTGCCTGTGTAAGAGCCAAGATCCAAGGGTTACATTGTAAATAGGAGGTCGTAACCGCGACAGGATTTCCACGCCGCAAGAACCAAAGGAGAACGCGTCGTTGAATCCATTTCCAAGGAGATCTCGACCTGGAGCTCCGATCCAATTAGATTTTTAATAAAAGTTTAGCCATCCCAAGCCGCGAGTCACGTCCAACTCGCGTCCCAACGGGTTCCGAAAAAATTAACTCTGGGACGTGCGCGCACAACTTTTTCCGTTTCCTTGACACCCGTTTAACCGACGGTTGCCGCCGCGACGCCCAGCGTCGACACTATACCAATCCAACCTCTCGCCCAACCCCCATTCTCTGCCACCTTTGGTAAACTTCCACCAACTTGAACCCCTAACCACCCTCCTGGATACTTTTTTCTCGTGTCCCCTCTCTCAAGTTTCACCCAGCATCTCTTTACTTCCGGTTATTTTTTCACAGGACATGGTTTTCCGTATCCTCTCACGCGGTACGAATCAGCGAAGAGACGGACGCCAAGCGTCCACTTCCTCTTTGCTCAGGATCCACGCACTCCTTCCCACCTGACCCAGTGCTCAGCGTCTCTGTATCTTATCAAGGAGGTGGAGCTCTTGGCAACGATTGCCGATGCATAAAGATGTCCCAAGAAGCAGAGGCTGCCGTGTTCGCGACACCGAATCTAAATTATCCCACACCAGATAACAGATCTTCTCGTTGCCATAGGTCTCCGCTTACAATTCCGTTGCTACCACCATTTCCTTTTTCTTGCATTCGACAATCCATCCTGTCCTTATTCCGTTCTCCGAGATCTGGTCTATACGGTGCGCAAAGGCTTCCGAGGAAAATTCAATCGTTTCCCGACGATATAATACGTCTCGGTGTAACTCGATAAGTCGTCGACTAACGGGAACGACGTGAGAGAGATTGAAACGGGGATGAGAGGACGAGAGAGGCGAAGAGAAACGTGAGAGACGAAAGGTGTGTATCAACGGGTATCTTCTGAGGTAGAAATTCTCTCTCTCTCTCTCGCTCTCTCTCTCTCTCTTTCGCTCCTAAGAAGAATCTCTTGGTCCGTTGCCATCCGCACTAAAAGCACCTACATAAGGGAAAAGTCGTATCGGAAAGCAACTTTAAAACCTATCCCTTGAAAATCGAGCCTCTTTAAACATTCATATACCAACACCAGGACCACTTTCATTTCCCATGTCAATTCGAATCAACGGAACGACGCTTGACGTCCTTGATACCCCATTTGGAGTTTCTGCATTCTTTATCTAAATCGTATCGAACCTACTACCCCTCCAGCCCCTTTCTCCTCGATTTAACAATAATCGCAGCATTTCCCTCTGCTCCCGTTAATATCTTAGGGTTCTTAATATACATATATGTATACCCAACAGCAAGTCCCGAAGCTCCTTCACTGACTACATCTGTATACGTACAGGCAGTCATCTTCGTGGCAGGAATAAGCGCGAGGGTTGCGAGGCAGGAATAAAGCGAGTCAGAGGGTGAGAATGTGCGGGAGAATGCGAAGAGGGAGACACAGGTGCGTGAATTTACGGGGTGCAAAATCGCGACGACTCCCCACCACCCTGAGGGCACAAGGAGCACAGGGGTAGCCAGAACGAGCAGGATAGGGAAATACGAGCCAGAGCACATTTCGACTCTCAGATAAATTGGAGGAAAACGTCGCGAGAAGGTTGGCTCTGGGGGGGAGTTGGGGGGGGAGGGTCGAGGTGGGGTATGGGGAGCCGGCGGAAAGGGGCGGCGAACAACAGAGCGATAAAGAAGTCTGTCAGGTAACTGGGT
Source organism: Calameuta pallipes (assembly GCA_030142375.1). NCBI lineage: Eukaryota > Metazoa > Arthropoda > Insecta > Hymenoptera > Cephidae > Calameuta > Calameuta pallipes. Next base: position 143,392 of record JARQSW010000338.1, read on the forward strand.
GATGCTGAAGCTGCTGGTAGTGGTGGTGACGATAGTCACGAACGTGTCCCGGACTTGTTACAGTATTGGTATCTGCTTCCAACTCAATATCTATATATGCCGTAATACAGACTCAGTTACACATATGTATATAGCGGTGAATATAGTAAGGGGGGTCGAAATGGGTGGAGGCTACATGTGGTGCCCTGAACTACGTTATTCTTCAGCCGTAACCGAAGCCCAGAACCACCCCCTTAACAAACTGCGGAAACTTTCAATGGCTCCAGCACTCGCAAGATCCCACCTGTCGGTAGGCGCCGCGACGCTGTGACAGAACGTAAATCTGTTGATTCCAGCAAGAAAAGACAAAAGCGTTAGGAGCATAATGGAGAAAACAAGAGTATAAATTTACCTGAACGATTCCGCGGACGTTTCTCAATTTATGCGTATGTATGATACAACGTAGGGTAATGGTGCATCGTAAGGGATGCTGGAATTATGCAGATATGCAGGGATGCACGTATGGCTTGCTTGGCTGGTAAAGCGGGGTAGAGGGATACTTGAATAATGCAGCCTTTAATTTCAGCCGCCGTAGTCGCCCACGCGGTTTCCTCGCTACGGGCCGTCACGGTTGATTCGCCATGAAACTTTTAGACGGACTCGTGAAATTTCCCAGGTGGGCAAACGGTGGGCACTCGTGAAACCAAACCTAGCCAAAGCTGCCCGAACATAATCGACTGGCTCCTAATGGTAGATCGAATGAGGTCGCAGAATATTTTGGTACGTTAATAATAATTGTAACTTTTAATACCTGGTGTCGTTGAAGATCTTGTCCAGAGCTTCACGGAGAGTCTTCTCGTTAAGATCTTCATACTCGATGACTTCTGCTGCTCCTCGTGACTTTGCTTGTGCTGCATTGTGGAACTGATCACCGTACATAGGGACTATCAGCATGGGTACTCCAGCATTGACACCTTCGGAAAGTCCAAGAAGACCTCCGTGGGCTAAGTAACATTTGACGTTTGGATGTCCTGAAAGAAATCACGGGTTTTTAGTCCGCTTGCTCTGCTTCACTTCTGATGCTGGACTGTGTACGCGGCAGGTACGTGTTTGATGTGTTCGCAAAGGTCTGAGCCGCTCATTCGAGTACGGTCACGAAGCGGGATAATAAAATTAAAGCGATCGATTCCAGCCTCTGGCCAGGCTCCTGGATCCTAGCTGAACTCTCGGTGCAGGATGAGTACCGAACTGGACGGCTAGATTGCTGATTAGGTATTACAGCGTAGCGTAAGTACATATTAGCCAGTCAATAGTAAAGTTGAAGTTTAATATTCAGCGTTGAACCGTGTTGTTTGGGATTTTAAAAAATCGGAGAGAAAAATTTTTTTAATTGTCAAGATTTTATACGTGGACCGATATAAGTGGTGCATTAATTTTTATGCGAGGGCCTTGTGTTTAAGGGAAATATATTTTTCTTAATTTTATTATTTTACATTTTATTTGCATTTTATTCGCATTCTTCTTCGTATTATTTACGGTTGGACTCTCTTTTACTGATATAACCACTAATGGTTGCCTGGCTTTTCTCTCCCTCTCCTTCTTATACTGTTGTTCCCATTTACGGGAAGGTTTTCATTGCTAAAAGGTTTAAGGATGATTTATGTTGTCCCTGACTCGTTAGCGAGTTGCCTAATTAAAGTTGTTTCGCGCCGGCAAGCCCAGATGCAAAACTGCTTACGCGAGGGGGTTGCTGAAATGTTTGCCCCCCTCTTGACTTTCCTCTATCTCGCATTTCCCGTCGACTTTTCCAGGATCTTAACTAAACCCTAATGCGACGAGGCATCCTTGATACGAAGAATTTTCCAAGAACTTTACTAATCAATTCAAACACCCGGTAGAACATATTATCGCGATTCTCCAAATCGAGTCTGATAACTGTATTTCTTAAGCCATTCAGACCGCCTCGATCATCGATGAGCAGGAGTCAACTTTCCGTTCAAGCTGCCGTCGGCCAATGGTGACCGTTTGATGGTATCGGGTGGCGTCAACGGAAAGACAAAGTCACTTCAGCGCTTTACGTGTTAATCAAATTGATTAGCAAACCGATTCTTTGTCTATTTATAGCGCACTGTATTTTTAATCAATTGACAAAGCCTGATGGACGTTAATAAAACAATCCCAGACGCTGTCGAAGCTTTCAATATGCATCACAGACGTGAGACCTTTATAAAAATAATTTCGTAAAGAATTTTTCATTGATAATATATCCCAAAGAAAATTTCTTTATCATGGAAACAAAAGCCACGTAACTTCAATTTCACTTAATAGGTTATGTCGAGATTCGAGTGGCGGGAAAAGTGAAGTACTTCTAAAGTTAATGGAAGTTATAGGCTAGAAGCTAAAGAGAAAAGAGAAAGAAATTAAAGTGAGCAGGGTAAGAGAATGATAAATATACACTTGACGCAGTAGAGGGAGAGAGAGAGAGAGAGAGAGAGAGAGAGAGAGAGAGAGAGAGAGAGAGAAATAAATGATATTCCAATTACGAAGAAGAGTTGGAAGGACTTTGGCAAGATGGCAGCTCGTAGCGTAAGCTTCCTGCTTGATGGCTGAAGTCTAAAGGGTGAACATGAGGAAGGTTTAAGGTATAAGGTTTAAGGGTAAAGTTTGACGTGCCCCAGGACCTAGGGTTGGCAACCACCTCTTGGAGCAACGTCAAGCGGTAAACCGCGGTGTCATCCCCGAGTGTCATTACGGTAATTGCCTTCTACCTCCCCCCATTACTATCCGCCCACGTCGTTCTACGTACGTCAAAATTTCCATAATAACACGTCCCTCTTATTTTCCTGATATTCGAATCCTAGGCTATATTAACGCCCCTGGCGCTGTAGTTATTCGTACCCGGATAAATTTAAGGTTAGAATACCCTCGCGCCTTTAGACGATTTTTTCACTTTATGAAAAACCCCATTTCTACCAATTCCAGATAAAAATCCGGCACTGCGGATATCACGAGCAGTGATAACGATTGTTGTTGATTCATGTATCGACGCACAACATACGTTTTGTAGTACATAATCGCATTAGTCATTCGTAATCAGCGTGATAAAGCATAATTACATACGGTAAACAGTCACTGCTCCTAAGATATTAAAGTGACTGGTCATTATGAATTGAGCTGATTGTGAGTTATATATGAGACGTTTGAGTATGCTAATTTAAGGTTATGTCATGAGTAATTACACATATGCAATGTTACGTGCTTATTGGTTAGTACTTACTTAATATGTCCGCCTGAGGCAGCCATTTCTTAATCATTAAATTCTTAGGTTTGCTAGGAAGTTCGTCAGCTTCCCATTTCCAAATGACTCGTCTTGGTATACTGCTAATGACTTTAATGATATCGTTGAGCTTCTCTTCCGGTAAACTAGATGCTTTTACCATAGATCCCCAGCTGAAGAGAAGCACGCCCTCTGTACCCTCGTCCAGGAACTTTTTGATATCAGTTGGTAATGGTTTCGGCGTCCCAATATGAATTCCACCAATTTCAATGATACCAGGCACTTTAGGCAGTGCACCGTGAAGAGAATAATGAGTATTTACTAAGAGTGCTGAAATATTTTTTCCGATTTCCAAAACGGGTGGTACTTTTGGCCCAAAAGCTTCTCTTACCAGCGCATCCGTTGGCCACGTGAACAATGTGTAAAATATTATCTTTTCCAATCCCAAATAGATAGTGTTCATCAAACGTTCACAGAAAGTCATACGCGACGAATACCCATGAAAGGTACTAGAAATATAACTAGGATTATCAGGATTTCCTGTACGGGGATTAATCCAGGGTAAAATTTGATGGGATGACAAGGCTATAAACGGTGCTTGAAATTTATGTACAAAACCTAAAAAGCAGTCGTTGTTAAAAACTTCGATAAAAATGACATCAAATTTTTCATTAGATTTTATCAACTTCTGCGTATTAGGATGTTTCAAATTTTGTTCACAGTCAACTAAACCCCCTTTTTGTAACGCAAACAGCTGAGACAACGTTCCTGGAGCCTGAGCCTTCTCGATCTTCAAATCCACGATGTTAACAGCGATTTGACTTTCGTTATTCCTGAGACTTAAGTCCTTGTAATTTTTCAAACTTGTTGTGCGTGGAAAATGAGACAGTACCGTGACATCGTGACCCCGCAATGCAAGTTCTTCGAGAAGAGGCTTGAAGACGTCAAAATGGCTTTTTCCCAAATGACCGAGGACACCCAGAATCTTGAATTTCTTGTCAGGTAATGGAATGCTCGCATAACCAATTCCTAGGAGACACGCTAGCACCAGGTAAATATATGTTTTTAGAATTTCCATTATTTCCGTCCCAATCTTTTCTTAAGTCTCTTAAGGTTAATTTTGCACACGGTACTACCCGTGCGTAACGTATTGCCCTACAAACTGTCAACCGAACACACTATTCTGAGCACAAGCAAAAGCCGGACACCCAATCGGCCTTACGTCTCGGTACAGACTGAGCCAAAATATCAATACGCTTGAGTTTTTCCATCTTCGCTCGGTTAGATATCGTTATACAAAGACATAAGTACTATCTATCTACGAATTATATAAACCAATGATCGCCCCACTTGTCTACTAAGTGGAAATAGAATATTTCTAGCGACCGATGATAAATCTAACGTTGGGTCATGTCATCTAATGACGCACATGAACTTGAAAGGAAAATAGAATATTATCATTGTGATCCTCGTTAAATATGAATCAATTGCATTTGTAATTTTTTGCCAATTCATTTTGTAATTAAGAATTTAATTGAAGTTACGTATTACAGCATGAGAATAAGAACAACAGATTTCTAGTAAAACGTGAAACGACACACGTTATAAGAGTTTGAACGTAATTGGATTCTCCCGCTCCCTCACCTGTGTATCCATCCTATTCTGACGGAATAGTTTGTCATTCCGACTATGGCGGCGCCACGAGTCAAATGTCAGATTCAGCTGACTCTCTTACACTGGAAGCCTTTCTTCCTTCCTTCATTTCCTTGTGGCTGCCTCCTCCAATAAGATGTGTCGTACACTGGAAGCCATAGAGAGAATGATGGCCCCAAAATATATTTTAGTCGTACATAAACTTTGCTCTCCTATAGTATACACATTATACACTCTACGAATTCGGGCGCACGTAATACGTTATGGTTTGTTCTAAAATTCATGAGAGAGCAAGACGTTGCAAATTGTCTACAAATGATTCTCTAATTGAAGAAAGTCTACGTGTGACGGTATGAGATAGTGGAAAATATGAGGGAGACACGGCAGTAAATAAAGTCAATGAGCGATCAAAGAAGAGGAGGTAAAAATGGATGTCCCCAGGAATAGTAATAGGAACGAGAGTAGAAATAATGGTCAGAGAAACGAAGCGTCAAGGTCTCGTTGAAGTTCCCTCTGGTGTCTTCCTTCGAAAAATGAGACGACGCATTTTTGCGAATTCGCCCGTGGTCGAGAGCCGCCATCTCGCAACTTTTTTACTCGACAGTTCCCTCATAAAAGTTAATAAGCCGGGGTTTGTTGATCCTGGGGAAATTGCGGGTGCCCGTCTCGCGACATTTTATGTCCCGGTTCTACTTTGCGCTGCGGACAGAGGTCCCCTACCCTTCTTTGTAAAGCCTTCAGCTTTCCACCTTTATTTTAGCAGCAGTAAGAGAAATCTTTTGTCCAAGAAAAATTGTTCTCGTTTACTTTATTAGGCTTATACTTACAGGCTCGTGATTATATTTCTGAAATTGAAAATCGTATCGTTGCTTTATTACATTCGATCGCGTTTATGGTTACGCGTTGTTGTCATTATCGTGACTGACTTCAAGCGAATGTTTAGTCTCGGAATTAATCGCTTTCTGCTCTCGGACCCAACAGCTGCACCGTGACCAAGAGGCTCAACAAAGTTCAAATATCGATTTTCGAAGACGGCTTCGAAAGAATAGTTATTTCGACTATAAAATTCCATGTTAGAAAACAGCTATTTAGCCATTTGAGTTAATTTTAAGATGCTTGATCAAATCTCAGCTCCTGTCGCATCCAGTCTTTCGATTCGTATTTATATTATAGGAAATAACACAAGTGTCTCGCGTATTTTGACAGTTTTTTCTCTACACATGTCAAGATACGTGATTGATGTTTGTCCATTGATAACTATACAATGTATAACGTATTTCAGTATATTACAGTAAGCTAACCGGCCGTATTATGAGACAATGTCCGTTTTTATGAGACACTACATCAAAAAATATTTTTAAAAAATAAAGCGCGCAATGCGACGAGAAAATATTTGTGAATATTATTTAAATTTGTAAACTTTTATATTTAAACAAAAATATTTATATCTTATTGCACAGCATGTTGAAGTGAAGCCGCAATACGATCCTAAGAACCAATGTACAACAATTACAGTATATTCTCCGTCACATTTTTCTTCGTTGTAAAAATTATTCAATATTTTTGAATTATTGTGATGATTCATCAGTCATAAGAATTTATTCTCATGTTTTATGTTTTTTTTTTCTAACGAACAATGCCTTTCATGAACTATATTTTATAAACTTATTCTTCAGTGCAATGAAGGAACTGTAATATTCTAACGTACAATACTTTTATTAACCATGGCTCCAATGCACTGTTTTACCAATAATCCTTTACTACAGGAAACAAAAATGTAAGAAAATTTATTGAAAATTAATAAATTTTTACGTTTGTTCATGAAAAAAAAAAGCGAGCATCTTTCGTCTTTGTCACTCCGCTGCAAAGTCGGTGAGCGTCCATCTCTCTTTCGCAGCCTCATCAGACTCCGCTTCGACCGTCCGCATCGCGTGCCGCTTTCGCCCTCCAGCGGAATTGTGAGCAATTAATCGTAGAAGCTTAAATTTTCAACTTTCTCAGCTGAAACTTTGCAAAAATCTTCCTGAGGCCTTCAAGCACATGAATACATGTGCAATTTAATGTTTCGAAAAACTTCGCCGCTACGGTTTTTCGATCGAAATTTTGAAATTTAATTGTCAGGTGAAAAGTAAATAATTGTCAATAAAAAAAAAAAAACTTTTCCGATCAAGTACTTAACGATACCGTCGTCATCGTTAGAGTATCTTCTGCTTGGGGAAAAAAGAATCGAAACGATCCATCAATTATTAACGAAGTGGTCGCGAGTTGAATATAAAAAAAAACCATTAATTTTCTTAATCGCTGAAAAAAACAAGTTTTTAATTTTTTAAAAGAAAACTAACAATCCCAATATATATATATATAATATTAAAATACAAAAAATCTGCACCCAATCAAGCTGGATACGCTAGTATTTTTTCTACAAGGAAATTTCAACTTTGGAAATTTACAGTAAAATTTCCGCATTCGGTACATATGGCGCTATGGAAGAGACTGAGTCCGAGCATTGAACCTGTTATGGAATCCGGCCACTCAATTAAAGATGCCTTTTTCTTCCATGTTAAACTGCGTATATTGGACGTCTATGCAGAAATTCAAATAATTCGTTAAAATAATTATTTTAAAAAATCACCAGAATAACGGTATAAAAAATTTCTTCGCTTCTGACGTCATCGCGCTGAATATACCAGTCATATTTTTACGTGGCACAACTGACTTTTTATGTTTAAAATTTGGGCACTTTGTCGTAACGCGTTCTAGCAAGGATCCGCACAATATCACTCTACGTTATATAATAAGTTGCAACGTGCATGTGCTTTACCGCCCATTTTTTTTTAGGCCGGTAACATTTCTGCATAATAGATGCACGCTTTCACACACAGTGTCAGCCATTTCCCTTCCGCAGCCACAATGTTTGCTCTCGACTGTTTCAGCCAGATTTTACGTTCCATAGAAGGCGGGGGCGGAGTAGATGAAAAAGGAATTTAGTATTATGAATTGCATCATGTGTTTCCATACTCATAGCGTCAGATAACAAGATTACATGTAAATTTGGTGAGTACTGGGGTTCCCCTTTACACGTCACACGGTAGGAAAACTCTGTTCAGATTTTCGGAAGGAAAAATGAGGGTTGTCTAAAAAACAGTAACATTTTAAATGGCGCGTGGAAATCCTCTGCTACACTCTGTATATTGTTTGCTCTTAACTTCATATGAATTAGATGTATATATCTATACGGGTATACAACGCACCCTTTGGTACCTATAGGTAACTGTCGGAGTCGGAGGGATGTCCAGAGGGAAAACGGAAGGCGAGGAGACATACGACTCCCGTGGGAAATTTAGGCACGATCTCCATGTATCATCCATCCTTGTGTAAGTACGTAGCCAACGAACGTAACCACCCTGTGTAGCTTTTCACTGTGCGAGAATACTTGCAAATTGTAGAACGAGTTTCCTTACTGGATATTCCAATGTGGTATAAATTTTGTTTTCTTTGTATATCAGAGCCAATGCTAAATTCGTGATATAGTATTTCCCTGTATATCGTAATGAACTTAGGGGAATCACCTCATGGGGGATATACACGTATTCTTCTTTCTATAGGATCCAGGAGCATTGTGTGTAGTTTAATGGAAATAGATTGCGAAATGAAATTCGCATTATTATTTTATCCAATAGCGAGAATGAAATGACTGACGCCATCTGACGATTCTCTGTGAAAACAATACAGTGAGCATAAGACATTCTAGTATACGTGTTACTGTTTCACAGTGGCATTGGTCTTGTAGAAAACGTAAAGTAAAGATAGATACGGAATATTTCCAGGAAGCAGAAAGATTGCGCGCGGCACACTTGGGACGGTTATAAAATCGATGCCCCGGATTTGCTCTGGCTTGTAATTGAATCAAATTAATCACTCGCCGTTCTCCCGCTGCACCCCTGTACGAACCGCCCGGATCCTATCTCCAATTAATGGCAGCGGAAGCTCCACGTTTCATCGGAACTTTATAAAACGAATCCAATTACGTGGAGCCGTTTGTCAAAGGCTCAGAAGCTGCGGAAAGCCGCGTTGCGTCTCTTGAAAGCGTTTTGTGACCAGAGACTTTTGAGTAACAGGACACGAACGATTCGCTGAATAGATGAAAACTGATGAAAGTTTCTTTATCTTTATCGCGTAAATTCTCTTGTCAGTCGATAAAACAAAAGCTTTGGAATATAATGAAAAACGTTACTCATCCATTACGTTAGTTTTCTATGGGTGCGGTACTCGCTATTCTATTTGTCTAGTTTCCTCTCAATTTTTCAAATAACGTCAAGAAATCTGCCACGCTGGTGCCAAGTAGTTTACAGAAAAGGATTCCGTATGCGAGATTGAAGCTGGGGAAGAAAAGAGACTTTCTTACTCCCAAGATGATTCATTGGAATGGGTATTGCACGGTAATGCATTGCATTACTTTACAGTACATTACAATAGATTTCATACTTACAGGTACGTTATCACGTACGAAATACTCGTATTTGCTTATCGATCTCTGAATTGATTGATTGATCTCTTGTAATATTAATTAAATTTTTCTGTACCTACATGATTAGTTCTCGACGTTCTTTAACGATTATCCAGAAACCTGGGATAGCTACTCGTGCAATGATTGATTGGAATAGTAAATATCCGTAAGGAATGTAAAGTTCATTACGAAAAATCGGTAGCAAGAGCAGCTTCCCCAGGAATAGATTTCATTGGACATTAAGCTCTAGGATTGTAAGGACGATACGAAATTCTGGCAGATAATGCTCTGTATTCGGTAGAAGATGGCGTCGCATTTGAGTGACGTCGATTAAAATGCTCAGAGCAATCTGCCATTTTCTTCAACTATAATAGTTTCGGTTTGTCCACGTATTGCTTTCCATGATGAATGATGGTTGCAAATGTGCCAGCTACCATACCACCCCAAAATAACATGTATAGTAGAACTTCGGTGGTGTATCTAGAGGGTAGAATAATGTGGGCTACTAGCATTGATGACGCAATTAGTAGAACTAGAGGGAAGGTCGCGTAACGCCAGTTGCGTTCAGTTTCTAATGGACACTTGTGAGTCAGACATTCACCATGTTGGATGATATATCTACCCAGGAAGAGCTCCAGAGCATCCTGATAGAAAGTCAGTTATTAATATAGGACCATCAATTCTTCAGATAGAAATTTAATATCTTTGTAAAATTGCTCACCTGTCTGTAACCATCCGCGAAATTATTTTTATAATATCTTGTCAGTGAATTTATTCCGTCCTTCATGGCGCCCAGCTTGGTTCGCTTTCCGGTTCTTGTGAAGTCTGTCTTCAGGGCGCCAGTACCGGAATATTGAACGCTTATCACATCCGCGTTATCAGCCCAGACCTGAAGATGTGATTTGAACGTTGGATACAATAATAATAAGTCAATTTGACAGTTTTTTTAACGTTGATGCTTCACCTGTTTAAAGACATATTCCAGAGAGGGATGGTCTTCGACCTTTCGCAAGACTCCAAGTCGATTAAGAGCATCACTTAGTGCTCTTTTAGCTAACATACTTTGAACGACATTTGTACGATCAAGACAGTCGATACAATTTGTCCGGAAAACGCCATCTTGAGCTGACAATAGAGCTCCGTCTCGTGACAGAAGAAAGTAACCCATTTGTTCCTGATCGTGAGCCAATCTATCCATCAGGACGTTTAGACGATCCCAACGCATTTTACGACACTCGGCGTGAAAGTCAAATGACTCGTATCTGACATTTTGATTTCCTATTCGATACACCATGTCGCGGTAAGCCTTTTCTAGAACGTCTTCAGCTCCACTGTGATCGATCTGGAAAAATAGGATAAGCATACAATATGTTATATTGAAATCTTGAGCAATTGAAAATACCTACCAGGTTCACTAGAATCTGCTTGCCGTAGTGGAAGATTTGTGCGTCAAAATGACGAGCGCATGCTGTTTGATGATCTTCGTGCGGACTCAGTTGAGGCTTTGGTTTATACTTTAGATTTGGAGCTTGCTGCCAGAACAAAGGAATTGAGCCTCTGGTCTGTACAAAGGAACTCCGGTCGCCATCTACCTCGATAAGCTGTTCCGTCTCTACGTAATTTGACACGTTACCGTTTGAGTCTATTCCTCGTGAAAATAGTCTTGTGCCTGCACGATGCACACTACGTCTTGAAACGACACCCCAGTTGAAAGCTACACCATTAATTACCGCAGTTTTCAATGATACGACTATGATTTCTTGTTAAGGAACATAGTTTCTTTTACGTAGGCGCCATCATGCAAAAGAATATAGAGTTCAGGATTCTTTTTTAAGGGATGAAATAATGTTTTAAGGATACAGCCGTGTATAATCGGCAGGCAGAACTTATATTGTTCAGATCGCGCTGTTAATTCTTGCAGAAGATAGGCATTCCAGACAAATCGTGGATCTGCCCGATCATGTAATGGCATCTAAATATTGAACATATTCTGAATTAGTTTTGAAAAATGTAAGTAGCATATAGAAATCGTTATTCATTAATAAACCTGCAAAAACTCTGGAGTTGTATTATGAAGTCGCTGCATCGTATGACTCAGATCATATGTATAACTAAAGTAGAAGTACGGAGTGTTCAGTACAGTTTTAATCATTTCCAAATAGGTCGTATTATTTTCAATTTGTTTTTCACTCAAGTGGACGAAAGACCTTGCATAAGGTATTATATCGGTTGAAACTATTCTGTATATTCTTTCCCCAGCTATTGTCCCTACAGTCTCTGCATCTGTAATTACTATTAAGTACTGACATGCCAACAGGCGTATGGTACCAACGATACCCCATATTTTACGTCTACTCGCAGTCTGTGGTATTTGACTGGCAGTACCGGCTAAAAAACAATATTTTTCGTTACAATGGCTTATGATGTGAATAAGCATATTTTGCAAACTATCATTACCTTGGGTATAAATTTGCTGACTAGCTCTGTCGACTACCAATAAGACTTTGGTATCCACAGGCTCAATATAGAATTTCTCAGGTGTTATGTACCTGTAATAATTACGTTGTTATCACAGTAATGATGTAATAGACATAGATGGAAAGAAACGTCATAATGATAGAACATTAAGTAATATACTTACAGATGCAGGTCCTCATAAACGTCAGCTTTCCACATTGCCATATTATAAATGATTCTTTCTACGATCTGCTACTCCAGTTCTTATTTAGAATATTATTAGATGATGCACCGGTAAAATTGAATTGGCCACACATTCATTGGCGTTAAGACAAGCCGTCAAAAATTTCCTTTAAGGAGAATCACACTAAAACCAGACTGAATCAGACAATCCGTCTGTCTAATCTAACACTCGCAGGTTGCGTGTTGACTTTTTTGCTCATAGATTCGTATGATGTCGCCACCCGTCATTTCCTGTTGGTCTAGTGGTGGCAAAAACCTTTACTGCGACGCAAGCGCTCTCTGGTCGATCATCAACAAGAATGAAACTGAATGGAACTACGAAATAGGATCCTTGAAGAAAGGTATTGAAGCAACGTATAAGATTCTAAAAGGCTGAAGCTCTGTTTTGATTAATCATGAGATCTACATGAACCAATCAACCAGCATGATGGCTAGTGAACGCTCCAAGATCAAGAAAGTGGTAAGATATTGTTTTCATAAGTTCAATCGAACCGCTTTAATACTGAGTGCAAATATCATTTATTCTGTTAGTTCTAAGTCTAGTTTCAGAATGTACCATTTGCTGTCCAGACACTAAGTGATACCATGATGTGACAACTACAGAAGATTTTCCTTTTTAGATCATTGGATAAGCCCAGAGTCTACAAAAAACATATTTTAACTTTATTGTTTGGATTCATGCAATACTAATAATATACATCGCCAGTATCAGTAATATTGTTTCTCTGTACAGGAGAGCTTCCACTTTATGACTCTGATAGTGTTTTTATTATACAAAGTGATTGATTTGTTGAAAGTCAAAAGTCTAAAGTAAAAGAGCATTTTTGGACATGGACATTTATGGGATGTAATGGTAACCAAAAAGCAGAAGAAAGCTCTTTTAAGGAGGAGTGAAAATTGGAATCCACAGAGCAACAATTTTTTATGTTTTGCAATGCAGTGGAGAGCTACAAGTAATATTAGAAATATCAGTATTTTTCATGATACTACAATATATCATTCACCTTAGTTCTTGTACTTGGTGGCAGCTCTGTCAATTTCTCGTATACCGACCGAGCAGACACTAGGTGAAGTGATGTCATGGCTGCAAATTGTTCAGTTTAGTGCTTGATAACAATGTACTTATTCATTTTCTAATATTTTGTAGAACAATAAGAGTCAAGTGAAAATATTCCAGATGGTGAGGCATGTTCTTCTAAAAGATGATCATAGATGACCTTATGATGTATACTTAGACTATTTATAATAGATATATTAATAAGGAGACCAACATATCTCTAAGGTGCACCTACGCTAATCTGAGAAAATGTCATTCTTCAGCTAGATTTATTTCTAAATTTTGGTATTGGATATGGAATTTCGCATAATTCTACTTTAAATATAAGAACACTGATCAATGTTATGTTCGTTAACTAATATGAACCTTCATATTATCTCTTTATCTAGCCAATCTTAATGATTAATTTCTTTTTCAGGATACCATTCTACTGTCTAGGCGAATCTCAAAGTTTATGCCAAAATTACGAAAGAATAAACGACTGGAGAATAAATGGGGACCGAAGTATTTCAGTGCTGTGAAGGATGCAGTCTTTACAATGAGACCATCACCATACATGCCATCAGAACCACCACCATCTCTAAGTAAAGAGACAACTGAGTCTCAGCCATTGTATGTCTGTAAGCAATGTAGAGATTGGTAAGTTTCTCATGATAAACATCAATCATTTTGAATAGACTAAATACTCCAATGCACCGTAGACTCAATATTCAAACTATGAAGTTTCTGTCATAGGAAATGTTTTGTTCCAGTTTTCGTTTCTTGAGCAGCCTAGAGGATCACACAGCGCGACGTAGTTGGATTCTGGGATACTGGTGTCAAAGCTGTTTCTATAATTGCAATCATGTCTTAGCCCTTGATGGATCTTGTAACGAGTGTAGGACGCGAGATCGCGAGAAACGACAACACTTGCGCTCACGGGGACTTAAAAGAGGCCGGAAACCGGGTTCTGTAAAAATATTCTACAATCAATGTCAATTTTTCGCACATGTCAAATCACATCAGTTACAGGCAGTGGACATGTGTGACATCATGTTAATGCCGATACCGTTAGACGTGGAGAAAGATCAATATACAAAATTAGAACGAATCTGTGAAATAATGATAGAGCACATGTTCATAACTGGAGTCCATATACTGGACTGGCTCAGGATGAAGAATATGGAGCAAAGATGGTGGGAACTGTTGCGTGTAATCTCTGACGCTAATTTAACTAGCATCAGTGATATCGTGCGAAATATTCGCGCCATGAAACTGCTTCCGGAAGTGCCACTGGAAATGCCTACAGCTAGCAGGTCGTCGACGCAAAGCTTCGTATCTGGGATGGATGTCAAGAGCAATATGAAATCATTGAGCAAAAATAAAAGTTTGAAATGTTCAAGGAGTTTTAGTCCTTGTAAAACAACGGCTATTAACTCAATAAGCGTGTCAGAAGTCTCAGAAAATGATGATGATCCATACACATCAACGGATATTGCATTCGTCGATTGTGGATCGCCTATGACAACATTTACCCTGGATAACACCTTGCTGGGAATCAACAATAAAAGGAATACGGAATCGTCCAGTACTTCCGGTAATTCAACGGTAGCCATAACTGTGCCCATGAAAATAATAGCATCGTCAACGGGAAATGCGAAGCACTGTAAAGGTTCTGATGGGAATCCTGTGTATAGTATATCCTCCAATGTCACAGTGTCAAGTAGCAATTCGATACTTGTTCCAAAAATTTCTGTGAAAAAATTCGCAAATGAATCTTCCGGAAGTAACGTGGTTACCAGTTTGTGGAAGGATTTCTCGAGGGAGTACGATCTAAAGAAGCAAATGTTAAGAAAGTTACCGGAAGGACGAACGAGCGTCACCAAAACGTCACTTTCGGTACTTGCGTCAAAATCTGACAAGACACCTGCTGCTAGTAAGACAGCGAATTCTGTTTTGAGTAAACAGGAAGTATATGCAGCTGCTACTAAACCAAGTACCAGAATATTGACAGTGCACAATCCTAAGAGCACTGATCTGTCATCGATAATTAATCAGCTTCCAAAAAATGTAATCAATGGCAAGAAGATTATTTTTATTGGGCAAGATACGGAACGGGGTACCAATGTGTCTAATCAGGAGATCAGTATTAATCAGGGAACGATAAAATTAAAATCGGATGCAGGACAAGCAAAAATTCTTAAAACGGTACCATTGAAAATGGCCCCGGCATTAGTTTCTGTTCCCAATGAACAGAATGCGAAGTTGTCAGCAGCTAATGCGATTCATAAAATATTAATGGATCCTGCAGGATCTAACGTGCAGCAGGTTACTTTGGATGGAAAAATCATTTACAAGAATGGTAGGAAATTTATTATACGCAAACCCGGTGCTTTGTCTGTTAATAAAATTGCCATGGCGAGTAATTTATTGAAGACGAATGATCTTTCGCGTTCATTGATAAAAAGATCAATTGTGGCAAATTTACCGAAGACCGCCACTGCTGGTTCACCACCGGGTGCCTCGTCGGCGCCTGAACTACCGAATTCAGATTCAGATGTTAAACTGGTTTCGGCTTCTGATCAGGAACCTGAAAAATCAGCCTTGTACTCTTCGGGTAGTGATACGTTTTCAGAACATATGAATCATCTCTATTATTCTAATATGCAGAACAGTAATAAGACCAGCGAGCATCTATGGATAGAGACTGATGATTCTGGTCAATTTTATTTCCGCTCAGCATCAGTGGTACCGGAAAAACAATCTGAATCATGTCGTAATATAAACGCTTTGCTACCAAAGTATAAGGAACAAATGTTAGACAATCTATTGCACCTTGGTAAAGCAGAGATTGAAAGGCGAATTGAACATCTGAAGTCTGTGAACTCCATGTACTCGAAACTTATGAAAATAGATAACGATGAAGTCCTACGAAACAACCTGAAGGCCTTAAAACATTTGGAGGATGCACTCAAGGAACCAGTTCAGTGGAATAGCGAAGAAGGGAATTCTGAGAAGCAACTTCAGGAAGAGATTGAGAGCATGGAAAAAGAGTGGGAAGTTGATCTTCAAAATGAAAATATTCCCAAGTGTGGCACTTGTAAAAAAGCAATCAAGCCAAAGTCTTATATTATAGGAATTTCGAGAATGAAATGTGAAGAGTCAGATTTCTGTAACTGTTACAACTCCGTATGTTACATATGTAAAACATTTCATATTAATAGCACTAAACTCAGAGCTCATATAAATTATCATGAAAAACGTGAGCCTTTCGACTGCCCAGAATGTCTAAAAAGATGTGGATCCTTCAAGAAATTAGAAAGCCACGTCTGGACATCCTGTTTCCATCCTCTTCTCCGAAGGTGGTTTAGTTGTATAATTTGTGAAGTTGACGGTTTCCTGGATCTTGAAACAGTCACCAGGCATTTTGCAATCTGTCACAGTGAAAGAAAAGTTGCTTGTTCAGAATGTCATATGGTGCTCAGTTCTCATGCGTCCCTCAAAAAACATCAGGACGAAGCACATCCTGATACTGTGGTGAAACCAGTACGGCTTATGGTCTGTAGCTTAGGACAGTGTGTTGTAAAACCAGCAAACTTTAGATGTCATGTAGATAACCATGTAGGTGTTGCCAGAATGTATTATTATAAGTGTCCTTTTTGTTCATTTATTACAAAAGACATAGACCATGGCAAAGAAGAGATCAAGAATCATCTCAGTCATCATCATGCTGACCGGCTCTGTGAATTATATAATAGCAACACTGCCTGTGATCCTGAAAATGAGATTTCTACTAAGGTCACTTCAAAAGAGACTCAGGATACAGAAACGAATTTACTGGTGCCTAAAATAGTGAGTGCAACAACCATCACACCGGAAGTGTTTGAACAAAATTCACAAAATGTAAGTGACGATGTGATGGATTCTGACAATGTCGATTCCGATAGTCAAAATTGGACTGTCAATAGGTTACCCAAGATTATGGATGTTCGTACAGAAGCAAAAAGTTCAAAATCATTTAATAAGACTTCTACCATTCCTAAAACACTTGATGTCAGATCAGTGGCTGTAAATGGCGTCGCTGAGGATTCAGAATTTAATGAAAAGTCTATTGATAATAATATCAATTCGAATAAAGAACTATTAAAGATTATTAATAAGGACAGTGATGAGATCACAAAACAGAGGTTCCAAACACGTGCAATAATCAAATCATCAAAAAGAGTAACCTCGACGACAAGAGCCTCAATGGAAAAGACAAAGATGAAATCAAAAGAGGAAATAAGGCCAATACCTCCATTGGAGCCAATTTCCAGAATGTCAAGTTTATCGAAGAAAATAGTGCTACTCAGTGAGACTGAAGGAAATTCCTCAAAGGTGTCGGGAGGCACAGAAGATAAATCACAGCGTTCTATCTTACGCGTGGTAGAGATTCTTCCAGGAAAGGGGAAAGTCAATAAAATGCAAAATGCCAGAGATCCTCTGTGTATTTCAAGGAATCTACCTAACGTATCGCAGGCGATCCAATTTCAATCGATGGAAACAAAAGACGGAAATCTCGCAGCCAGAGTCAGTTCTATATTACAGCCGCCGCCATTGGCGAGAATACCTGAGCACTTGTTGAGTACAATAAAGACAGTAAACGTAGGCAAGGCAAAAAAGATATGGCAGGATAGAAATCTGAGACTAGGAACAACGAGCAAACAGAAGAGAAGACGAAAGCGACCTTGGAGAATTGCTCTGAACGGTCCAGATTCTGAGAGTCTGGATTACAGATGTCATCTCTGTCGCGAGCTTATCAACACCTCCCCCTCTACTATCAATAACCATTTTAATACCAGGCATTCTCGTGATTATAAACTAGCCATAGTTGCCCCAAGACTTTTAAGGATGTCCAAAGAGTTCATCGAGGGTGGTTATCGTGAACTGTATGGAAGCAGGAAACGGAAGTCTGACGCAGTAACCTCTACTGCAAAGAGACGAAGAAGATGGACACCTAAAAAATATAGAGAGAGAACAAATTCACCAGGAACAGGTCTTTTTGTTCAGCAGGAATCTGTGCAGGATGGCGAGGGCAACTTCAAATGCAAAAAGTGCAATTCCAAATGTGGCAACATGACTGAGTTAAGAGAGCACATTGCCTCTAATCACAGAATCAAGGGTCGTTATCTCATTTGTTTAGAGTGTGGGGAGAACTTTGTAGTAGCACCAAGTCTTCAGATGCATCTGAAGGCCTTCCACGGGATAGATGACCCTATAACCTACATGACACAGAACACTGGTTATGCACCGGAAACCACAGATGAGGCTGAGAACGAAAGCAAAGCCACAGTCTCGAATCAGTGTTACGTTTGCATGGCTGTTTTTGAGGATAAAGCAGCTGTTGACAAACATTTGAGGGTCCATGGAATGGCGTTCCTCAATCGCAAGAGGATTGAAGCTCAAAATGCTCTTAAGAGTCCACAAAAAAATAATAAGCTGGACAATTCTTCTGAGAAATCAGTCAACGACGATGAAAGCGCAGCAAACACAACCGGAAGTGCGTCTACCACGCCTGAAAAGGTTCAAGTAAGTAAATTTAATATAATCTATGACGTTCCTGTAGACCAGTGGAAAATTTTTTTTTCCATTTCAGGATAACAAAGAGAAGACTCCGAGTCCATAAAAACTTTAAGAAAGAGTGCTGAGAGTCTCAGGCTAAAGTGAGTACGTTGAGTCTACGGGAAATCGTGAATCAGGATCCTTCCAAGTGTCGCTTTGCAGACGTTGGGAACTAGTGGATGCTGAACAGGATCATTTTTCGTTAGTCAGTAATATTTCTGACCAAGTAAATCTTCCAAGTGTTTTCGGTTCTGCTCAGTATCTGTTGTATAGACGTGTACATAAAAAAGTTAAATATTGATTTAATTAGTTTAATGAACTAAAAGTCACTGTTTTTATAAATCCTCTCGAGAGTTACATTTTGTCTATCGCATCGGTTATTTTAAATTCTTATACTTATCGAAATTAGATAAGACTGAATAAAAAGAAGAAAAGCAAGACCCTCGTGAATGATCAGGATATTCATTTAAATAATGACCTAATGAATATAATATATATATACATATTTATTATATATTGGTTTTTTTCTTACAATTATTGCACAGACAATGCTGATTATTGCTTAGTACTTAGAGACTTCACGGATTGACACATTGAGACAAGGTAAGTATGAAATAGGGTTGAGTCGCGGAGCAGTGCAATTAAACGGCGCGCACTCTATTAATTATACGCTACTATATTATAATAAGGGAGCATGAAAATATTGATATATATATTTCTTAGATTCTTTTTAGTCGATAAATATGTATTCTGCATTGGAACAATTATTATTAATTCGAGTGGTGGCGCCGTCTTGCGTCGCTTTCTCAGTGCAGGTACTAGATAGGGCTGTGGGGACTCTGAACACTTTGACTTGGGGCCCGCACAAGAATTCTGACCTTATTTAACCCTTTTTTTCCCCTAGAGATATTGCCTCTTTACCACTGACCCTCACGCTCTTTTAGTCAAAAAAGCGCCTGGAGTTGCAGAGCATCGAATATGTTGGTCCCTCGAGATAAGCCGGACCAGTCTTGTCAAAGTTAACTGTCAACAAGATAAACACGGGCAACTCGAAAATTCTGATTTTAATTAAACTGCCACTCGGTATTTAGGGGTTATGATATGAGTGACAAGCATTTTTTGTCCTGCCGAAATTCGGTCCATCAGTGAGTAAAACCAGAATCCTGAACCAGCAAGTTTCTATGGATATCCGAATACCGTACTCGCTCGTTTAATACGGAGGACCGAAGATCTCCAGCATCCAGCATCTTTCAGCTGTATCTTGCGAATACTTATGCGGGCCTTTTTTGGCACGTTGACTAAAGAACACCCTTATTAAGATTAAATAAAAGTCGGTTCTTCATCAATGCTCTCGGATGGCCGAGTTCCGTCCTCAGTGAACTCGGCCGATTCGCTTATAGGGCTAGCCAATGAAGTCACCAGAACTTTTGGACTCTGGGGACAGGGACAGTCTACGTTGCTTAAGGTTATAGGTGAACTTTGACCATTGCTTACAAGAATGGGATTGATAAGAACCTCATGCTTTCCTTTGATCACTGGACTCGTATCGGTAGACAGACTGGGAACGTTAAAAATTGTAGGTGACGTATCTGCTTTGCATTTCTCACTCTCAGGACTTGTTTCAGTTCCGCCATTTTCCCTGAAGAGCTTCCTGAGGTCTCTGCCTAGACGACTATCCGGACTGACATCTGAACTAGCTGGGATAGTCAAGGGCAGGGTTTCCGGAGGCTTTCTTCCTCGTATACTATTCGCCAGTTCACTTAACGGTATACCGACTTCCCGGGTGGCCCAGACGTCGCAGTTGGGACTGAGGGACGAGCCACGAGGTGTAGGACTCAATTTGGGCCTTGAGGCATCCTCCATCGAGTGCCAACGATGTGGCTGGGTCAGGCTGATAGCTGTGATTGCACCAAGACTATTAGCTGGTACTATTCGATGAGGAAATCTTGGCGAACCACGGATCTTTTCACGAGATGACGTCTGACTGGTGCTCGCTTCTAAAATAGTCATTTCGCACCTCGTATCTATTCTCTTCAGGTTCAAAATTACTTACTACGAGTAAATACTCACGAGGTGGCAAAGTGAAGTTCACTCTAGGCTCGCTACATTCTTTTCGACGAAGACCCAAACTCAGACGACGATCTTCTTCACTTGTTATACTGATAATAGGGCCGGAACCACATCTTGGATGAGGTGGTCTAGCACCTTGTGCATCTACCTGACAAGTGGATGCTGCCTTAGTACCTGGTACTAATCCAGCAATATATCCCATGTGTACTCTCAATGCGGAAGCCACTCCTTTGAGGAGAAAAAGATTAGGAACGTTGATTAAACAGTATCTTGATTTGGTACAAACCGGTAAAGGATGCTGTGGAGGTCTTTCTACTGTTGGGTCTACTGCCGAAGAGGCTGAAGAGGCGTTGAAAAACTCCAAGCCGATTTGGTCCCTCGGTCTCTCTGCGTTGATGCAGCTTATAAATATCTGCCAAGCTTCTCCGTGGGCCATCCTCCAAGTCAGGTTGACTGCTAAACGCTACGGTTCCTCGTCGCATGCCTACGTTCACCAGGACATGTGTTCTCATCACGTCGTTCACAGACGCATTATAGGTACGCAAAGAAGGAATCAACGACATAGTATAGTAGCGAGTGATAAGAATGATAATAAAGTCAGTTAACTATATGTATATAATACTGAGAAGTAGAAAGTAGAAATGGCAGAGCAGGACAGTAAAAAGTACTAGAACGATTTGTCTATTGGAGAAAATTCGTATGTAATACGAATATTATGTATCATATATGTAAATATGTGCACATATATGTTTATAAGAGGCCTAAGGTCATGGGTCAAGGAAGTCTGATCGTTCCGGTCGACAGAAGGCAATCATTCTACTCTAATGTCTAATCTCGTTCTATAAGTATATGATTCGTAAAACGTATCGATTTGCATCGATTTGATCGATTCGTAGAACGCGAATGATCAGGCAATCAGTGAATTTTGATAAGAGATTAATATGGGTAACGTCGCAGGCAGAGTGCGTGCAATAGACGAAATTCGTTCACCTTTCCCTGGTACCTGAATGGCGTAAGCGACACCGAGAAGAGGATTAATATTTTCGTTCAAAGAATACGAAGGTCCATCATGAAAAATTTCGCGAAAATCGCAATCCTAAGAAGAGGATCCTACAATTTTTCTATGATGGACCTACGGTAGACCTCAAACTATGCTTCCTTACCGGAGGGATCAGCTGACGGCCAACTGGCTCTGGGTATAACGGGGGGTAGCACGCTCAGTAGTAACAATGGTAAACCACCCCCAATGCTTGGATTCCTTGGTGGTATAGAAGCACTCGAAGATGCTTGAGATGGTCCAGGTAATTCACCTCCCAGCTGTTTCTCTAATCGAGCTAATTCCAATTCCAGTTGCGCCATTTCTCTACGGTAGACTCGGTTTTGAACCTCTACTCGATACTGCAATTCCCTGAGGAAAAGAGCAGACATATTTTGAAGTTGAATAATTGAAAACCTAGCGAGCATTAATTAACGCAGTTGGCTATTGTCTTCGACTCATTCAGAAATTCACTTATTAATAATAACCCAGTTTCCAAGTAGAATATAACCCGCCTTTCATGCTGCATATAAACCCTCGGATTCACTCATTGATGAAAAGGGATGGAGGTAGCCTTTTTATTTTCCACCTTTAACTCACTTACCTCCTAT
Source organism: Calameuta pallipes (assembly GCA_030142375.1). Taxonomy (NCBI): domain Eukaryota; kingdom Metazoa; phylum Arthropoda; class Insecta; order Hymenoptera; family Cephidae; genus Calameuta; species Calameuta pallipes. Next base: position 165,862 of record JARQSW010000338.1, read on the forward strand.
CGTCCGTAACGAACCGCCTTGTATTACATTCGATTTTTAGTCCAAGACTCTGCACTACCGGATCGGCTCTTTCACCAGCTAATATATTGGCCAATTGGGGTAGGAAGAGCAGTACGAGGGTGGCTGTAGTCGAGGCCAAAATCAAAGCCGTAATGGTAACGAATGCAGGGGTAGCTCTGTCGGACATCAGATTGGCCAAAACAACCACAATCCCTGAAGTGATTACTACGGAGTAAACGCTCATGCCGATGTACTGGGAGTCATTAAGGGCAGGTATCTTGACGTGTCTAATTGTCATTATTCAATAGTTAATTATTGATGGTTCATTATTAATTGTTTAGCAGTCGTTATATTCATGGAAATTATTGATGACCCTTATACCTTGTTTCCCAGGCCATGTAGACCCCAACGACCAATAGGAGTCCTTTGTAAACGTAAAGTGCGCCGAGCCAGCCATTCGTATGCTGAGATCGACAAACCTCTACCTGTAGGTTCAACGGCACAGGGTTAATTGTCGCTTGTTAATTGTAATTATCCGGAAAGAACATACGAGCCACCGAGCCACCAAGCCATGCAGCAGCCCACGCTTCGGGCTGGTTATTCAATCCATGTCCCACCTGAGGCTGGTAGACCACCCCACGATCCTGGGCGTTAATTTCTAAGGTCAAATTGCGCAGGTGCCTTTGCATTGGATCCATCGTCACCCATAAAGTCACTACCAGACCATCAATCAATAGTAATACACATATTAAACTGATCAGCTGAGTATCTTGTAGCAGCTGTAAGAAAAAAAAATAATGACCAGTACCGTTAATCTGATAATCTTGGTCGTCGGATAAATTATTACTTTGTTTTTCACTACGCCGCTTCTGCTTCTGGTGAAGATTCTGTGCACTCTGTAGGTCTTGGTGAACATTGATCCGAATGCAAGAGAAAATCCAGCAGACAATAGATATACTCTGGCCTGTTAAATAAAATGATAAAATTAGATATTTTTCTTTTTACAGTTTTTAAAGAAATTTCGCCTACCGTGCATACTGTTGGGAAGTAACCGTCACTATCAGGAAGCGTTGCATGGTCCAGACCTAGGAGGATGACTGCTCCGTAGACTAGGGCACATCCCACAGCTGCCATATTATTTAGCCTCGGACTAGATAACTTTATACTCCTAAGGGAAGAATAGGTTGTCAGATGTCATACCTTAGAGACTGAATGAACTTACTTATGCTTCCTAAAGTGTAGATTAAATGCCAGAAATGCTAGAGCCAGGGTGACGCCGATACTGGCTAAGCACGTCATCGCAAGGAAAGCAGCAGGTGCCACAGTGACTACCCTTAGTCTAAAAAAATAAAATATATATGAAAATTTTGATTTTTGATTCCATACAAGCTATTTATAATTGCTCACCGAAATACCCTACGAGCTGCAGGTGGATGACCTCCAGGCCATCTGGTAGCTGCACACCCTGGACAATCCATCCTAAGCTTGCCATTGTCTGGCGTAAAAATGGCTATCCTCCTGATCGAATGCCCTGCAATCAAAAGTTCCAGATTCGAAGGGACGAGTAAGAAGGTACTTTCTATGGTTTTGAGGGGCTTTGGAGTTCTTTCTATAGAACATCTTGTTCTTTACGATATCTCCCATTTGGATTAAGGGTAATTGATTTTACTTTGTGTTAAGGGAAATATGAGAAGAGCGATGGATTAACGTGAGATAGTATTTGATATTACTTTTTCAAGAAGCTGCTTTACGCAGAGATAGTTTATAAAACGATATGAAAATTTTGAAAACATATTTCTTAAAAATGAATGCATGAACAATAGTTGCTTTTCAAATTCAAAGAATACACAACGTCCTCGACTCGTCTCTAGCAGCCAGTAGTCATGATTACGAGACGTTCCGGTAATATAGATCTGTGTATTGTCATCCTAAGAAATAAGCTTTGTTGTATTAATTAATTAGTGTCGCACAGGAGACTTCTCTCCAGTCTGTGAATTCCCGAGCTACGTTGTCTCGAGGCTTCATCCCTAAGATCCACAGTATCAAATATAAGAATTATATTAATATGCCTGGAGCTAATTAAGCTACGTAATAAATCTACCCATTAATAAAGAAGCCATCTCGGATTCTTCTTGATTCAGTTATTAAAAAAGGACACTTTGCGTCTCTAAAGTATCCGGAGAAATACATCCATTGGAATTATGAACCTCAGCGAGTCTTCCGAGTCTCGTGAAAATGATTTGACCCACATGTGGAAGAGCTATGAGTTATGATAGCTAAAGCGCCATGAAGAAATTGCAATCAAGAAGCAGAAGCAGAAGAAGGGTCTCTGCCACGAAAAAAATGGTACAAGATGATAAGGGCTGAAGGTACTATCATTAGGGATGTCTCATGCTGCACGGGGCTACAATATTTGGCAGGAAGATCACACTAATCAGCCAGCCACCCTATTTACCAACAGGAATACGGCGTGGAAAGTAAGCTCGTCATATTTTATCGCTCTATTCCCACTGCGTGGTTGCATGCGTTCAGGCGTTATTCATACGGAATCTTATAGCCTCCCAATATGGACCATCGCCTCGACGAACTTCAGGGATTTTACGGGACATTAAACATACGCCCTGAAACAGCAGGTAATGGTCCCATTCTTATGTATTCGAATTTTCGTGCTCTTCATACGCCTTACTCTTCTTATTTTTCCACCCTCTCTCACTTCTCTCCTAGCCACTGTACACACCCTTTCCCCAGTTTCACTTTCACTTTCATCTTCCCTTGCGAATCGTTAGTCTCTCTGGACTGAGAGTCTCTATACAATCTCCTTACGCCTGTTCCCCATCGTTTACTATCCCACGGAAGTAAACTCTTTGGCAGGACTTGTCCTCCTTATACCCTATCCTGACGTCCTGCAGCATTTTTTTTTTATCATGATGGATGATAGGCGACTAAGTATATTATTTTCTTGAGAAAAATCATATCCAACTTCACTAGATCTAAATTAAATTTTTTCTCGTGTTCATTACACCATTTATTTCTTTGAATAATTTAAAATATATGATGCCATAAAGAAAACTGGCTGGAAAATAGAGGCTCCGTGACGTGTACTATCAGGTCGTTGAGGTTTCTTAGTGCACTCAAATTATATGGCATTGTTGTGACCAAGTGTACTTGACCCATTGTTCCATTATGCGCTTAGAGATCTGACAGAAGGTGGTACGCGACGGCGACGCTAGGCGTCCCGCGCATTTTTCATGCAAATCCTTGAAGAAAACCGCTTTCCACGAGATTTCCTGGGGTAGGAGGGATCCCTTGATAGGTCGCTGGTTCGAATAATCCAGCGTCTTCTTCTGTTGGACGAAACGGAAAAAAAAGGAACAAAATGAAGTGGGTGACGGAGAGAATGAAATGAGGACGAAATTCTATCGTAAGCCGTAGGCCCACTTTTACTTAGGATCGATACCACTCACCTTAACCTGACTTTTTTATTATCTTCGCGTTAGACTCTTACAATGCAGCATTATGGCTTAGGATTTTTCTTTCTTCAATTATCCATCACTTTTTTTTGTTTCAGTTATGGCAGGTATAAAAAAATAATTCTAATGTATATAACAGGTCCTAAAACATCGACTGGCAAAAATTACCTTTGTCTCTTTTACCCTCGGCAAATTTGTCCCTACAGTCCTAACGGCTTGGATATATTCACACGATAATAAAAAAATGATTCTACGAGCAAAGCGTATTTTGTAATGGCGTTATGGTAAATGGAATCATCCGTCTGCTTGTTAGCATGGAACGTCCAGCGTATCGTGATAACCGCATTTCATGCATCACTATGTCAAAGGTGAAGTGGGGTTGGAGGTGTACACTCGAATAAAGCCGCAATATAGTATTCGCGTGACGTAATACTTTGACTTACCCTGCATCTGATAAAAAGCAGTGATGCCAACCCGATCGGCCCCATCGAATGATACCGGTCCCTGAAATCAGAATAATCCACATGTGTATATATATATACACTCTAAGTAATCCTTTCGAAAATTCAAACGGGTGAGAGTTACGTAACCCACAGGATAACGTTAAACGAGATGAATTATCTGAAGACGGTCTGAAAGCCTTCTCAAATCTCCGCGTGGCTCTTTCTGTCATGGCGGGCGTTATTAAACGTTTGCAATTTACGTCTGGAGCCTCCTGGGTATTCAGCAGGGTGCCAATGCGATTATTCATCGTTTGTGAAACGTCCTACAGTATAAGAAATAAAGTATACCGGTAATTTACGATTTTATTTGCTTACAGAAACTCCCACGAAGTGCAGCCGACGAAGTTCGTCCAGTAGATCATACGCCATATCCTTTCGCGAATGACTGTACTCGGCCAGGCTTGTATTCTTCCGATTCAAAAGGGTCTCTGTTTTGGTTAGTGCCAGAGCCATTGCCAAGATGGCGTCGTAAGTCTGCGCTGCGTATCGCGATATGGTCACGCCGCGTTTCGCCAATTCCGATGAGAATTCCGCGCTCGTCTGCAACGTGACAAATGGTTTTTTTGAGTCATTCTCCTTTTTTACTTGTCAATTTTGATCACGGATCCCGAGGAGAGCCCGAGTGAATTTAATGCTCAGTTCGTCTCGCGGTTAGACACTGACGTCGCCGTGGTCGTCTGGGAGACACGTTACCATCGAGAAGATTACAGTCGCTCGTAATCGGGGGTAATTTTCCAACGTCGCATCAACCTTTCTGGATAAAATGAGCAGGTACAATAAATTTTCTTAGAAGATGAAAGTACAAGGATGCGATAATAAAATATACTGCGGTGTCACAGCTGTATCTTAAGACTTTTCAATTCAAGGTACACGTTGACGTATTACGGAATTGTCGAATTACTCCATTAGCTATGAGGTTAGTTACTGTGATCAAAAGGATATCAAAATTGCAGTCAGCATCAGACTCTTCGAAAGGGTAGAACAGTATTCAACCAGGAACTGGTGAAAGTTTAGGGTTCCCAAATCTCATGATTCAGCTTCCTTGCGATTCATTAACCAAATACGATTTCTACGTGACTTTCCGGCTACCCCGAAAACCACCCATTCGAATGGTATGTACCAGCTGCTAGGCCATGAATTTAGGAGATATCCGAAATTCGATTACATATAAAGACTTGTCATTAGCTTGATTACAGGACGGTATCGTTTGTGTGAATAATGATAAAAAATAGAGTTTTTCATTCGGGCAATTAAATTATCCACAGCGGTAATTTTATTTTCAAACTCTAATTCGTTAGGTAACTTTTTTTACGAAAAATTACCCACAATATTTAAAAGTTCATTGAACCCATCGGACAGTGACATTATACGATTTTACAAAGTGCAACATGCAATGACTGTGAATTAATGTAATAAAATAATTATGTGTCAGTTCAGAAATAGATTCGTAATACATAATATATGAGGGATATGATTAAACGATTACGTGACCCACGGCTCACGTCAGATCACGATCCTCATCAATATAGTTACGTGCTTTTCACAAAGTACGATAATAATCACTAACCGATAAGTATCGTTTATCACTTCTTCTGGAAATCCCAAAGGGATTTTCCGAAGAACGTGTGTGGCTGCCCCTAGTATGAAAAGGAGAGGTACAAAAAGGGACGATGGCCAAGATAAAGAAAATAGAGTGTACGGATTCTGCGAAAGGGCAAAGAGAAGACGTTCACATGCCGGCTTTAATTTCCCAGAGACAAGTGTCCAGAAAGGAGTCGACCATGATGGTAATTGAGTGACGATGAAATTGCCTTTTTCTCAGCTTATTCCGGCTTCCTTTTATCGGTTTTTCCAAAACGATTGCAGCGTGATTGCCGAGTGATTTTACAGCCTTATTCCCTTACATTTTTTCGATCGATCAATAATCACATTGATACGTACCATTCCAGAGTAGCTGTTATCATCTGCCAGAACGGTCCCGTGACTTTTGACTATTATAAGACCATCTAGAGTTTGGGAAAGTTGCGACGGGGAACAATCCTCGGGTCCAATGTGCCACCAGTCGCCGGTCATACCTGACAAATCGATTGTGTCACCCGGTAGAATCCACGCATAGTCACCACCATGCATACCGAGTTTCCAGGCCTGTGGATAAATGGAGAATCGTACGTTAAAGGTTCGAATTAATTAGCATTAATTGTATCGACAGATATTGCAACAGGGTTGGTTTATCGATGAAATTTTCCTTGGCCGCCGTTACGAAAATATTTGTATTAAATTCTATCTGTGTTCACGGTGATACCATTCCGACACAGGAGGAGCGAGACCAAAGAGAGAATAAGATGAAGTAAGCTGCTTAACTAAGCTCGATTAAGCTGAAGTAAGCTGCGTTCCCTGCAGAGACTTTTAAGACTTTATGAAATTTCTTTGGGTAACACAGTAGCTCTACTTCGTCTTCCGAAGATGGGGATACCTTCTATGTCATCCAAGGGGACCCGTAGCTCTATTCGTTTCTTGAATAGCATTTCCAAGGGTGACAGATAAATATGTTTCAAGAAGCTTCATTAGACTTCGAATGAACCAGGTTGACTATATAGAGTAAGGGTTAGCCTTATCTCGTATCAGTCTTATCAGTCTTGCTCAGGAAGCGTAATAAGGCACATTGATAAGCAAATGAAAATTGAAATCCTGCAGAAGAGACAGTTCAATTTCCTAAGGGATTATAAGCACTAATTCATTTTCTTATTTGAATAAATCGGAAGGGGTGCTTTTCTGTCTAAATAAATAACAATAATTAAATACAGGTAATAATTTAATAACTGTCAGTACGATCAAATAATCATTACTGTATATAATCGTTGGGTAATAGTGTGCAATCTGTAGGGTGCGTCAAAAATTAATTTTTTTTTCCTTTTTTTTTTAATTGATATCAACGAACCCTCCTGTAATAAGAGGTTAGGTTCATTTTAGCAAAGGAATATTAAACTTCATCCCAGTCGGACAGATTCGACTCAGTTATTGCAGAGGGCGAACAGACTTGGACGCCCTTCGATGCCTTCTGGCGGAAGTCGATGGTTGCTTCAGAATTATTTGATTGAGACATTGGAGGATTTCAAGAGATATTCTTATCCCGACTGAAATCATAAAACGATCGGAATGAAAGCTTTAAAAAAAATTTTAATTTTGGGGATGAATGACTGGGTTATGATATTCTTACAAATTAATGAATCTAACAATTGGAGTGGACATTTTTATTGAGGGGATCTTTTGCGATATGATCATAAAATGGATGATAATATTCTGAAACTTTTATACACATCCCGCTAGCGACCTCTCCCTGCTGATGCACTAACTAAGCTAATCATTCCAGATAAGATTGTTGGTGGAATTTACGAGAATTCTGGATCTCGTTTTTCCCTAATTTCATTCTCTTTTTTTTTCCCTCATTTCTCAAGGACTGTCACAACGACTTCGCCAGTGAAACTACGTTTCGATATTCCGGAATTTAATTTCCTCTACCGGACAGGGAAAATTAAGTGGAATTACATGAGGAGTCCAGCTTCTCGAATTATTCTTTCAGACAGAAAAAAGTTCTGGACGTCTGAAGAAATTATTAGTTATATTTCGAAGTTTCTGATTGTAAGTGCGTAGCGAACCATCAAGATAATTTGGGTTGAATATCCTAGTGTATATTAGTGCACGTATATACTAACCTCACAGAAGACTTTTGGTGCCAGACGTGGTGAGAAACTGCCAATAATTATGCGCGTATCCAATTCCTGTAAATTAACAAGAACTCCGATAAAAGAAAAAAAATCAAATTATAAGAAACCCATGTCGGCAGAAAGTCAAACCATCCGTTATCAGGAAGAGAATTTATGGGATTTCGATAATCCTAAGAACAACGTATTTCTAATTGAACGTTTTATCCCTTAGGTACGATTAGAACCAGCAGGAAGACTAGGGTCTCCCTACTTCAGTAGAGGCTTCGAAATCAGTCTCTAATTGAGATCCTCCATCACTTAAGGTTGTTTTCAAATTCAGTCAACTGACCTTAAGAGTCCTGAGTTGTTCCTTATAGTCGTTCTCGGCAAAAGTGATAGTAGCTGTACACGTGATGTTAGCCTGTTCCAGTTCCGTGACCAGGTCGTTCACTGCCTAAAACACAAGTTTTAGTACGGTGTAGGATGCTGTCTTCAGGTTCCTGAAGCGCTGACGGTAGGTTATAGTCTAAGTGTGCTAGAGCTTGCAGCCCCTTCTTAGCTGGAGAGTGCTGTCCCCCCCTCGCCCCATGTAATTAAGGAACGTCGTACGTTCACCTTAATAGAATCGGGTGATGTAGGTGGGAGTTGCTTTGGCCAAGGATGTTGATAAAGGCGAGGATAAGAGGTAAGAGAGGAGGTCGTGATGAAAGTGGAAGAGGAGGACAAGAAACATCCGGAGTGTTCCTCGTGACCTTTTTGTATCGATTGACCTTTGTTCCAGGTTAAGTTCACTCTCGAAGTTCTATATGATTTTTTACTCACCAGAGAGTACATGTCGCCGTTTTGCGATAGAGCCGTTACGGTGTCCCAGCCGAAGTGCTTGATCAGGGCGATCCTGGCAGGGTTGTGGCTGGAGTCGGGTGCGACTGTCCTCAGAAATAATGGGAACTCGGTGGAGTCTGACAGGGCCGGAGCTGTGGAGCCAAAGGAGACTTGGACAATGTTCCAGTATGGAACGATCTTGGCCAGGGTCTCTGTGACCTCAGAGCACGCCGTTCCCAGGAGAAGAGGCATAGGGGCACTCTTGCGCGAGTAGAGCGCGTGGAAGAATCGATCTACCGCCACACCTGGATCGCACTGTAATCAGAGGATAATGATCTGATTCTCGACCCGGGTCTAATTCACGTGGATGATGGAAATCCGTGCTCCTCTTCAGGATCCTGGTAACCATAGAGTGTTTTTCTTACAAATGGACCAATTATAAGCTGAGCTTGAAAAAAAAAAACGAGTCGCCTGGGGTATATAAAGAGTACATGGAGTACCTGGAGGACATTTTAACGAGCACTTATTCGACGCGGATGACGACCAGGAAGTTGTACAATGCGAAATCCTAAGTGACGTCGTTTCTGGAAGAAGTCTCTATCATACGAACGTGAAACTTTGCGATTCTTCAGAGACTTTCAAGAACATTGATTCCACGAGTTTCTTCATAATAAATCCTCAGATCGACCATATTGAAAAGGCTTCAAGTAATTCTCTAAATACCATTTCCCTAAATACTCATCAATCCATAAATTCCCCATTTTCAGATTACTCGACTCGCACTGTGTCTCGAAATCGTAAATTCTTAAAAAAAAAAAAACTCCAAGCAGCCACCCTTGTGATTGAGCATTAACTTTATTTTCTGAAATGGAATTGTAGTAACAACAGTTTATCCAATTACGCACCTGGAAAACAGTCGTATATGAAAATACACAAAAGGAGCGAAATCATTTTGGTCGATTACTATCGATTACGCTACGGCAAATCGATACTGCGAGTATTCTCAGCGATGACGTTGTAGTCTGTAACTGAAATTTAATTGTCCTCGTACCCACCTCACCTCTTTACGTACATATCTCATGTCTACCTTAATACAAAATTCCGTACAGAATGCTGATGGCTCATTTCATCTCTATAACGTTTAATCGTCCTGTTTCTACGAATTAACCCCAGTCTCTGTTCACACTTAGAGTGAGATCTAAATCTGTGCAAATTTTCAGAGTAAAACATTAGGGGTTGGTAACACTGATATTAGATACTTCAGAGACGACCTTTCGCCTCGATTAACGTTTCCAAGTCGCGCAAGGTCCGCATTAAATGGTCTCCCTTCAAATTACGCAAGCCCTTTTAATTGGGCTTTCAGACGTTAAAGGTGAGTAGAAGTACGATTTCAGAAAAATACATTATTTGGTAGTTTGTACCAAATGGCGAGCAGAGATTTTTACTGGCAGGAAGATGTTAAAGTAATTTCATCGATCGGTTTGATACCATCCCACCTTCTGGCAAGCCTTTGGCGACAGTAAAACACCTGCTCAGCTAGCTTTTCTTAAGAAAGAAAAAAAAAAGAAAAAAGGAAACATAAATAAAGTCGGGTGGATTGTCGCCGCAATTGACATCAGCCTTAAAGAAGTCATGACTGAAGGTTCTTGCTTAGTAAGTACCTTCGATTTGACAGGTTTACTTTTTGTTTATTTATTTTTTTCTCCTACAGCCCTAACTTGTACCATTTCACAAAGCATCCAGTCTACTTGTATGCTAACCTGAAATTATCCTGATCATCATTGACCACCCTGTAGTTTATGATAAAATTGTGACAGCTCAAAGCCATCGTTTAAGCCCTATTCTGTATTGGCAGTGCTGCTGTCGTCAGAATTACCTTTGTGAAAATGGCGTAATTTCTACCTGACCTTATTTTTTTATTATACACACGTCACACGAATACTCCTTGATGTAGAGACGGGAACAAACAGTCCAGTGAGTCTTCCGTTTCCGTTAGGATGAAGTGGGACGTTTCAGACAGTAGGACGATGTCTTGGGTCTCATTGGTTTTACTGCTGCTTCGGTCAGAGGTCACCGCTCGAATTCTACCCGTTGAGAATTTAATACCAGTCAAGGAGAAGCTGGCGTTATGCACTACAAATATAATGAACGGAGCACCTAATGTTGGTAGTACGATAATCGTTTACTCGGATGGCAGCAGTGGTGACCTTATTGGAAGTTTCACTGACCTCTCCATATACCGTAGGAATCCTTGGATCTTTAAGAGTTCAAAGAACTTCAAGAAGAATCAGAATGAGGGTGCTGTGATGATTATTGGTCCAGATAATGATTACATGGCTATATATATGCTTCCGGAATTAAAACCTTCAGGAATACTCGTGATAATTATATCCTATCGCCAGATGGAGAAATTGCAGAGCATCTTCGAAATCGTCGCCGACGTTAACAGGGCAAGCACTGTGCTTTTAATGGCCAATGAAAATAACACTGTGGAATTATATTCATATACCACGAACGCTTATAAGCAATGTGGAATTGTGACAGTCATAAAGATGGGCGATTGTTCTTCGAAGAATTTGCATTATGATATATTAAAGATATGGAATAACTTTAATGGATGCCCAGTCAAATTATCTACTGCGGTTTGGATGCCTTATTGGAGTTTGGAAATTCATAATGGGACCACAGTCGATACGGGAATGTTTCGCCATCTCTTTGCTTGGATTGTCCAGCGACTGAATGCTACAGCTAAATATTCAGCAGCGGACGAAATTGGTAATATAAAATAATTAATTGTTTTAATTGTACAACTTGTACGTGTTTTTGATCTTTAACACAGTGGATGTCAACACGATGATCCAAAATGGCGAAGCAGATATCGGCTACGGTAGCATTGTCAACCATCCAGATGTAAATGCTATATTTTCAAAGGCTTATATGTATAGTTCACCCTTGATAATATTGCCTGCAAGGAAATTAGATTTGTCGCTTCTATACGTAATGGCCCTTACATTAAAGGTAAGCTAAGGTGAATCGTTCGGTAACTGAAATTAAAGCTTTTTTTGAACCTCCCATTTTTTCAGGACTGGCTAATGATGACTGGAATGATATCAGTAATCATTTTAATGGGCAATTTATCGAAGATTTTCGATAACAAATTTCCCCTCCTTCAAACCATTCCATCGTTCCTTGGTAGTTCCGCCGTAATCCGCGTTACGTCATTTGCGCAAAGATTGTATATGATTTCTTGGATCTTTCTTGGATTCGCTGCAACGCGCGTCTATCTGGTTAATCTGACGATGCTAATGTCTCCCTCGAGTAATTACGGCTCTACGAAATACCGCACCATTGAACAATTTGAAAACAATTATAATGGAAAAATTGTTGGGACGTGGATTTTGAGGCAGCAATTTAAAGAATGCTGTCCGCATTTATTTAGTAACTATAAGGTTCGTGAATGGATTATTATTATAGCATTAATATTAAATAGTCATTGATCCAAATGATATTTTCTTACAGAATATAACGATTGTAGATTTTCAATATGCTTTGACGAATTTAACGAGTGGAATAGGTGACCTGCCACTGGTGGCTTCGTATACACTGGTAAATATTAAAACATATCGTTATAGGTTGTCACGTGCTGGGTAGATTATTTTACCCAGGGTCTACTCAGATTAGCTATCGCTACGACGGGGATAAGAAAAGGGAACACGGGGTGGAATAGGTAACAAAATATAATTAAGAGAACAACTGCCGGTGTGCAAGAAATTACAGAAAATAAAATAAAAAGGAATATAGCAACTCAAAATATAATAGACTCGATAAACTCTAGAGATACGCAATACTAAACGAGACACGGAATCAAAACAATAACACGCGGTCACGCACGAGCACTCGGTGTCGCAACGGATCTTTAAACGGGTAGGTGGGAAAGGGAGTCGGCGAAAGAGGATCACGCAAGGGACAGGAGGAGCAGGGAGAGCTTACCGGCACTAGATATCTCGAAAACAACAAATGGGTTTCCGGTCCTCGTTATTTCTGTTCATGGGCCTCGGGGATTGGCGGAATCGCTGGACCGAGAAGGCTACGCGCTTCGGCATTGGTTGGCAGTTTCAGCATGGCAGGGCATTGGTAGTTTCTGTTAGGACCTCCTGTCCATGCCATCCCTGCCTTCCGCTACCTCGCCAGCGTAGCCACTCTCGTGATCCTTTTCTTGGAGGTGGCTGGTGTCCTCGTAGAAGGTTCTCGAGCCAGTGCCTTACGGGGGGGAGGGGGGGGGGGCTTAAAAATAATACAATGGGCCTAAAACACTAAATATACGCAATGAACAACAACAATAAATAACAATAAATGGGATAAGCATGCTCGAACGCCGGTGATGACCTCGAGCTAGGAGGCGGGGAGTTCACAGTAACATTTTTGTTACCAACCTATACTAGTCAAATTTTAGATCTTTGAAACCGAACACACCCGAGTGCACCCGAACAGTCAAGGGTGAACTGCCGACAAAATTTCCTTTGAAACAGACTCTTTGATCTTATTATAAAATTAACAGGATCTACAGGGCTATTCAGTTCAAATTTGTCATTAAGATTTGATAAATGTCATCCGATCGATTTTCATATTTTCATAATAGATATTGTAAATTGCTCTGTATGCTATATAAAAATTATCTAATTAATTAATTGTTACAGGTATTAAATACTAAATTCCAGTTTCGACACGTGACCTATATTCCAGAAGAAGTTTCATTGCAACCTATAGTTGTCACAGTACCAATATATAGTACTTTAATGTCAACTATCAACTGGGTTATCAACGGTGTCAATCAAGGTGGTTTTAGTGCATTGTGGCTTACACGGATGCAATATAATTCCTCAAAATCTTGGCATAAAGTAGGCAGCACGCATGATCAGAATTTTAGTATACAGCATATACAGGGTGCACTTGTTATATTAGGAATAGGTTTAACATTTTCTATGCTCGCATTCCTGGGAGAATTATTTATTAATTCTTATTTGGTTTATTCGAAGAAAGTTTTCAGGCGACTTTGTCGACGCCGACGCCGACGCGGAACGTCGGGTTTACAAAGATGGTAATAACCATCAGTATATATGTATATACACACTCCATAGAATATTGACACCCTTGTCACCGCTTCAAGTTTTTACATGCAAATTACTGAGACGCGCTGGTAGTTTCCTTGTAACCATTTTAACCACCTGTGTACTATCCATTTTCTTCATGCTTCCTGATTTATTGTTAAAAGACTTGGATTTGCATGTCTTATCATACATTTCATGAAGACATTTAGAGCGTGAGAAATATATTCATACCCATGTGTAAGCTTGGCTTTAGCTTTTGCAACAGACATTTTGTGAGGTGGTAGAAATTCTCTTGACTAGACTTATGAATCATTCATATTATGCTATTTGAAATAATTTTCAAATACAGGATAGACTCACGATGGGAAATTATAAGAGAATAATAGTTCCTATGAATATTTTTTTGATATGTGGAAGAACATTTCTCGTGACAAGATAGAAGATGACTTGTGATATTATCATTACGTGGATTACCGGTTACCTAATAATAATAGTATAACTTCCGCTACTAATGATCCCTTCCTCAGGATACAGTTGTCAGAATCAAATCCTGAAATCCTTTGTTCCCTAACATCAAATACAAAATTTCAATTTGACTTTTATACTAAAATATGTCTGACGAGCAATTGGAAACGATCCAATCTAATTAAGTAAATGTAGAGACTGTTATTAAGGTGAAATTAGGGAATTGCGCAGTTGTCGTTTGAGGTTAATGAGAAAACAATGCTGTGTATAAAGTTGCCTAAGAAAACAACAGTAATCTATCACGGAGTATGAACATTTGATAGCGTTCAGGAACCAGTTAGAAGTGTCCAGAAACGTTCAATCCTGGGGAACGTCGGGTGGATAGGCGTGAGGAGGAGGCAGAAGCAATTGCTCTGCAATCAGTGCTCGTAATTCCGAAAAAGTTGGAATTGCTGCGCTTAAGTGTCTGACTTGTTGGTTGCTTTCTCTACTTTATACATATATATATGGATTACGTCAGGGAAATACTTGCCACTTCAGTGAGAACGAACGAACCACATAATGCTGACTACAGTATTGCTGCTGAAGATACTACTGAGCCTTGGTTTTACTTATTCGCGTCATTTGACGGAATCTCGAACGAGTCATGGTCAAGATTTTATTAACTGCGTTAATCGAATTAAAAATTATTTTAAGTCATCTAGTCCGCTGGCGATTTTATCTTATGCATCGAGCGAGTTGATTAAGAGATTTCAAGATAATCCTAAAATTATCTTAAATGATTTCACGGTTTCGTTATCAGCGAGTTATCTAATTGTAAGATCAATAAGTCAAGTCAGTGCTTAATTTAGTGGTGACCTTAAAAATTGTTCGCTATATTAAACATTTTGCACCTACTGGAAAATATTTAATTGCACCAGTGAGATTGTTGAAGAATGATTATTTTGAAAATATATCTAACGAGGTAAAAGACACTGAAAAGTTGGACGTTACTGTTCTAAGAGAATATCAATCAAAAATTGCTCTGTGTGGTAGATGAAAATTCTTTGAAAATGAATCTGTCAATTTAAAATTTCTCAATTTGGATAACTGTCGTAATTCGTCAAAAACTTTGAATATTTTTCAAAAATTTCTTCAATAACACAAGTGCCTTGTACGAGTTGTCAGTTTTCCCTGGCCACCGGAAAATGCCATAGAAACAATTAATGGGATTAATGAGGTAGCAGAATTAGTCGGAAACATCACTTCTTGGATTATGGAAAAAGCTAACGCAGCCATGGACTTGATTGTGACCGATTCTGGAAGTAAAAAAATCTCTTCTTAATTATTAACTAGTCATTTATTCAATTACAGAGAACTCGAGAAAATATATACAAAATTAAAAGGTAGAAATAGCAGACCTTTCTTATGAAACCAGCCAGTGGAATTTTATATACCAAACCTTACAGTACGGTAGCTTTTCATATATTAATTTCTTCAAATATAATCGTCCAATCCAACCTGCATCTTCTGCCATTGCAAGTTAAGGTAAATAGCTCAAAATTTCATAACCTTAAAAAAAATCTGCTAAATCACTATATGTATATACAGTAATTTCCTATAATATTATAGGTTCGGTTCTGATTGATAACGACGCTTCTAGAATTTCTATTGATTCGACTACTTGTGCCGTCATTCAAGAAATTCTCTGTATTCTCCCTGCCGACTCTATTCATTGGCCCAAGTGCATTGAAACACACTGCCATTTTGCCTACCTCACAACGCATCTCTCTGCTGCTGGATAGCGTACAAGCGTACACGATAAGTCTGATAAAGCATTTAGAGTTGCCACGACAAAGTGATATCGGAACAATATCAGAATTTGATAAAAAAAAAACAATATCCGATTGAAGGACGTTTATTCATAAGGAATCATCTTTTTCACAAATATCAAAATATCTACAAATAGAACCGTAGTAGGGAGAGTTTGCTGCTGGGTGAAAGTGATATATCTACTACGATATCACTTTTAAGAGGTGACACTGTTTAAATTGCGTAAATGGATGATTAATAATAATAACAACAATAAATAAAATTAACATTACTATTTAGAAAATACATACATCACTTCAGCAACAAGATGCCCCGACGATTCCAGAACGAGTCACATGGACCCTACTGTCCTTTACTGTCCTGAGACCAGTTGGATATACCCAATAACCAACTGGACAATATGATCTGTAACGGAGAGTGGTTTCACGAAGTTCTGGATGACGTAGGAGGTTATTGAATCCATCATGAGACGAAGAAGAAATCGATCAACTGTCCAAGTCGCAGATATTCGCCAGACTTGGTCCCATATGGAGGAAATGCCATTGTGTCATTTTGTCGTATTGAACATATGTAGTCTGACTTTTATAATGGAACTCCTGAGCGTAAGTTTTAAAGGGATCGCTAATGGGATTTGTAACTGGTTTAGACATAATTTGGATCTGAGACTGATGTCGTTAATGGCTAAGAATTGACGACTATTTCGAGGGCTTATAAAAAAAAATCAAGATTCCTGCTACCGCAGGGAATAGTGAAAACAGCTAAATCCTCGTAGAAGGATATTAAGGCTGGTCCACAAGTAACGAATGGTTGAGTATACTGCTTGCGATTACCTACATCCCTACTCCCATCAGCCTCGTATCTGGATGAAAGTACATCAACCGCACATGCTGAAGAAATTAACGACATCAGAATCGCCCTGAAACAGTGATTAATTTCGTTGCTCCGGAGACAATAAGTCCGCCTGAGACAGCTGGATTTTCAAAAGGTTTCTTTTCCGCAACGTCACCGTGAACCTAAAACACTGATCCTCCTGACTCCTTGTTCCATGAGAATCAAGAAATTGATAGGAATCGATTCGAGTCCAGGACAAGGTATCCCGCATTATTTCCTCATCCTGGTGAAACAGAGCAATGGTTTCTTGGAGTACAGATTTTAAAGGTGTCCAATCAATCCTACCTATCTTCGAAATGGAGATTTCATCCGCTTGTTTGGAGTACTGGCAGAGTAATACCTATTCGGGTGTCACTGACGTCGCCATCATTCAGCTCGAAATGGATGGATAAATAAGATCTGAGATTGTCGTAAAAACCCTTGAAAAAAGAAAGTACTAGAGTAATAAGTCACGGGAAGAAAGGAAGAGTAAAATGGAGAAAGGGATGAGCGACGCGTCTGGTCCTTATCGGAAATTCTTATCCAGCAAATCCCACAGCATTAACCTCGTACAATTTTATATAGAAGTGATCGTATTCGTTGTCAGAAATTTACTTGTTGAAGATATCGTTCCGACGTCTAACGTCGAGGTATACTTTTCCAGAGGGAACCTTTCGAGTTCCTTACACGTTGGGGATCGGAAGAGCTTAACATTTTCTTTTTGATGTCAAGACGCCTCGAGTGTTTCTCTAACTCTTTAGTTCACTTGGGAAATGTCAGTGGGTGATGTTTACGTTAGCTACAGTCTCGTTGACTTACAATTGACGTAACCGCGGAACGATAGCACTGCGTTATCTAGAAATTGATTATATAATATATCAGTACTGACAGCCATATGATTGACCCAACTCTTATCAGGCAAATCTCCATTAATTTATTTTTAAAGAACCCGACAGTCACTGATTAAAATTTCAAAAAATTTCATATCCTATTACAGTTAAGTAATGGGATCCAAAAATTCTTAGTCCCAAAAGTTTAGCATCAAATCAAAAGCCTTGATTAATTGATCCTTCCTGAGAAGATTCAAGCCGCCCAAATCCGATCCGTGAAGTCGCTTTGAATGGACCCGCATCCCTTAAGCGTAAGGGTGACAGGACGATCTGCAATGGACAATGGAAATTTTCGCATGGATTTTGTGTGCCAGGGGAAGTGTAGTCAGCCGAATATACAAAGCGATGAAAGTCAGTCAAATGCTAGAGAAGCTCGACGCCAGGGACGGATCAATGCTGACCTGACCTCAAGAAATAGATACTCCTCACCCTGTGTGTCTATTCAAATAGTTGATATCCGTAAAGTATCTTTCAGAAAATTCATAAGCCGTTCTATCGGCTGGAAATTCCTATTCGATAAGAGTTTCAGGTCCAATAGATCTTCCCGTGACTCCAGCAGCAGCTATGGCTACTTGGATCTGGTCTGTTCTCTAGTTTATCGTGAAATCAATTTCTGCCATTATCGAAGTTGCTGCCAGGTAATTCAATTTGTCAATCGTGCAGCATTTATGTGCATACAGGCAGACACTGGTGATGCTAATAATATATTAGCAACAATGATGGC
This sequence comes from Calameuta pallipes, assembly GCA_030142375.1. NCBI lineage: Eukaryota > Metazoa > Arthropoda > Insecta > Hymenoptera > Cephidae > Calameuta > Calameuta pallipes. Next base: position 184,230 of record JARQSW010000338.1, read on the forward strand.
CGATGTTACTGCGGCGACCTAAATCTGAACCTTGAACTTTCAGGATCGGCCTTGTCCAATTCTGATATCAGCTGCCAGGACGAGGTTATGTCAGGTTACTCGAGGTGTAATATTGTGAACATGCGCCCTCCATTAACGCGAGGCTTCCTGAGGGGTTAACGAGGGGAGTTTGTGGATGTCGACATTTAATGTCTGGAGGATCCTAATACGTGACTGTTACCCTGGACCATCCAGGACCATCCAGGACCATCCAGGACCATCTGACTCACTAGGGTAAACCTTCAATCTATAATGAAGATACAAGATTTTCCTGAAAGCAGTTTTGTTTTAATTTCTAATTAATTTCAAAGTTATTATAAGGGATCGTCATTTAAAGCTAATTTCCCGTTCTATCCCCTGTGTAATAATATGGCGGAACGGCTAATTTTATGGCTGGACATAATTACAAGATGAAAAAAATAACTATTTGGATACAGTAGTTCTTATGCATTCTGAGAGTTAATCAGTCTTCATGAAATGTTGAAGCTGCTGTTATTCTGTAGTTTTCTTTTGAACTGTGTAGTCTCTGCTTAGGATTTATAAGAAACTGCCAGCAGGGGAAGTAGACTGAAAACCTTATGAAATTTAGGGATGAAAGTTTCGGCCCCCCCTTCGGAGAACCTTTTACAAGCGTTCCTCGCTAATAGTTTGCTCAAGAATAAAAAGAGAGACTCATTTGGATTTTAAAGAAGTTAAAGGTTCTTGCGCAAGAGCAGTTAGAAAAAATTCGTAAAGAGAAAAAAGCATCGAAGCATCAAACAACTGTGCAAGTGTGAAAGCGTAAAAGAAAGTCGTCTGCGTTCTTCATATTTTGCGTTGCTTTTTTAACATCTTTTCCAGACTAAGGCGCCGAGAAAAAAGGTGAAATAAAAGAAATGAAGACATGAGTGTAACTAATTTGCAAATTCCCTCCCATAATGTTCCCTCTCTGATTTGATGTCGAAAACCGTCGATTGGTTCCATCAAAGGAATGGAAACGAACCTGGGAATAAGGACTGTACACACTGAAGAAGAAGAAGAAAAAAAAGAAGAAAAAAAGAAGAAGAAGAAGAAAACAATATTATGTAAAGAAATTGCACAAGAAGAGAAAGAAAGGGAAAGAAAATGACAGGTCGATCGAACTCAAACATAAAAGTAGAGAAAGAGAAGGAAGAGGGATCTGGAAGGATTTTTTTCTCTTATCCCAAGCCGGCATCTTGTTTCAAAACTGTATGTTGCCGGTTTTCATATGCAAATAGAAACCATATACCTCTGTTTCGTTCATCTCCTTCGAGCCATTGACATTTTCATTTTCATATTGACATTTTCCGTCACTTCCTTGTAATACTGATTTTTACATTGCATAATACGCTACACGAATATAACATTGTTTATTGTCGTATCAATTCGTACGATCCGTGCTTTTTGGTACATTTCGGATGCTGCTCCTTCCGCTTCGCTGCTCCTTCTCCTCCCGTTACCCATCGCTCGTTCGTCGCTGGTTCCTCGTGGTTTAAAAAATTCACGAAAGCACCCATTTGCATTTAAATTCATCCCTCTCACACCATCGAGGTGCCTTAAAGTTTTCATTTCCCTGAATGTCCACCCGACAGTTCCTTCCACGTTTTCAAGTCCCCTCCTGGTCCCTCTTCCTCTCTCATTCTTTACCTGCCCGGGCCGAATAAACTGATTCCTCTTTCTCTTCTCTCTGGATGATATTCTTTGCCGTGGTGTTCTGCTCGATTTTCCATCACATTTAATTCAGCAATTTTCCAGGACCGTCAATTTTCACTGAGACCACGCGATCTGCACGCTTTCTTTTTGTACTGTACTTTCTATTGTCTTTGATTCTTTCTTCTTTCCCTCTCTGTCTCTAACTCCTTATCATCAATTATTGTATGGTCTCCCATAGAAGGGCCTGCTTTCGTTTCCCTTATTTTCGCCGGGAGCTTGACGCTTTTTCTTTGTGATCGCTTCAGGGCCGGAAAGCAGGGCGGGGAGGATGACAGGGAGATGAAGACGTCGACTCTCCCATTGACGTGAACGCAGATGCGAGAATTTGTCTATGCATTTTAAATTTCAATCTGAAATTCGGCAGTTTCAAGACGGATTACCTACTCATTCTTCTTTCTTCCTTATCTCTCCGCTTTCTCATAGCAATATAAGATTTCTTCGTGTCTCTCAATTTTCATGCCACAGTAATCCCAACCGAAGGGAACGAATCTGGGATTTTCCTTTATCGCGTAAAAGCACTAAGATCTAGGCAGTCGATATCGAAAATCGATACTCAAAATTACGATCGATTGTGAACTCGAAGCTTTGGTTCGAGATATGAAAAATATTATTATATATAGCTATATTTCACAACCAGCCAGAAACTGTCAACCAACCAGCTTTTAAATTACCAGGTATAATAATAATTATATTTCAGTTTATCCAATTAGCTAATTGCCCGTTAAGATTTTTATAATTATTAGTCGATAATTGGTCCCTTCGTTAAATTAAACAGAAAACTAAATACTTTTAAATCCGTCTTAAGTAAAAAGTCAATATTGGTTAAATGAAAAAGTGAGGTTAGTGCTTTAGTATACAGACAAGAAACAGCGAATGTGCCGCCAATATCATATAATATATTGAAAAAATTCCGAAGAGTGACGATCGATAAGGAAAGTTATCAAGGGTAAATCAACGTTAATCTTATGTGACACAAGGAGTTAATTTTGCCCATAGGGATGCGCCCTAAGAATCGGTTAACGATAAGTTTACGTGCGTAGATATAAAGCAGAACGTGGTCACGCAAGGTTGGCGTGCAGCATATCGTTTTTGATTCGATTTGACGTCACGCACGTATTTTGCTGATGGTTTTTGCATACTGTCTATTTTCCTAACACCCGTTATAATCGTGCAGACGTAATAAGCGAACCGTACTGCGCGTGCCCGTTACTTAGAAAACTGAAAAATCTATGGCGCCTGGTACTTTCATTCGTATGGAAAATAAAAGCTGCTCCGTTTCAATGCCTGTTTATCCAGATGCCTGTCGAGGAAATTAAAGTTTCGCTGCTGTTATTTACGTTAATTTATAACCTGTGTTTGCCTACGTTAGTTTTTAAATTCGCACAGCGATACGAGTACGGTAATATGAATTAACTGCGAAAACAGTCAGTTTTCGTTTCGCTTGCTTGGCTTGTTGAGTCACACGTTATATTAGATTTCCAATATAACCGTATTTTGATTATATTGTTTACAGGTTATGCGTAGGCGTGTTTTCATATTCGCTTCGTTGAATTCTGTTCTCTGTAATATCGAGGACACTTTCAATCTTATCATTTGGTTACGAGACGAAAGGTGGTTAAATATTTGACGAATCTTTGGATATTTATCAAATTCTCGAAAATGCATTTCAAGCAGACGATATTAAGATCGGCCCTTGATGGAAAAACTCGTCGTTCCCTTTTTTTGGGGGATTTGAATGGATTTTGTGAAAGATTCGCACTATTGCCTTCTCATAAATCTTATCTTTATTGAGTCTCTAAACGGCACTTTTAGGGATGACCTATCTACGGGTGTGTTTGAATTCTATGAGAATTTTTAAATCTCGCAGAACTCGTAGCTACGTCATCATTGGGATATCTAGGCAGAGATCGGAATCGTGTCCTTTCGTTGGTGGGCCAAATATATATGGGTTTTAATAGAGTCTATAGCGTATAGTCTAAAATTAAAAAAATATATATTTTTGACTTGCATTTTTTTCATTTTTTTTTGAGCTAGTTAGGACCCTTTTTTTACAAATTTTTTTGCCTGTTTCTCTTGGATTACAAACGAAAGAGAAAGCCTTGTCATTATGGTCGAAAGACTTTCAGAACAGCTTTCTAATTAATGAAATATATAAGTACTGTACCAAGTATAAGGGTTGTCGTATTTTACAAATGAAAAGGGAGGTGTTCTGTGAACTTGCTTTAATTTTTCCAGGCCCAACCGGGACGAAATCAGAAAATCAGGAAGGTTTGGTAGACAGTAATTTTCCGGCTAACTGGGATGAGACGATTAAAGGTTCAGGGCGGATGAAGACGGCAGGAAATTGTTTTTTCAAATTCGTGAAAGCAGAATAAGTAAACTCAGTTAGCGAAGTCTGAAGTGAAATTACATTTATTGTTAGTTTTCCCTGGAGCCACTTTCACTTTTCAGCCAACAATAAGATTTTTCAAACTTCCATCTTTCCTGTTGGTAACCCATTTTTTTCGTCAGGCAAATCGCTAATAAGATCCAATGGGGTTTTTATTAACCGTGTGAATTTAGGGGTTGGTTACCTTGTGTATAAACTACCCCTTGTATCTCTCGTGTAAGCGATAAGAGAAAGTACTCTGGCGTGAATACATGCTGGATGAGCATTCGATTTGGATCTTGCTCAAGGCTAGAGGGTAGTTTACCCCATACGTTCGATTAAGAACTTTTGAACCTTTCGATAAGGCCCTTGTATTTTAGTAACTTCCTAAGGGCGATTATGGTATATAGCATTTTGGATATGAAATTTTTTTCACCGGAATATTTTTTTTATTTTTCTAAATCAATCTTCGGCAATACATTTTAAATTTATCGAAATAAATTTTTAAATTTTTGGCATCCAGAATGTTGACGCTTTCGCAATTTAAAATTCCTTCCCAAACATTTTATGTCCTTCGACTGTACTACGTGTTACATGGAGCTTTGGGTCGTATTTCGTATAGGAAATCTAAGCGGGGATGAATCTTGTGCCGTGAACCTAAATATATACATTGGCTGAGTTTTAAAGCAGGAACAGGATGGAAAAATCTTGGCGGAATATAAAGAAGGGACTGATGACCGAATAAAGAAAGAATTTTCTTTTCTCCGGTAAACCAAAATAACAGTCTATCAAAGATAGGGGACAGTGCTGTAATTATTTTGATTAAAAAAAAGAGATTAAAAAACTTATTCAAATTAAACTGTACAAAAAATCTGAATTTGCTGCTTATTAATTTTTCATTAGTAAATTAACCTTCTAAATATTTATATACTAAATCAATACACGATCTGAAAATCAGTATATTTCACCCTTTTGGATTGATAACACCAACAGCCAATTGTTGTCACGGAAATAGTGATAAAAATCATTGAAGATCTTTCGACAATTTTTGAAATTAATTTTTGAGTCGAGGGAGAAAGAATTTTACCCAGTACCAGGTCACCCTGAATTGGATATGTTCCGGTCAATGGTTCGATTTTCAATCCCCTACCATTGTGAGTTAATAAAATCAACAATGGATCGGGAAAGTTTGTGCAGGCGCAGCCATTGACACGTGGCCCCATGACCCTATGACCCCCCCAGGCTGCTGTACATAATGTGACCTTACCTAAACCAACTTGATTGCGTGTTATCGACAGAAATGAATTTTACATGAATACGCAGAAAATTGAAAGGGGCCGCTTCATTAACAAAAATGCATGAAGACGTAAAATAAATTCTCCTTCTATAGTTGTAAACCTGAAAAACAACCTATGGGATATTTAAATGCGCCATACAAAGTAAAATATTTATTGTGGGAACTTCATGCGAACATGTGTTTGAAACTCTAAAAGCTTCTCTTCATTCTGGTAACCATAAGGGTTGCGACAGACAACAATAGAATTTTTCTATATGTATCTACGAGTCTACTGGTAACCATAAGAGTTGCGACAGACAACAATAGAACTTTTCTATACGTATCTTCGAGCCCGCGAATACTCAAATCCCCAAAGTATTTTCGATTCTAGTAAATTAAAAAAAAAAATATACACGTCAACATAGCTGTTATGAAAGTGACTAAAAAACATGCACATATGAGTAATATTTTAGAGACAAGAAGAACATGGACTGGTCCAGAATTGGGATGCTGTGCCGCCTTTAATCTCACAACGCGCAAGAGTGCGTGCTTTTGATACATATTTATTCGAAATATATTAAAGTGTCTTCAGATACTCATATATTTTGGATTCTCCTGTTTTACCTGGTCCTTGTGTACTTTTCCTCTTACACTGTTCTTGCTCGCCCTTACACTTTTGAGGACGTTCTCGTTATGAGATTTTATCACTAGAGATAAATTTCTTTTCACATTGACTTCTACAAGCATTCATATTTACACGAACCGCAGATCCCCGTGTTTTTCGTATTTTTCTTCCCCTCTTCCCGCCCCCCAATCAGCCGGGCAGATAGAAGAAACGCGTTAAGTACGGGAAAAAATAAATATTTCGTAGATAATCCGAAGTGATACCTTTGCTCGATCTGTTAAGCACTCGCCCTTATGAAATCTGCCTGGTATGACGTCATCACTGTGTTTACCCTTGGATATATTTTTTGTACGGATTTACCAGAAAAAGAATAATGTTTTTTGAGATCACCTAACGGTAAAACTGTTTGGGTACACATATCGATATGTTCTTGAAGAATTCACTGGGGATCCAGAATGCGAAATTTGGTCTTTTTGAGGAATTTTTTTCACAGCATATGTCTATTTCGATTTGTATTGAAATACTGGTCAGATTAGAAAATATCTTTGACAAAATTTCACATTGACGCATTGCGTGACATTTACGTGATATTATGTAAAGGCCCAAGGCACGTCTGAGGGAGATAGAAGTTTCGCAAGGCAAACATATAAAAAGCATATGGTGCCTGGGGGCTGCATTTAATGAGGCTGCGGATGGTCGAGAGAAACGAGGCAGAAAGAGGCTCTGAAAGATGAAACTGGTGGTTCAGGGGGGTAGAATATGGAATCCACCCCCTGCCACCCCTACTTGTTGAATTAACGCTTTCCCCTATGGAGATAAAAATAATTCCCTTGTTGGTCACGGTTCATAAAATATAAAAATATCGAAGGGTCTACGTAACATTATTTTTCTGGAAATTACTTGAATTTTGTATAATTCGATATCAATACTCGATATCAATTTGATTTAATCAGCTTAATACTAAACCTATCGACAATTTTTTATAAACGTATTTTTGGCTTTAAAAGGTCCAAATTATCCGTCGATCGTAGGTTTAGTGTTAATGGCGGCTCATGATCGGGAATCGAATGGCGTAAAAGGATTTCACTGGCTCGTTTTTGATTTATTCTTCACTTTGGTCTTTTGACTTTTTAAATAATTTATCGAAAATGGGGAATTTATAAATGACGCATTCGTATATGGCGACGGGACTGTTTTACATTGTGAAAAATTCTTCGGCACTTTTTTATCAGACTGTCCGAACAATTTTTGGGAATAATAGCTCTTTGTTCGTGGAACCCCTGTGAAGTTTTAACTTTAACCAAGAATTAAATTAGCCCGGATCGATTCGTCGATTGCCGTCGCTCATTTTTGTTTTTGGTCGATTTTGAAAAAAAGTGGTTTCTTTTAATCAAAAAAATTACTGTACTTTTATACGTATAATTTCACACGACTGAAATTTGTGAAATTCAATTGACGGTTAGGAAAATTTTGTATACGTTTCACTCGTATGTTCTATACGATACTATATCAATTTTATATACAATAAATCAAATAATACAGTACTCACGTAACCAGTAGAAATCGCCTAGAAACTTTTAAAGAAAATATGAGAAACTTTTAGAAGCAACATTTGAAATATAATAGTTAGTAATCCTGACAGTATAATATATACCATATCAAAACCAGTATAGTTTCAGTGGTTTCAAAGGCAGTTTGGAGTTTAAGGTTGGTTTTGTGGCTGAAATTAAATTCTGAATAAGCATCAAGTTTCGAACTTCCCAAAAGGGTAGGAATAGGAAAGTGGTAGCGGTTTAAAGTGAGTCAGACGTCATGCCCAAGCCAAAAGGACGATTTAGAATTTTGGGTTCTCTAAAAATAAAAATCTATCGGACACTATGGTAATGTCCGTAAAGGTTACAATGGGTTGACTACGTATTTCGGATATTAGAATTTGAGAATCACGATTCTGAATCGTGTCTATACAAACTCCATAATATTTTGTATTCAACGCACGCGAGGGACGAATAAAACGTTGCAAGCAAAGTGGCAAAGTATTAAAGTTTTAAAGGCAGTCAAGATGCGTGAAACGGTGCCGTTTATACGACAGCATTAGACGGTAATAGTAGCCGTGTATAATTAGCCAAAAAGTTTTTAAAAGTTGCATCCTTTAATAGTCACTACTCCTTGGAGCATACGGGAAAGTTAGGTAGAGTCTCCATAGGCAAATAATTCTTACACGCTTGTTTGACTTAATTGTTGGCAAAAACGTTTTTTGAAAAGTTTAATATTTTATTTTAAAAAATTTAATACGTATCCCACGAATAGATGAATAATTGATGTAAGAAATTTTAGAGCACTTACCATAGTGTCATTGTGAATTAGTTGCAGTCGAAATTTCGAGAGAAGACGCATTTCGTTGACCCTGTCAACTGCTAGTCGAGCTGCTTGTAATTCGCTGGGACCTTCCGGTCTGGCTTCTGAATTTTGGGTCAGTTCGAACAGGCCCAGAATTGTTATATTAATCTTATCAGCCTCTGGTACTATCTCTCTCTCCACTTCCGTGGTACTGATACTACTGGTAACATCTTCCGTAGTAGGATTTCGAATTGTCATTATCTCGTGAATAAGGGTCGACATCTTGTGATTGTCCTCGTCTACTTTTCTTCTAGGATGCGGTGCATCCCGACTGGGACTCTTGGGAAGATCCGGAGAAGGAAGTATGACCGGTAAACCGGAAGTGGTTTCCTCTTCGATTTTAGCCGGTCCAAAATGGCGCCTGTCGAATTTCTCAGGTACCGGTTGTGGCTTATGCGTAGCTCTCACTGGGAACTTTTGCGAGCCATCAAATCCCGTAAACGGTGGCTCGTTCTCCAAAATGGATTCATCAATTTCCCTCGTGATATTGGATGATAAGATATCAGTGAAAGTTTCACTGAAAAAAGTACTTTCACTCCCACCGCTCTTGATCCTCCAGGTACCGTTAGTATCGTCGCCTAGAAAAGTGCTATGGTAACTCTCATTAAAAAATATTCTATCTCCATTAAACTCTGAGATATTGTCAAAGGCGTCGCCTGCGTCGCCAATACGAAAGTTACTGGTAAGATTAACTGGTCCATTTTCATCAGATTTAATCAAATTCAACATAAGGCTTTCAATCGGGGTGGTGGTGCGAAGACTCTTGCCCACTTGATCCTCCGGTTCCTGAAGGGCAGACTGCGTATTACGATCATTGATGACATCTTCACCAAGTACTGTCAGGGTCTGAAGAGGAAATGTAAGGTACAGAAGGAATAAGAGAGATGGGATGCTGGGAGGGAACGAGAGAGAGAAACGAGAGAAGCTCGAATGGCCACTGGACGACATAATCAGCCTCCAGCGGCGAGATATCGGTGCGCGACGGCCAACCTGCTCCTCCTCTTCGTTGACCTCATCTGTAACACAACAAAGAGATAAATTTCGGATTATTATCAATGTATCTTCGACCAATCTCTGCTGGACCCATTAGAGTCCTGAACCACCCGTCTTGTAACGCAGTTCCAGCTGCTCGATTTAATTGATTATAAAGTTTGACAACTGGGTCCACTAGACTATAACAGCACGTGGACCATACGTGATCATATTTCCAAAGACCCAAGGGTTACATCCCTCATACACGTTCTTCATCGATTATACGATTATTTGAGTTTCGTATATATTTAGCTACACCCATTACAAGGATACTACCTATATAAATTGACCAAGAAGATAGTTCTAGATCCTCTGCATCTTCTTCATCTCTTGGATAGTTTCCATTTTTATTTCCATCTCTGTCCGCCTTATCCTGAGTAGAAAAGCTATCTCTACTAATGTTACCAAGCTCGTTGGTCTAGACTACTAGAGTACTAGACTACTATCTCTGTGGGTAGATATAGGTACTTTCGAGCCACCCCGTTTACCCCTTTCATCCCTTCATCCCTATATCCATGTTTCTCGTTACACGCCTCGAGCCACTTTTGCTACCCTTATTTTCTTCTTTTTCACTTTTTTTACATTATTTTTAAAAAATACCTCTTCACTACTTCCTCTTACTCTGTACACTTTCCCTTCCACCCCCTTGTATATCGTCTGACTCAGTATACGCGAGTCCTGCCACCTTTTTCCCTACGCCACTTAGTTTCTGGTCCTCTCGGGTACTCTCACGTTTTTGACGAGATACTAGGGACACTTTATACATGTATATCAACCCCTACAAGAAGACCTGCAGACTTGGCTAAGCTTAGGCTAATAGGGTTACAGGGAAATCTCAACCCCATTAATAATAACCAGTCTTTATATCAAACCTATGTAACAGCACGAGAGGGCTTTATTTCCAATGTAAACAGTAGTAGAAGCGTAAGGGATGATTGGCATAAAAATAGTTCATATCATAAGGGTAGGAACTTCCATGATAGTTACGTAAGCCGAGAATAATGTAAATAATAGATAAGCCTTGGTCACATCTCGTGGAGTAGCTACTTTAACTACAGTTGGGTACGAGAGAGGCTGATCAGGCTGGCTTGAATATTTCTGACGGCGATATGGGGCATGAATGAAATATAGGGAAGTAGCTACACAAAATGGTCAGCGTCGTAGCAATTAGTCCGATTGGTTGCTGGAGTAACGAGATGCTTTGTGTTTGAGATACAACCCTTGCAATTGCCATTGGAGTGGGACGCGTTTTAGATAGGCACTTGTATAAGGGAGAGGCTGGATGCTTGATATTTGATGCCTTCACGTAGAGTCGTACAAGGGAGGTTCTCTTCTCAACTTCCCCATTGACCTACCTTATTTCATAATGGAGGTCACGTGCACAGTGTCCCACATGAGAAGACGCGGGCGTTATATCGTATATCTACAGAGTGAATAATCTCTGCTGGTGAGATCCTTACATTTTTTTTTTTTATTATTTAATATCATCCACCCCTATACGCGTCTTTTAAGGGCGGCCTTTGACCTTTAGAACCGATCGGAACGATCGCGTCATACAACCCCTTTGAAAATTTAATGTGTTCATTCGATTAACGACACTTAGACCGTAACCAGAGTGCTATGGTACAGTAATGATCTTCGCAGCATCCCTGTTTATTGAATTGAACACGAGATAATTCGTTCTTGTGTCCCACTTTGAGGGTGATAATTCATTGGAGCTCTGTGAAATTATTTTTTATGGAGCAGAGATCCTTTTAGGGGATTTTTGATTGTCTGCGTCTTATAAGGGATCCCAGCATCCCTATGGAGCACTGTAGCAATTTTACAGTTTGTACGTATCAATGTATTGTTCAATTAGTATCAATCTTACCTCATCATTTGGCCACTCTTGTCTCTCGTCGGGATCCAATCCATCCTCGAGTTTGAATAGGGTCGAAGGACGAACCCTCGTCCTTTATTTTTCTTTTGGGAATTCTTCAATGATTTATCAGAATCAGTTTGATCATTGCGGTAGAATTAGCCCTAGTGAGCACTTTGAAGATCCTTGTAAAACAAGCGGGAATCGAAAAGTTGATAAGCTCGCACTGCACTGAGTATAGAGATTGGGTACAGGGGTTGGGTCGATCCTCTGGGGGATGTAAAACGGGAAAACTGGAAAACGAAAGCTAAGCAAATCTTTTGGGGGTGTTTTCAGGGTGGAAGCTGGGAAAGTAGTAAAACTCGGAAATTTGAATGTATCCAAGGTCTAGTTTCGCGCACACCTGTTTCACCCTCTTTGATGCTGCTTTATACACTCTTACACTTTTTGTTGGGTAACCGGTAAGGTTGAAAGTTTACGCGCGTATTCTACACCCCCTGCTTTCAAAGCAATCCCTAGTTCTTTCGGGGAGCACCCCGATTCACAGAGCCCCGACGAATATTGGTCCTTTGGAGGAAATTTGAGGAGCCTCGAGAAAAAAAATATCTCACTTGATTCGAAATATTTTCATGGGATTCTAGGAAAAGCGTTTCTCGAGAGAAATTTGAGTATGGTAAAATTGGGTGGAAGATAAAAAATAAATTGCACAATGATAATTTAATGAAGAATCCACCCTCCCACGTAGCAAGATTTATTATAAAAATTTTATCGAAATTGAAATTTTCCAAATTACTTTTTTATTTAACTTTGAGTGATCTATATATGATCCAGCGATCCAGGATTTCTGTATCGGTAGAAACGCGTCGCGTGGTGGCGGTGAGCGCACTGTTACCCTGAGAGTCTGTACAACCCTCGGTAGCTCGTGCTCCCGAGAACAACCCTTAACGCGCATGCTCTAAAACCACCCTTACCATTTACATTTTTACGAATAATAAAGATACCTCTCTCTCTCTATCTTGATTAAAAGGGTTGCTGTATCCCTTATACACAGTGACCTATAAGTGCAACCTTTTGTTTTTCTGATTTCGAAAACCTAATAAACTTACAACCCCTAACACATATCGCAAGTATCGCCTGTTCGACTCCGTGCGCCAATTCACCTTTCTCTATGCAAAGCCACCGTTTTGCATGCACAAAACTCTCCTCCAATCCCATGATGGTTAGTAGTAAACCCCCCTTTAAAGGGGAAATCCTTTAATGAAATGCTAGAATTCATACCTCCGAAGACCACTTTCCTACCCCTCCAGTTGGACTTTACTACCAATTTGTCGTAATCGAATTTACTTGGCGGTTTAACTTCAGCAACCCTAGTAACGCGACACCTCAAGTGCAAATCGAATAGTAATATTTGTAGAGTGGTGTTGGTAGAATTGGTAAGAGCACTGAAGGGGTTTCTTCATTAAAATTTTTTTCTCCCCCTATCCTCCCCACCCTTATTTCTCTACTTACTTCTCGTTGATTTTCAGCATTAAGCTCTGATCCAGTTACGTATTTCAGCATCCAGAAGCGCTGCTATAATGCGGTTATTTTGCTCTTGGCTACAGTTAAAGTTAAGTAGATCGGATGGAAGCTTTGAAAAAGGATAGAACCCTCTTTGAAATACCATCCCCTAAAGTTTCTGACCGAATAATTTTTTTGTGGTATCGTCACAAGTACCTAATAGTATCGCTCCCTGAATCTGGCAAACAAATCGGAAATTCAATCAAACGCGGAAAAAACCTGATTGGTAACACATACCAAACCATAAAATTACACTTACATAAGGATGGTGAAATATCGGTATTGTTAAGGCATCCTGATACAAACCAGAGGGTGGTAAAAATCTCTTATGAATATTTAGAAGGTTTAACGTGGCAATTCGGAAGTTTCCACGTGGCTAAGTGAATTATTATTTTTTTTCGAAAGAAATTTAATTTTCTTAAGGGTGGTACCTTCTACCTGGAAAAGAGATTTGTGATGCACGGAACTAATTACAGAATTCAGATTAGATATTCGTGAGGATTTTCAACTCGCATAAGTTTCATCCCCTCCGCTAAACACCTATACCAGCTCTAGTCGATTCCCCACGAAATCTGACGTGACCAAAGGTAATTCATTTATTTGCCTCTTCGTCTTCCGAGCGAGAGAGACTATCAAAACCACCCATAGCGGCCATCGCCGGCACAACGAATACAGCAGTTCTGATGCCATCTTCATCCCTTTCAACCCCCTCAACGCAATTTACTCCCTCATGCATCACAACTCTCGCGTCATTAATTAGCCGGAACGTTGAAACGAACCCCGACAGTTACGGATACAGATAGAAGGCGCAGGTAGGACTTGTGACCTTTGAATATCTTTCTTTATTTTTATTTCCGGCACTCCTGCTGTACGTCACTTTTACGAACGTTGACTCTATGTTAAAATAATCGTCTGGAATACTTAATCGCCAATGGCACACTTGAAAAGTTATATTAGAAGAAGATGGAACCTGGCGTCATATTAATTCTAAAAGCATCGAGCAATCAAGGGATGAAAAGACCCAGACGCAGAACATGTGGGACGGGTATGAGTTGAGAATGAGAATCGTGCTCAGAGTATGAGATAGTTTACCTGGAGAGCTTGATAGCTCAGTGACTCGCTTTCCTCGCAACCCCATACTACAGTAATAGGTAATATCGTATATACGAGGTTAGTAAAATAATTTTCACAAGTTGCGAATAATTTACGAAACTCTCGTAGACTTTCATAAATGATGATTTATGGTAGATTGCGTAATAATATATGCTGAAATACAATACATATGGCAACGTGTGCATATTTACACCTGAAATAGAAGTCACTTGATATGTTATGGCTTAAGAATTATAATAGGATTTTCAATGAAAAAAAAAAGGTGAATTCACTATTCCAAATAACACCCTGTCAGACGTCCGTAAAGGAACGTGAAAACAATCGGCCGTGGCTGATGCAAGGGAGTAGAAAAGTGGAAATCCCAATAGCTCTCAAGGTTGTGTATCGGACGCATTGTTCACGTGTAATTTTAGGTGTCAACTCCAGGTGTCTCTGGCTTCGGGCGTAGGCCGACGTTTCTTCTAGATAAGTATTCGAAAAATACGGGGAAAACTTCGCGGCAAAGTTACTGCTGAATGGAAGTTTTAACCGTGATACGAAAAGCTCCGTACCGTGTCATTTTATAAGGGAGTTCGAAAATATCAGGAGAAACTAAAAAAAATACTAGATAAAACTCTCATGAAATTATACGAGGAAGTACACGGAGTCTATTTCGTAACCTTACAATTTTTCTTCAGACATCTTCGAACGAATAAAAAGAGAACGCAAAATAAGCACGAGATCGTGAGGCATAAGTAATAATAAAAAACTACCCTAATCCGATAATCGAAAAAAGAATCGAAAAAAATCAGCAAGAAACGTGAAACAGTCGACATAGCCAAGGATGGGGATCGCCGTAGGCGCAAAGCACTTCTGTTCATCAGAAATTAATAAAAAGGTAGGAAGAACAGAATATTAAATGGAAGATGGAAGTGGCTCGAAGATTCTTTGAAAGATTCATTTGTTTCGATAATGCCATAAAAAGACCAAAGCAAAAAGTACATAAGCTAAGAAAAATAATATACAATCAGTAAACGTGTTTCTAACCTCTTCAACGTGGCTGTCATTATTTCACGACTGATCATCAAACAATCTTCTTCCCTCTCACTATTTCCTATGTACCTTTTTTCCTCCGTCCATTAAATCCTTGCTAGGCCGTAAGCGGGATTCCAGAAATTAGGAAAACCAGGAGACAAAATCTGAGAAGAACACTCAAGGATCGCGGCTGACGCGGCACTACGTGCCAGCATAATGGCTCTTGTCTCGGCAGCGTTTCACGTTCTATTCAAGGTTCGAGGGACTCGACACTGACATCTCCGGCATTAAATCTGCTTAGCCACGTCCCACACTCTCTGTTAACTCTCACTCTATCCAGTATTATACTCACACTCTTCGATATCGACTTTTTCAGTTTCTCACCGCATTAAGCCTGTCACGCTACTTACGTAGGCGTTCGCTTCGATACACTTATGGCTGTCTTTTGATCGCCTCTTTACTAAAGGAGAATATTACCTTTAATTTCTCAAAAATCTTCTATTCTCAGAAACTTTTTCCCTTCTCATCCATCAGAAGCTCATTCACTTTCTCCGACATCGACCTCCTACCATTCTTTCTTTACACCGACACTACGTGAACTGCCCTTACTCTTTTTCTGTTCATCTCCTCAGTCCCCGAAAAAAGATGTCAACTCGACGTACCCTTCTAACTTCTAATCGAATCGGAGTGGTATTCCGATATAATGGCACTTGAGAATTTCAGTAAATTCCACGGGACCTGCCAATCTGTCTGTAGACAAGGGATGCTGTGCATCAACTGATTGTTGGATCTACGTAAGGGACTATTTCTATATTTTTTAATTTTATATGTTTCTTTTAACTTCCCATGTTTCTTTCTAACACGCGACACTTGGTTGTGACAGGCAAATGGAACAGGGTATGGATAGTATACAGTAATTTCGGCGGTATCCGCGGTCAGTACGAGGGCGCTTAGATCGTCGCTATTGGCGCGACAATTTGAATCGCTACAGAGCATTATACGAGTGAAAAACACTAATTTACCGGTTTTATTATCCGTTAATATTATATTTCATATTGAAGTACGTTGCTAGCGAGATTCAAAATCAGCAATCCCGTACTGCACAAGTGCCAACGTCAGAGCCAGCGCTAGCGTGACGCTGGCGTTAGCGCTGTCGTTTCTCCCACCACGCATCCATGACCCGCGGAAATCCTTTGTTCTGATTGGTGCGTCTTAAATCCTTCCATTTAAAAACTATTACGAATTTCCACAAACGGTTTGCGATAGGTCCCCGGGGGTCCTCCGGCTAACACCTCCTTTCTAGTGTAAAAGTAGTTCTGGGACACCCTGTATGCTCGACTTGCGAATATTAAGCACCGGAATACGTTAGTCTCGGTCTAGGATATTCTACTTAAGCCCTGGTGTTAAAGGCTCGATCGAAGGACCCAAAAGTGGAATACGTGATTTCCATTGTTACAGAATATCCCAAGAGGGATACTGTAATAAGGTGAAACGTTATGGGTTACATCTTCGTCATTTATTTTCAAGCTATACGCAATTCACCCTGCTGGTGCAGTCGAATGGTCGACGACGAAAATATAGTTTACGCTTCAGGGTTTATTTATGAGACTGGGGTAAGACTTCGGCAAGGGTATTCGCCAGGTTTTGCCTCCATTATTCAATGTCAACCAGCACGAAAGCGCCGATGTTTGGCAAACTTTTGAGTTGGAATTTACAATTGCATGCACGTAAATTTCCATAACTCTATCTACATGTGAAATTCTCGAAATCGCCGTTAAAGATATTTACATAATTTTCCAGATGCTAACACCAGAGGGTGAAAGTAACCTAGATACCTTGTTTCGACCGAGTTACCGTTAATAATGCACTGTCATTAAGTTTGCGCTAAGTCCTCATAGATGGCGACACTGTCTATTGATCTCTGTAAGGTATACAAAACAAGTATGTTATTCTAGTCTGGCGTCACCGCTTGATACATTACCCATGGTGCATTGCAGGGTTAGAATACCTGTTCTCTATGATACGTTAGGTCGCTAAACTTCCAACCTTCCCGACTGTCGTGTCTATCGATGGATTTACTTCGCCAAATTTTTTGTATCTTACTGGAATTGATAGCTGGAGACTTTTCGTAGACTATTTTCGTTCCTGTGTTACTCCATGAGTATCGTATAACGTGCTGTGTATGTACATATGTGTCTATCGATCCGAATATCTGGGAACATTGATCGTTCTTTACGAGACAACTTTATCTTTTGTTATGTTTCGGTGCAAAAAAAAAGGTTGACCTAAATTTCATGAGGTCGTGCAATCAATCAAATTATCTATGGTGATAAGAGGAGGTGAGTCTGTTAACAATGGTACTGTATAAGAATCAAGTGGGAAATGGAATCTGTAGTCGAGTAAAAAGAAGACCCGGATCGAGTCTGCTCCGAAGAGTCTTATGATTTTCACGTTGATTATTAAGGTCGTAACGCCTCGCTGACGTATTCAGCGAGTCGTGCTAGAAAAGTATCTCAACAGGAAATAATGAAAGATCAGTGAAGGGGAGTTGGATGAGGATAGGATAGGTAAAGGGAGAGAAAGAGAGAGAGAGGAGATAATATTCCCGCGCAGGCGTCCCTTGTCAGAGCATAAATGCTGAAGAGCCTCGAAGAGGTTTTGCAATCAATACGGCAATGGCCGACCATAGCCGGCCAGTCGGGGCTGAACCTTCCGAAAGAACGTATCGCACACCCTGGATCCTCGAGTCGTAAACAGAGATTTTTTATTTCGAGATCTGATCGTCGTGTCGGTATTAGAAATTCGGAAGAGAATCAAAATCAATATCAGTGAATCCTTGACTTTATTTCTGGACAGGAACGATGAGAATCGTGTTCCTTGATTGATATCGAGATTTTAAAAAGGTGTCAAGGAGCCCAAGGTAACTGACCCTGCGCAACAGTCCGTTCACCGGTAGTCTCTCTCTTTCCACTAGGTATACGTATACCTATCCGAATCGTTAACCTACCGATCCTGGTACCGATTATCCCAGGTACTCAGGAATCGTCTGATTAATCTTCCTCGAGGAAGACCGAGCCAAGCAAGAAGATTGAGAAAAGTATCCGTGGCAGGAGACCCTGAAGTTGCACCACTGGCTGGAGCCTTTGTACAATTCTTGTTGAGAAGTTCAGGGGCAGCCTTGTCCCGGTTGTCGAGACGCTAGAATCCAAGAAGGCTGCCAAGATCGGCTTCATAAGCAGCTGGAAGGCCATCAGGCTCATCCATCTTCTGGTCGGGAGTCGTAATAGGTCGGACGGGAATTTTCGCAAACACTCCCAAAACGGCAACCCCTCGTCGTCGTGCTGCCAGGGCCCCGCCGAACGCCGCGAGGGATCGCGACCGAGTCCAGGATCTTCCCGGTGCGGAAGTAAAATGGAAGAGAAGTCGTCCTCGAGATTTTCCGAGTACCTGTTTGCAAAAATGGGCGGGCAGGACGTCTCGGCCTCGCAGGGTCCCCGCAAGGTGACAGCAGAAACCAGGAAGTGGCTCAGGGAAAATCTTCTCCTCCTGGTCACCCTGTCTGGAGTACTTTTAGGGGTAGTGCTAGGTGAGTCTTTTACAACTAAAATATATACGACATAAAAAATATTAAACAATTTTTTTTTATTAATATTTATACATCACACGCCTAGTACGCCCTCGGATAGTACCAATAGAAAATATTAGCGGCGACCTTCTGTCATCCATACTAAAAATAACGATCCTCCCCAACCAATTAATTCCAAACGATTGCGTCTGATGAAAACTAACTGATACCATTTCTTTCGATTGACATTGTTAGTTCATCTAGTTTCTTCTAATTGACATCAGTTAACACAATGGAGTTGAAAGTGACTGGTCAAATAAATAAATAGGCGTCGGGCAATTCTCTCAGTTAATTTACTTTTTAATTATAACCATCACGTTCCTAATTTTTTCAATTGTAAATACCCACACGCTTTAAGCTTAACAAGCTACGCTGTTTTAGGTCCCTTTTCAATTACGCAAATATCACTTGAGTTAGGAATGATCAATAACTCTGATGATTTGCAGAGTATCAGACACGAGCAATGAGTATTGGACGGCCATTCTAGGTATATAAATTACCAGAGAAAATAAGGGCCGTAGCAAGATAAAAAAGAAGGGGGGCAAATGGGGGGGGGGTGGTAAAGGAGAAAAAAATACAGCTACTATTTTATTATTATTTACTGAATAGTCTGTATCTTTTCTTTTATGACGACTGTGACGTAATTCATCGTCTGTACAGAAATGGAAGCATAACACGAAACATCGGACACGTGCAGAGTCACGCATGCACCTTTGGTATTGAGTTCAGATCGGGGCTTCTCCCTTCTACTAGGTTTCTGCCATTTGACTTCCTGTCTCATTTTCTTGAGGATGAGGACGTAATGGAGGTGGTGGAGGAGAATGATGATGACGATCGATACGAATAGAGTTTTTCGTTCGACCTCGACCTTCCTTCAGGAGGATTAACCGATCGACTTAATGTACCGGCAGAAACGACCCAGTTCAAATTTAACTTGAGCTTATTACGCAAATGCATCGTGATACGTCACTCTATCTCATTAAAAAGTGTCAATCACTCGGAAGGGTTTCCTACGAGCGTCTTCAGCGTCTTGTCCAATTAACTTAACTAACTAAAATCGTACGTAAATAGACAATGAAGAAAGCTGCCACTCCGTTTCATGGTCGTAGAGACCAGAGTCGAGAAGGAGTATAGCTACGAGTCGAGGGATGAACTGTTGAAAATTAAATATTGACCTTTTAATTTACAGGTTTTGGTTTGAGACCTTTGAAACTTGGCGATGACGCAATCATGCTCATCAGCTATCCTGGAGAACTGTTCATGAGGCTTCTGAAGCTGATGATATTACCGCTTGTTATCGCCAGTCTGATTTCCGGTAGGAATAAAATTTTATTAATTAAAAATAATTATACAGCTGAGTTAATGAGTTATATTATTATGATTTTAGGCTCGGCTAGCTTGAATGCTCGAATGAATGGAAAAATTGCTGTAAGGACCCTAGTCTACTTTATTCTGACATCCTTATTGAATGCGATTCTTGGTGTTGCCTTGGTACTCCTGATACATCCTGGTGATCCTGGACTTCGCGATTCCATCGCGCAGAGCAATCATACAAGAGCTGTCAACATCTTGGACAGTCTCCTGGACCT
Organism: Calameuta pallipes; assembly: GCA_030142375.1. NCBI lineage: Eukaryota > Metazoa > Arthropoda > Insecta > Hymenoptera > Cephidae > Calameuta > Calameuta pallipes. The sequence goes on from JARQSW010000338.1 coordinate 204,439, forward strand.
TGGAAGGTACGTTATCTTGATTTGAAAAAAAAAGATAATATTTGGAATTGTTTGCATTGACGGTGGTACTTCCGCGGAAAACATTCGCGCATCGATCCACCTATTTTATTCATGTGACCTGCCAGAGAGAGACTACCTAGTGACTGCCTGTTGGTTGACGTTGACTTGGCAAGGACGAGTAAAGTTCACGCAATTCTAAGATAGATATAGATAGATAGTTGAGGCTGAGTGCCAGAGGGATGAGTGGATCACTTGAATAGCTTCCTGTCACGAGAGAATGAATAGAGAAAAAAAGAATATAATAAATTATCCAGTCATCGATCACTCTCTGTAAACTTCCTTTGTCATAAGTCCAATCGAACTGATGGTTCTCCATTTTGCTTTCAGGAATATGTTCCCTGATAATCTTTTCCAGGCGGCTTTCCAGCAGGTGAGTTATCAGTTGTACAATTTATACCTCTTAATTGGCATATAATTTATAATTCACCTGACGTCACTTCCTAGGCTCATACAGTCTACGTACCGAAGAAGCCGTCATTCCAAAACGACACTGAAAAAGTACCAAGTTCAGAAGGTCTTGCCAATGAGGGACTAATGAGAGAGATTCGATACAGGAGTGGTACCAATACCCTGGGTATCGTGTTCTTCTGTCTGGTCTTCGGGACCTTCCTGGGAACACTGGGGGAGAAAGGTCAAGTGGTCATCGACTTCTTCAAAGCGGTATTCGAAGTGATCATGAGGATGGTATCCACAGTGATGTGGTAAGTAAGGAGAATTAATATAGAAAGGGGGTTACAGTCATTAAGAAAATAAATAAAAATTGATTGGAATCATTTTGATCCTTGACCAGGATGACCCCGGTGGGTATAACTTCAGTAATCGCTGGGAAGATCCTAGGCGTGAATAACTTGGCCCTGGTGATGTCGCAGCTCGCCTGGTTCATCATGACCATCGTAGTCGGGGTATTATTCTACCAACTAGTGATCATGCAGCTGATCTACGTGGCCTTTGTGAGAAAGAACCCCTTTAAATTCTACGCGGGCCTCGCCCAGGGCACACTCACCGCCTTCGCCATGGCTTCAACGTGAGTCGTCGACCTTCGACCATAACCCCTCCCTGAACCTATCGCCTGCCTCGAAGTGCCTCGAACTACTTGTTTCTTCAGTCGCGATGACCTTGACTCTTTTAACGACGTCCTACGTCCCGAAGCTAGAATTGCGCCTGGACGCACCCTTTCTCCTCCTCGGTAGACCTGGGTCGAAGACCACGAGGATGAGGACCAGGTGCACGTTCAGGCGCCAAATTTACGAACTTGAGGCACCGATGCGTTCCTCAAGTTCATTCCAGGGGTTGATTGATTGAGAGTGTGTTTCAGCCAGCGAGTGGAGGCTTTGCGAGGCCGCGAGGTCCTCCCTCTATTACCAATCCGTAAGGCCCAGTTTTACACAGCGTTGACAATACACTTGACAGCTGTCAATGAAACGTTGTGAAACGCTGACCAGATCCCGTCTTACCTTGTATCCAAGTCTCCATAATCCATTTTGACATTCGCATTGCTCACGAAGGGATCTTTATCATCCCCTAACAATGAGAGGTATGCAGCTCCGGGTGGCACTTAGGATGTCGACCGATGGTCCCTCCGCGGCCTCTCTTTTCGATATTAAAAAAAATTTACGAAAATGGAGGTCAAGGAGTTCTTTCAATCATCGCCGATCAATCATTCGTTAAAAGTTATACGGTTAAACCTTAATTTCTTATCTCGGCCCGATTGTCACTCACGGACAGGAGGTCTGCTGACTCCGTGTCGCCTGGACTGATTCGGGCGTGGAAGTCATCGTTGTCTCTGACGACCTGATCCTCATAGTCATTATCCTCGTCCTAGTAATCCTAACAAGGGCAGACTTCCACGCCAAAAATGCCGTTACTTAAGTCCTACGATCAGCTAAGTAAATTGGGAAAATATTGATTGTTCTCGTCGAACGTAAACTCTTTCAGGTATCGTTCGCATTTGCAGAGAGTGAGAGAGAGCGAGAGAGAGAGAGAGAGAGAGAGAGAGAGAGAGAGAGAGAGACTGATGGAGAGACTCGGAGTATGACAGTGAATAAAATGAACACGACCACCTCTGACACCGATGACAACAAGCAGAGCAGAACTACTTATTATAGATTTTCGAAATGTCCTGCGAGACAACAATCATTTTCCCAATTTAATAATCGAATTTAAATTAGATTAATTATATCATCTAGCCCCGTCTCTTTGGCAAGAATAATATCGCTGGATCGTATTATTATCAAGCTATTCCTTTTTGTCCTTCTAGGATAACATATATATATACATAACCTATAAATTATACATATATTATATATATATATTTATATCTCTAGAAGATCATTAAGTCGCACGAATCATTAACTCAAACACTGTGTGTGTGGATTAACTTTTTCCAGAAAACGTACAGTACTGAACTGAGTGTCTCAGTGTCTGAACAGACTACTATATGATATCATGATGATGTATTAGAACGCAGCATGCGGCCTTTTGCAGGTGGTCCGTATAAAGGGTCTTGGTAAGTAAGATGGCCGCAGATGAAATATATTGGTTTGTTGCAGACTGTGTTCAACGCAATTAATGGAAATGGACATCGGGTGTCTACGGAATCACCAAGACTAATTGTTCAAACGGTTGAATTTCAGTTGGCCTCGGTCATTCTGGCTGCTGCGTATTATTATACGTGATAATAATAATAATAATAATAATAATATATTTGCAGATTTAATACACACGAGTAAAGAATATCGTTCTAATAATAATCTGACAAGCTTCGTTCTATTATGTCACTGTCTTATATATTCTTATTCGCAGTAAACTGACTATAGTGAGTACTGCCAATCCCGAATTCCAGCCCGTATGTCAGACTTTCCACAATTACATGCCTATATATATCATTTATGAATCACATACTCTATTCCCGCATCACGCAACAGTAATTGCGCGCTCGCGATAACCTGATAACACTGAATGAAGCAACGTGAGATTTCTTGAACGAAACGGGAGAAACGTTCAGATACGTTGTCACGCGACAGTCATAACTGGATTGGATAAATGATACCTGATGCCAGAATGACCCTTGACCCTCGAACCCTAACTACCCCCTGAACCAATTCAGACCCAGTGACGCACGTGGCAGCGATTCCTGCACTTTTCTCAAAAACAAAAAATCAAAAAATAATTAAAAGATTCTTCCTTATCATTACTAATAAGATTTTGCACAGGGCTGCCGCACTACCTGTCACCTTTCGCCTGATGACTGATAAGCTGAGGGTCGACCCAAGGATCACCAGATTCGTCCTGCCCATCGGATGCAATATCAACATGGACGGCACTGCCCTTTTCGTAGCTGTAGCCAGCATCTTTATAGCTCAGATGAATGAAATTTATCTTGGATTCGGCGAAATAATCACAGTCATGTAAGTAATATCATTAAAATTCAGTATTGGATCTTGTTGATTAAAAAAACTTATCACCTTTTACATTGATAAGCTTAACGTCCACTGCTGCGTCTGTGTCTTCCGCATCCGTACCGAGCGCCGCCTTGGTTCTTCTTCTTGTAGTCCTCAGTGCGATAGACGCACCCGTCTGCGACGTATCTCTCCTATTTGCTATCGATTGGTTCGTGTGAGTATCGATTATAGAATGAAAGTCCCTAATTTATTCCCCAGATAAATCCCAGAGTGATCGCCAGGGTGTAATTCTGTTTAGGGATCGCGTGAGAACCACCAATAATATGCTGGGCGATTGCTATGCTGCAGCAGTGGTCGAACACCTGTCGAAAAAGGAACTGATGGCTCTGGATGCTGCAGCTTATCAAGTATGCATTCAGAGACTAAGATGCATTCAAAATTTAATGCAGTTAGTACTAACAGTCTATAGCTAGTTCAGGATACGTTGTGTATATGGACGTTTCTTGTTTCGCAGTCTGACTCAGTGCTGCCAACTACTATCGCCAATGGATGCATCTCGGCTAATCGTGTACCCGACCCGGACACCATCGTCGTGGAAATGCAGGATGACTCCAGGATAGCCGACATCGCCAAGTAAACAAGCTTGTTGGTAGGGCTAGGTTCACTCTATACAATGTGTACTTTATTCCAGCTTTATCCACGCATGTCCTATTAGATTATTTTTTATATACTTTATCGCTTATTTATTTAATAGTTACTGCTTATTCATCTTGCTTCGTTCATCTTGCTTTGTTCATCGTCTTCGCTCCATGAATTCTCATTGTGGAAATTCCGCCATTATGGATATTCAAAAACATCGATTAATTTTTTGTTGTATTAAATTTATGTACTGATCAATTTGTTTTAGTATCATGGCCAAGACAGAGATGGCGCTCAGGCGGGTGACCGAGGATACTGTTTGACTAGTACCATCACTCTCCGTTTAGAGCAGCGATCGATGATCTGAAGAAGAGGAAGAAGAGCATGGAAGGACAGTAAGATCAAAGCACATCTACGTAGAGTTAGATAGAGGGATGCTGTAAAACGTATGTTCACGGATCAAAAGGGTACAGGCACGCTGTGCCATTTCTTATCTGGTCAGAGATTTTGTATTCGAAACAATATTTGATATGTAATCAATTCCCATCGTAATTTCAATTTGACTCGCCGACCTCGTGACGTTTACGTACGAAAATTATAAGAAAGGAAAAATATTAAAAAAATAAAATAAACGAAGATGTCGCGTGTCGCGATCTCGATTTACGAGATGAATGACTATTTGTAGGGATTTTTTTGATTTTTCAAAATGATATCACAGTTATTAAAATAATAAATGTCACGCGAATGGTATCGTTAGGATGAAATGAGAATCAAAGAAATCTCAAATTTGATTTCGCATAGCTAGCAATAAAGGCGTATAATATATGCATGATTAAAGCTATGGGTATGTATCGATATTATTGGGATCGTGATTGGGTGTCAATAATCGATCAATTATAATCAGTGCAATATCATTTTATATGGACATCCATGTATTTTGTAATAGACAATTACGAATTGTCTTTATCTCGCGGTCGCGCGACATCATCGACCTCACCGGAATTTTACTGACGGAATATTTCGTGATGACCCTTTTTCACTCCGATCGATCGCGCCGATTGTAGAGTCTCGACGCCACAGCGTCCCGACGTCTTCGAGCGTGGTGGTGCCTTATTTCTAGCGTACCAAAGGTGCTGAACCATTGAAAGTACAGCCTATGTTCATTCGTGAGGTGCTTTAGTCGAGTAGACAGTAAAAAAAGGAAAAAAGTAGACACAGTGCTCTATACTTATTAATTAGTTAATGAATTAATATCATAGACGAGCCATTCGTGTTATCTATATAATTTGAAGGTTAATAATATTTTATTTAAATAACTTCAACCTTTCACCCGTTCACGCGATCGCTGACTCGATTATAGAGAGCAGTCAATCAGTCAATCATTCCCAATAAGGAATCAATTAATTACCTCCTTAAGGATTGAATTTGTCTAGGTGATTCACAAATAGAAATAACGATCGTACGCCATATTGTATATCAAAAGAAGAAAGGTGGAGCAACGTAAGTGGCAATAATTACGATCTTCAACGATCAACAACGATCCATTGTATCAATATTTTTTTTCTTTTTTTTTTTGTCAATCAAGGATTATTAGAGTATACGAAATCTTCTATTCCAATCCCTCCGGTGTCCTGAAACCCTCCTATAGAGAGTAAAAGCAAATAATCAGGTACTTAACCCATGAAGAATACTCGCCATTTTGAGGTTAGAGTAGACATAAGGAAGGCGCCTGTAGGATGGATAGAGATAAACGAGTGACAAAGGGAATGACAGTGAGACGAATATATTAGAATGATTTTATGAAAATTTTAATGAAAAAAAAAATACAAATAAAAGATGGCCGTCATTCCCTTTAGAAAAAATGGTTTAATGATCGACGAGTAATAAAAGACTGGATGCCGGTTGTCGATGGCGTACTAGACTATTATAGTACTGTAGGCCAACAGGATTCCTAATCGATTTGGCTGGCTGTATAGATACTCATATAGCTAGAATTGGATATATCGTATAGTGATAACTGATTGTGAGTGTACAAAAAAAAAAAAAAAATATGAAATACAATACATGTAGAAAATTTTGGGCTTTGTTGCGAGCGCTGTGCGATCGCCCGCGCTCTAGGCGCTGAAATTGTTCTATTAGAATTCACGGGCCGTCTAGAGGCACGCGTTCACTTACTTTAATGGTTATATTTACATACGTACCTATTACCATTCGTTGAGTTAGACGGATACAGCTCTTGGCGCGAAATTTGAATTTCGGCCAAGGCTGTTTCGCTACGGGTTCGAAACTACGTTCATTCATATTCGAGGCAGAATGCACGAGGAATGTGAGGAATGTGAGGGATAAGAGAAAGAGAAAGAAAATGACGAATAACGTGTAAAATGATTGTGCCACGAAAATCTACAAAACTATCACTACGTCTACGTGTGTATTATGTACCTAAAGTTTAACGTGTTATATCAATATGCAGGTTTATACGTGGAATATGATACTGTGGTTTTTTAATTAATAAACCTAACCCCTTCGAATTATATTTTTAAAAAAATTGTTTTTCAAATTAATTTAGTTATACTTTGGAACAGTAGATTCTTCGGGTAACACGGGTATAAGGGAAATGATGGATTCGTATTTTGCTAAAAAATTCATTTATTTATGACTTGCTCGTTGGTCAAGTCATTTTCGAAATTTTCAAAGTCTTTTTGTACAGAGAGCGAGAACATTTTATACAATTTATTATATACGCGTATGTATACTATTTCTATCTATAGATATGCTGTGACCCTTGCGGCGATATTTCCTCCCTTCGATACGTTCACTAATTTCAGTTAAAAGCTCATCGTATATTAACGACGAACGTTACACGTACGTGCCTAATGAAACCACGATAAAGATCAGTACGTTCGTGGTTCTATTGGACGACGGGACAAGGAAAATAAATTTCAGCCGTGTATCTACAGGATTCGATTAAATTGTTCCCGCGGGACTTGTAAACGCACCCTTAAATCTTACAATTGGATTACTGTACAGCTTGGTATATCGCGAATGTCCCATGTAATTACTGGAAGCGTCCCGACGCCCCGACGGCAGTCTATCTTTTGATTATAACACCAAATTATTATTTGTATTTAATATATATATATACAGAGCTACTTATGCTAAGAGAGTCTCGACAAATCTCTTGGTCCGAGGTCGGATCAATGCGAAACTAATGATAAGAATAAAAATGATCGCTAGTGGACTCGTTCTCAGTTTCACTGGATGACCTTCCACGATAACAGTCTTTTATATACAAATAGTGCGAAGCTCACGGTGACTGCGGTAATAATTAATCAAACTAGGACCCTCATCTCAAAAGCGACAACGAGCTATCGTACAAAAATCCGCGTCTTCACCGTCACTTTAATCTTTTATCTAGTTTTTATTTTCACTTTATCATACTCGGTAGAAAATTCTAGCAAAGTATTAAGGTCCTTGGCGACTAAATAGTCCCTGACAGTTAGACAGACTAACGTATAGCACAGTGGATTGATAATACTAATCGTTATCGTTACAATTATATCGTGGTGGATGTCAGTCAGTTAGATTCTGAGCTCAGTATCCGCAACTGGGATCCCTCTTGGTGGGCCTTGACTGGACCGCTGAGCAGCGGGTGGTACCAGGGGACTTATACTAGGACTCCTTGTGGCTAGGGGTGACAAAGAAGGTGAGAAACTGGGACTTAGGGCCGCCGAGGGGAAGGTGGAGGCGTCGTGGCTTATCGGTGACCTGGGTAGTATGCCTCTTGCTAATGCTGGTGCCGCTAGCGACCTGGGAGCTACTGAAGTGAGCAGTGGAGGCGGTGGGGCCTTATGTACAGATTTGCCTTTACTGCTACCGGAGTTTCCGCTCTGGACGCTTGCAGCATCGTCCTTTAGCCTTGCGATTTCGCTGAATACATGCGCCAGGGGTTGATACTGAGGTCCCCAGTCTAGTAGGTAGTCCCAATTATAGGAACCCGTTAGCTCCTCTTCGCTATGAACTATGGAACTTAAGGAACCATTCATCGAGGGTCCACCAGGTGCTTCGAGCCCTGAAGTAGGTCGACCTGGTTCACCGATTTTTCCATATATAAGAGTAGCAATGTCTGCTTCGGTGGTAGACTCATCTTCGAAAAGATGGAGGCTGTCCAGAGGAAGAGCCTCTGGTGGTCTTCTTGGTGTTCCTGCCGGTGGATCAACAATTCCTAGCCTTGCCAGGTATTCCTGAGTGTTGTGGACTGATAGATCACTCGCAGAATCCCCAGTTTGCTGTCCTTCATTGATCATCCTTATCTCTTCATCCTCACCGTCATCTTCAGCTGATCCTCTTCCGGAGGAGCCAGACTGATCGCTACCAGACAGTTCGGAAGTGGCTTGTTGTTGAGCTGCCTGCCCTGAAGTCCCATAGGGTGGAATCTCGTCGTACTTTGGTGGCGCAAATTGGCAGGATGTTCCACCGCCTCCTCCGCCACCTCCAGTGGCACTGACGCCACCTCCAACACCTCCGACACCCCCGACACTTCTTATAGGAATCGTGTCGAAGGCACTGGGATCGACGTAACTGTTGGAGGCTGTGGCGTTGCTCTCGCCATTTAATCCAGGTTTAGTTCCAGGTTTCTTGTGTCTTCTATTTCTGAGATGAAGATAAAGAAAAATGGCGCCAAATGCTACGACCAACAGAAGCAAAGCAATCAGTAGACCCAACGCCCAATCAGCCAATCCTCCAGCAGCGGCTACCGCCATGTTTGATCCAATATCAGATGGTGCAGAACCAGAAGAGAACAAAGAGTCATCATCATCTAGAGTTATCTCCACCACTGTCATATTTGACAGAGAACCTTGTCTACCGGAACTTGCTGATACTACCAATCGTGATGATTCTTCAACATCCACGTCCACGTTGACAAGCTTCTGTTTGACAATGAGAGCTCCTGTAGTACGATTAAGCTTGAAATAAGGATGTTGAGATGTCAACTGATAAACAACACGACCATCAGGTCCCTTATCTCTGTCAGTGGCAGTAACGTGTCCAATGACAGTGCCAGGAAGTACTGGAGTACCACTTCGTATTCCAAAACGATACATCCTCTCCGTGAACTGTGGATAGAATTCGTCCCTCGAATCTATTTCCACTCTGACCCTGACAGCGGCAGTTCTGCCACCAGTATCGGTAGCACGCAGAGTAAAGGCGTATCTGTTACGTTGTTCATAATCAAAGACTGCTCTAGTAGTAACCGATCCGGACCGCGCATCGACCGCGAAGAGTCTCCAGGAGTCATCGATATCAGAGAACCCAGTGGCAGCTGCCGAGACAATAGAATAATTCAAGGCGCCAAAGATACCACGATCCAAGTCGGTAGCACGTGCCGTGAAGACTCTTGTTCCTATTGGTTCATTCTCCCCAACGAACTCCAGGTACTCGGAAACGGGGAACTTGGGTGAATTGTCGTTGACATCCTCCAGACGGATGCGTAGTCTGGCCAGGGCACAGAGAGGCGAAGGATCCATGTCGCAGGCCATTAAAACCAGTGAGTGTATCTCGGGTCCAAGATCACAATCGAGAGTAGCATTCACCAGGACGGCACCGGATGTTCTATCCACTCGGAAGAGACCAGCATCGTTTCCGGATGTGATGTCATAGACTATGGAAGCAGCAGGACTTCCTGAACGATCGTTATCCTTCGCCCTTACTACAGCTACTGTACTTCCTCTTACAGCATCTTCCTTAATGGCGACTTGGTATAATTCCTCCAGGAACTGAGGGTAGTTGTCGTTTACATCCTCGACGTTCACGATGACCACCGCCACTCCTCCGCTGATCGAGGTCGTGTTCTCACTCCGGGAACCTAATTTTAGTATGTATTTCTCCTTGGTCTCCCTGTCCAGGCTCTTCGCCAGGATCAGCTTCCCACGTGACACTTCAAAGGATCCGTTCTCGTCCCCGGATACGATGCTCCCGTCGATGAGGTCCACGTCGGAGAGTCTCATGATGGTCGAACCCTTCTGAGCATTTTCTTTAATAGAGACTTTGTACTCCTTTCCAGGCAGTGCGTTCTTCAGGCTGCTCAGCCGAACGATTACTGAGCAGATACTGGTCGCTGGTGGCTTCCCTGAATCCTCAGCTAGGATAGAGAACTCGACCTCCTTCTGAAGAGGTCGCGGCAGCGCAGTACGATTAACTATAACGCTTCCAGTCAATGGATTCACTGAGAATCCTTTACTAGGACGCACGAGGGAATATCGTACACGATTGTTCTCTTCGGTGAGGTCATCATCCGTGGCGTTTACGATAAGAATTTCTTGGACGTCCGCTCGTCCTTCTGCAAGAACAAAAAGACGGAATATAAAATCTCCATTAAACTAGATCCAGACTAAATTATTGGTCTTCACTCGGCATAGCCCAAGGATTAGGGGTACGGAAGGGACAAGGGGAACGCACAAAGATCTGGAGATTCCTGCTGAGGTCAAGGGTTCCTCTTTGCTCGTCTTGTTGCACCACGCGGAGGATAAGCCGTCCTGACACCGTCCGAACGGAAGTATGAAATAATAACCAGTTATATAAATCGTCGGCACGGCGGTGGCGCGGTGGGGATGCTGGGCGCCTACAAAAATGATTCCGATGCGTTTCAAATCGTCGGATAACTCGGCATTAATGTGCCAAGCGAGGGTCCGCCGAGTTTGAAATAAGCCTCGCAGACGAGGCCCTCGGGGTTGCGGGTGCCCAAGTGGAGGAGAGCATGAGTGACTGAATGGATGAATGAGTGAGCAAGAGAAAGACAGCTATAGGCTGTTAGTAGCATGGTGCGCAAAGGGTAGGAGGGCATCTTCGGAGTTAGGGTTGGGAACCATGGCTCTCGGAGACGGTATAATTGCGAGGTGCATATGACTGAGAATATACATATAGGCATACACATATGTGCACACACGTATATATACATTGCATATATGCCAGCGTCTCTTGGCTCTCGGATGAATTCTTATTATAAGGAGTTTCTTTTTTATTTTCTTTCCTCTTATTTTTCTTGCCTCGTACCGAAAGCCCTACTCCCTTTTATCTTGTAGCTCGGATCCGCCGATAGAGGAATGGGTCTTCAAGACGTTGAATATCTGTGTCGATTTTTTAAATTGGCTCACTTTCAATTGTCTAACAATTCACATATGGGTCATTGTCGACTGAACGATAACGATGCGGAATTTTTCTTGGACTGTACACACTGCGTTGAAATTCTTGAATCTCTTGGGAAATCATTACAGGCTTCGCATGCAAATAATACGAAGACCTCCGCGAGGTCCATTATGGGGCCCTATGTATTTTTAATAAGTTTTTCGTGAGGCCCTTGAGTCGGATCAGGCCAATTGTATTGCCGACTCTGCCAGTTGCGGATTCAGGCTCGGACCTCAGACTCGAGACTCAGAAGGCAAAGGCGGCTCAGCATCCTCGCAAACGGTGTCCCAACATTTATTTATGTGCGACGCATCAGAATCTCTTCTCTCCTCTCCTTTAGCATCTCTTCCACCAGCGGGCTTTATCTCCGTCTGGTGTCAATTCGAGTTTGGAACACGGGCAACAGGACAACGTGTCTACTAAAAACCAGTTTTTAAACGCGCGTTTATTCGGCTCTCTCCGGCAGTCGGAAAGAGAAAAGGAGAGGAGAGGAGAGGATGAGAATGAGGGACGAAGACAAGGACAGGCAACTCAACGAGTCCTTCGTGCTTATTCGTTTACCATCACCATTACCATTTCTCTTGATCTCCCTAAGGTCAAACCCTTTAATTACATCAACAAGAATAAGCACTTAAAAAATTTCAACTGACCTGGAAGGGTGGCTACGTAAGCTGCTTGCTGGAAACATGGCGGATTGTCATTAAGATCCGTGACCCTTACGGTCAATTCTGTACTGGCCTCGTGGATGCTGTCACTGGCTAAGACCTGAAGAGTGTACTCAGATCTGGTCTCAGCATCCAATCGTTTTCGAAGTACGACCCTTCCGCTATAGCGATCGATACTGAAGGGTCCAGGTCGTGTGATGTTGCCAAATCGATAGGTCAGGGCTGGTGAACTATCCACGTCGTTAGCCGTGATAGTAGTAAGGACGGTACCCAGTGGTGTACCTGAAAAAAAAATAATATCTTTATTTCTATCTGTCATTCTTGATTAACCGTCCCTGCAAACACATGCAATGTTGTTGCAGCTTCAATAAGGTGCATCGGCATAAGTCATAATAGATGTATGTTATCGCATCATGCATAAATCAGACTCTGACCACCTCAAAGAACCTCGTCACTTCAGTTTGTCCAGCTACTTTGTCAGGACGGTACGATTGTACCCGATGGCCTGGAGTGTCCCCGGGGTGATGTCGCGAATAAGATGGTGAGAGTGATGCATATATATATATATATATATAGGATGGATGCACTTAAAATGCATTGGATCCTGCCTATCATGTCATTTCATCTTCCCGCTGACTTGAGTGCACTCTAGTGGCTACAAGTCAGCCTATGATTCTGCAAGGGATAGATCCACGATAGATCAGAGAATAGAAGATCAAACTGCGTTTGTTCGCTGGGAAGACTGGTGCAACTGCATCGAAGGTCGTAACGCGCGTGCCGCTATAAAAGGTGCACTCGACAAGATGTATAGGATGGCAGGTAGAGATGGAAGAAAAAAAAAAAGAAAGCAAGAAAGAGAAGCACGAGAAATAAGAAGGAAAAGAAGAAGAAGAAAAGGCAAGATACTAGTTGGCACGCGGCTACGTCTCTCATAAGTCATAAATTTCCTGGTGAACGTTAACGTCGTCCTGGATCGATTTCGTGGCTCGCGCACTCGTCCTCATCCCGGTGAGAACCAGCTCAGCATCAACTAGAAAGAATTCCCAGAGTCCAGTGGCTGATCTTGCTCGCCATCTCATCGTTCATTGCTCATTGCTTGCAAATGATATAAACTCGCCTTGCTCCGAAGTCTTGCAAATGTTACATCTACAGGAATAAAAGGTAGTCGCTATCGGCTGCTAAGCGGACAAATGCGAATCGGCGTGGTGCAGGAGTAAAAAAGGTGCGTTATAATTAATTTCGACGTGTTTAATTTACATTAATAAATACGAGCGCAAGGAGACTGGGATGCACAGACATACATATATATACATATACACAGAGATATGTATAGCAAGTACATAGAGACTGGTACGCGGATCAGAACGAGGTAAATTGCAATAAGAGGATGTAAGGAGTCGCACGGCGGCGGCGGCGTCGAGTAGTGCCGTGTTGAAAAATGAAAAATACATTAACAAGGGACGCCATATGTCTGGGCTTACATTGCCGGCCTGTCCTTCCTACTATTTCTTTTTTCTTCGTCTACCCCTCTCTCTCTCTCTCTCTCTCTCTCTCTCTCTCTCTCTCTCTCTCTCTCTCTCTCTCTCTCTCTCTCGCTCTCTCTCTCTCTCTCTCTCTCTCTCTTCTTATGCTCCTCTGCATTATCTTTCTCCTTATCCTTATACTTGGGCCAAAAAAGATCATGGCTCCCACTGTGGATTATCGAGTGGGCATATATATAAAAAAAAAAGAAAGAATATTGACGGTAATACGCGTACACACGTTTGTAGGTTATGTAGTAAGTGTAGGCGAAGCACGGGCCACCGCGGTTCCATGGTGCCTCCATTGAATCGTATCTGTCAATGGGGAACAATATGGCGGTAGAAGGAGAGTGAAAGAGAATAAAGAATAGCCTTAGTCGTGAGAGTTGAAGAAGGGTGGCAACTGGCAACTGGCAACGCGCGCCGGCAGCTCGCGCTCGCCTAAGTTATGCAGATTGTTCCGAACAGTTGGACTTTAATGCCGGCATAAATCCTTTGCCACTTAACTTTATATTTCAAGAGCACCACACTCCTACTTTCCACTTGTTCTCTCCTCTCTCTCTCTCTCTTTCTCTCGCACTCACCCTAACAGGACCCACTCTTTATTTGACACGCTCTCATTCACTTCACTCTCGTTCGCTCATTCTTTTGGGACTCTAATGCCCTGTGAGCACGAGGAGTCGTGGCCTTTTCGTATTACATTTTACCTGGACCATTTGGGCCAAAAAATGAAATAAAGGAAATAATGGATGGGTCTTACCTTCTGAGACTGAGATGATACTGTGTTCCGGAAACGTAGGCTGATTGTCATTTACGTCTATCACTCTGACGCTAAGTGCTGCTGTTCCTGTCAATTGTGGATTTCCTTGGTCCGTTGCTATGATTGTCAGTCTGTATTTCTCTCGGATTTCACGGTCAAGAACTATGTTTGTTCTAACTATACCACTGTATGGTGGACTTATGGTGAAGGCATTGTCAGGATTGCCATCGACAATATGATAGAGAATTCTACTGTTGAGTCCCTGATCTGCATCGCTGGCAGAGAGCTGTCAATGACAGAATGAAAAAGGATTTAGAAGTGTCAACATTTTTTGAAACAAAAAATATATTTTGGATGACAGTTACCTTGACGACAAAGTTTCCCTTGGTGTTACCCTCGAGCACTGTGGCTGAGTATTGCATCTGAGTGAAGATCGGTGGGTTGTCATTGACGTCAGATACACGGATGGTCAATCTCGTGTAAGCTTCCAGAGGATCCAGTCCTATGGTCCTTGCTATTAAGGTCAAAGTGTGCGTAGCACTTTCCCTAGGTTCTTCTTTTGGTTGTTGACCTTCCAGGGACCTTCTCCAAGAGTTGCTACGTCCGTCATCATCGGATAATGCTGTCACGTCGTTCCAGAGTTCAGCATCCAGTCTCTTGGGATCATTGACACGGACCAGGCCGGTATCCTCGTCGATGGAGAAGGTCTCGAAGTCGTTGCCTGAACCAATTGAGTATGATATGTGCTGCCGTCTACCGTCTGAACGCACTGCAGTCACTTGGAGGATCGCTGTTCCTGCAGAAGAGTTCTCCTGGACGACGACCTCGTAGGTCTCATTTTGAAACTTGAGTACTGGTATCAAGTCAGACACATCTCCGATACGAAGTTCGATCAATCCTTTAGCGGTTCTTGGTGGACTGCCCTTGTCCTTGGCCAGGACCTCCAAGTGATAAATCTTTCCGTTATCCTGAGCCAATGACGAAGTCGCTGTGACTACTCCGGAAATCGGATGGATCCTGAATTTTGGTTTTTCTTGTTCTCTCAAAAAGGAATATATGATCTCTCCATTGATCCCTAGATCAGGATCCGTGGCTGTAACTCGCAGAATGTTCTGTCCAGGTTGCGAACCAATCGGGACCGTAGCTCTGAATGGATATTTCGCAAAGACCGGTGCATTGTCGTTGACATCGGTAAGACTGATCTGAACCGGAATCGACGTACTCTTGGCGTCGTATTTTCCACCGTCCGTGGCAACCACCAGGAAATTGTAGGCGCTCTGACGTTCCCGATCGAGAGGGCTGGAACAAGAGGAACGAGCAGGACTTAGAAATCGTTTATTGAGATCGGTAAACCAGACTGAAGACGAGGGTCTCCTGGTGCGAAGGGAACGATAGGGCTGCTCGAAGGTTCGAAGGGCTCTACGGGTCCCTGACTATATATATACCCAGACGCATATTTAAATCGCCGTCGCAGGGCTTGTTTGTGTGACGGAAGCTGTAATCGGCAACAGGGATCTTGTGTAATCCACGTCCGCCATTACCATAACTTTACGGATCCGCTACGGGCGCAGGTTTCCTTGCCGATTTCGCGAGCCGTCGGCTCTTAAATCCTGAGGGAGGTGGTGAGGGATCATTCTAACCTAAGAAATCCCTAGGGAATAAACTGAACCAATAAAATCCCTATTGGCAGAAGCTCGACTGACAGTGAATACTGGATCAGCATCGATTTGTCAAAAAATCTCCAGTACCGATCCTAGGCTAAATACCTCTTTGGTACTCTAAGTATCTCAAAGCTCCTGAAACCGGGGAGAGAACTTATAAGCTATAGAAGTTTAAGCCTCCTAGTGAATTCTCAAATAATATAGGAAGAATTCACCAGGATGGTCCTGGGAAGCGAGCGCGAAGTCACAAGGAATATTTAGTAAGGACGCAACGGCAAGACACGTTCTCTGAGATACAACGCGGCTCCCGTTCGCCATGGAGAAGCGGTCGCTGGTTTTGCATATCAGGGTTTTTGCCGGCTGAAATAATGCATTGAAATGCCACATGGTGTCTCGCTGAAATGACACACGGCTGTCGTGCTGCAAAAATTCCCCACTCTCCACCCCTTTCGCCATTCCACTGTTCACAGCCTCCGAGTCAGATTCAGATGCTGGACTCTTCTCCCTAGCTTCTTTCTCCCGGTGCACCACAGACTACTCTGGTCCCGGAACGAAGCCAAACGAGAACTACAAGAGCGGACCGAAAGGATAGCCGAGAAATGCAGATTAATAAACAAAGATTGAAAAAGCCGCCCGGGAGTCAAAGAACCAGGAGAGTCGAGTCTCCTGTCAAGTACGGACAACCGTTTCAACTTTAATCTCCACGCCCTCTTATGGGGATTATATGCGCAAAGTGATAACGCTTATGGTAGTTAACCAGGGATAACTTCAATTTAATCTGACTGTCAATCAATCTTAATACATTAATAGTTCTCTTTGATCTGATCACTTAGACAGCCCAGATCGTTGGAAATATTTTTATTGAGGATTTTTCAGAAGATTTTTTACATACGAACTGAGCAAAATTTAAGCCTCCATCCATTTGGCTACCCAGACGCGCGATTATGCCTACCTGACCGAAAATGCCTAAAGAATGTGATCTACTGGACTTGTGTCTACTTTATAAATTGAGCATTGTCACGGAATAGCATGGTAATCAAATTTCTGATATACATAGAGCATGAGTCAGAATTACCTAATTTAAATTTCTCTATCAGTACTGTGCTATGAATATATAGATACATATGTGTATGTATATGTATTATAGATGGAGGGTTGAGTGACTTTATAATTTTACGAGCAGCCGCTTCCAGTTCTTTCAGGTCAGCCAGTCTGTGTCTTTTCATCCTTGCTTTCTATTTTATGACTTTATACAACCAGGCGTAATATACAATTAGAATCCTAATCAGGCACGCGATGTCGCGCAATAAACGATCAGACGATTCTAGCGCCGCGATGGATTTAGAAACATTGAAAAAAAAAAGGAGCAGCTCACCCAGCAGTTGTAATTACACCGGTTAGGTTGTCAACCCTGAATAACCAGGTAGACTCCTCTGCGATGCTATAGGTAATTTTTCCATTGATTCCTTGATCAGGATCCGAAGCTTTCACTGTCATCACGCTGGAGTCACTGGCAATGTCTTCTGACACAGTAGTTGCGTATCTTATTGGCATATAATTAGCCTGATAATTGCTGGAGCCATACTGGCCAAAAGTTTGCAATCCAAAATTCATAAAATCCGAATTCTGCATATTCAAAGGCATAGGACGTGGTCTGTTCTCGGTGTACTGATTCTGTGCGAAAACTGGAGCATTATCATTGACATCAAGTACAATGACAGTGAGATTACATCTGGCTTCAAGACTAGGTCGACCTTTGTCCTTGGCAGAAATAGTCAGGACATATCTGGCTATGGATTCTCTGTCAAGACTCGACGTAGACAAAACCCCAGTGGACGAGTCTAGCTTGAACTTGGCTCCAGTATTGCCACCTGAATAAAATAAAGATAAATATTTCAGGATCAGTACCAAACTATTCTGGAATGCTAAATGTTCCTCGGCTGAGTATAGGAAAGATACTCACCAACGATGCTATAAAATATCTCGCCATTACGGCCTTCGTCAATGTCCTCTGCAGCTACGGTATGTACCATTGAACTCTCCTGGTTCTCAGGAACGGCCAAAGTGTAGCAGGATCCTGGACGGAATTCTGGACTGTTGTCGTTCTCGTCCAGGACGAAAACCTCAAGAGTGGTAAGGTCGAGCAACTTGCTAGACCTGGCCAGGATAGGTAGAGAGTACCTGGAGACATCCTCACGATCTAGGGTTCTGCGAAGAGTCACCAGACCGGTCGGCGAGATGGTGAATTTGTCGGATGCGACACCGTTCGGGATGCTGAAGCTGACGTTAGCTGCGGGTAGTAAAGAGAAAGTATATAGCTATAACATAATACATAGCATATAGTTACATAGACTGTTACACGTGTTATTATAAACCAGAATCTCGAGATGGAAAAGGCAAAGCTGTTTTTATATCGGGAAAGATGGGCCCTACGGTGCTACGGGCCCACGTTCAACTGGGACCGCGTATACGAGGGTGATTCGGCAATTCTACAAATAACCATAATGTGAAGGATAATGTTCCCGGCGAAATCCGATCCAAGAGAATCCGGATCGTAGCTGTGACATTGTTGCCTTGATACCAGAACGGGACCCGATCGTTACACCTTCGGTCTGACTCTTCGTGGGGACCAGGCATGTGGGTTGTCTCTTGGTTTGCTAAACAGCTGACATTTACAGAACTACTCATCTCCTCTGTCAATTATCTTCATATACCATTGAAGAAGTCGACGTGGTCTTGCATAAACCAAGATTCAGCAGGCCAAGTCGCGTTACTGGCGCCTTGTGTCATACAAAAACCTTATTCCTATGCATATACGTATAAAATAGAGCTAGTTAGATATAAGGTAGGTAACGCTTAGGTAGTCTCAGTGGCTGCTGTGACTACTGGACCAACCGATCCCGAGTTTAATGCATTCGATTCTCAAATTCCAGGGGACGGCGTTTAGCTGTTGCCGCTTTTTTAGCGGGCTTAGACAAAGCGATCCGCGTACGTGCCACTGCGTGCGTATTGGTATCTCTGGCCAGGTAGTAGAGTGGTGATTTGCCTATGCGTACCACAGCAGGCAAGAGCGGCGGTGCGGCTGTGCGGCGTCGCGGCGGCACGATGATATACGCGGCCATTGTTTGCTTCCTCTGCGAACCCTCCGACTGCTCTCATCCTCTACCAATATTCACTAGCACGGTAGGCATCCAGCAAGTACCCAGGAGTCAGTACCAAGGACTCTACTACCTTGAAGTATAGTTTGATCATCTTCCCAACTGCAGGTTGGGACCGTCTAACTCAGGTTCCTAGATTAGCTCTAGCCTTGAGCTAGGCTTCTTCGGAATTTCTTCACTTCCTAGTGAATCCCGTGTCTGGCGTGTATTAAAATCCCAGGAAGTCCTTCGTAGGTCAATCCTGGCCAGGAGAGACAAACGTGCGCCTTATAGAAGCCTGGTATGGAGACCCGACCCCTGAGCGAGTCATTTCGCTAGATTTACTATAATGCTCGCTAGCTCGCTAGCTCGCTCGATTCAAGGCAATTATTCGAGGTATTTTCATAGCAGGGCTTTCCTATTAGCCGGGTATCTGCCGCATGCACTCTGATTATCCCTCGCTCCTCTCTTTATCTCTCTTTAGGTGTGGGTGTAGTTTACTCCCTCGTCCGAGGATGGGAATGCTGCCAGCGGATGCTGGATATAGTAGTATGCTGGAAGGCGGTTAGGAGCAACCCGGTAGAGAAAAGAGCCCTCCAGTTGGAGAGACACGGGGATAGCTCAGAGAGAGAGAGAAACAGAGAGAGAGAGAACCCCGAGTGTAATTTCAGTCTCTGCTATACAGTGCTAAATTGACAGCCCCCTCTGTTTCATAGGATCTTTATGCGTGGCTCCTCCGAAACAATAACGACGCCAGGTTGTTTCTGTATATTGCCTGATCGTATAACGTAGAATTCTTCAAGAAAAATGGCTACCGATGTCGCCAGGTAGACTCTTTCTTTTTTATTCCTCTGGTCCCCTTTTCTTTATTACTCGCCGCACAGATTCTATAGGTTATTGTATAACGTATGCAATGTATGCAATTCATGTAGTCATTCCCTACAGTGCATTCGGTATGGGCCTGTGTACGGTGGATATTATGGGGCTTTTGTGATTCCGTTACCTTGATCTGTGATGGCTGGACCAGCTACGTTTAAGACTGTTGCTCCCAGGGCTGAATCTTCAGAGATCCTGGCTGTGGGTCCTGGGAGAAGTAATCTCGGTGGTCCTGCTGCTTGACTGGCCAAGGTCAGAACGAGTTTTAAGGTGGCCTTTCGAGGAGGGGTTCCATGATCGTTGGCAGTGATCTCCAGCTCGGTCAGTCTTGACATAGGTCGGGCCAGGGTGACGATTCCAGAATCATAGCCTACGGAGAATCTGCCCTCTTCGTTGCCTGAGGTTATCACGTAGGAGACACGACCGTTGTCTCCAGCATCCTTGTCTACAGCTACAACCCTTAGCAGAGATGCACCTGGAAATAGATAACAGAAGGAAGCAGAATGAGAAACTGTCTTTCAAAAATTCATTGTTATTAATGTCCTCTGATTATTTACCTGGTAGAAGATCATTGCCGATTGACAGTCTCGTTGACTCCGGTGCCACAAATACTGGATCGTTGTCATTCTGATCAAGGACGATGATCCTGGCAGTGACAGTGGCTGCTAATTGATCTCCTGGTGGAGCCCGATCAGAAGCTTTTATTATCAGAGTGTACTCTGCTCTCTCTTCTCGATCAAGAGGTCGTGCCAGGGTGAGGGCACCAGTCAGAGAATCCACGGCGAAGCTTCCACTGCTGGGGAACTCGGCGACGAGGCTGTATCTCAGATCGCCGTTGGGACCGCTGTCCAGGTCGGTGGCTGACAGATTGTAAATGGTTGAGCCAATAGCCGCTCTCTCGGTTACCATCACTGTTATAGGATCTTGAGGCCATCGGGGTGCGTTATCATTTGCATCCTCGATAAGGATCTTCACCGAGACAGCTATGCTTTGGGGGTTCCCGATGGAGGTCGTGTCCAAGGCGCGAATGTCTAGGTGGTACTCGCTGATGTTCTCCCGGTCGAGAGAGTGCGCGACCACCAGCTGACCGGAACCGCGGTCCACGTCGAAGGCAGGGTACTCGGTGACAGGACTCAGGGAGTCCAGGGTGTAAGCTACGCGACCTGCAGGCCCAGCACCAGATACCGAACCAACGGCATGCCCTATGGAGGCGTCTTCGCGTACCTGGAAAAATAATCTGTAGTTTCTATTCTAATGATTATCAAATATATTTATCACTTCTGATCCTTACGTGGAACGTTAGGCTGCTACTTGTGAATGTCGGTCTGTTATCAGCAAGAGCTAAAACTTCAACGCGAAGCGCCCTTACGCTATGACGCGGTGGACGCCCAGCGTCGCTTGCTTTGACTGATACCCGATAGACATTACGTTCTTCGTGATCTAGAACAGCCTTAGTCCTGATCATTCCAGTTATTGGATCAATGGTGAAGACATTGTGACCATCCGAGTCTCGATCTAAATTTACAAAATAAATAAAGGTAACGGTTCTTAATTAAAAAAATACTAATTAAAAATTACACCGTCACTATGATATGGTATAAACTCACATATATATATAATATAAACTTACCCTTGAGGATGCTGTATGTGACGGAAGCATTTTCTCCTAGGTCAGTATCGATGGCCCTGACCCGAGCAACCTCAGTTCCCGAAGGTTGTTCCTCCCTGACACTAACAACGTCGCCCTGAGGATCAAGAATCTCTGGAGAATTGTCATTGACATCCAGAACGGTAACTTTGAGAGGCACCCTGGCCGCTCTAGAAGGTGTTCCTTGATCCCGAGCTTCCAGGACGAGTTCATGAACCCCTTTGGATTCTCTGTCAAGAGGTTCTCTCGTAGTGATCTCACCTAAAAGCATTGTCCCCAAAGATGAATAAGTATATCATAAGATGATAATTTCGGCATTTTCGAAATCCACTTTTTCATAGTAATCGCAAGTGGACCGAAGACTTCCTTTCCAAGAATGGCAAATTGGATAATCGCGCGAACCTTTTCAGCTGCTTTGCCTGTTTTTGCCATTTTCGGGTAAGGATGCCATTCAGGCGGTTACCAACCTACTGGACAGACTACCTATTTCGTCTTTCGCATTATAATAATTGCTATCGCCTCCTCTTCCCCTCCTCATCGCTCCTTGCCAAGTCTCTTACCGAACCACACTGTATTATAATACATAATAATATCAGTCAAAAAATACGCGCTCTCGCGTAACGAGCTTCGTCTAATTATAGAACCATCGGTCGTCGCGCAAGCTAAAGAAAAGAACTAGACCCCAATAGTACCAACGATACCAATTCACTCGCAGTCGTACATTAGTAACTAATTAAATACCAGAGAGAAACGATTCTTGGATCTATTAGAAGAATTTGTTGCGCTCTGTCTAAGGTTGGCGCAGTGACCTGGACACTGGTTAGTCTACGAGGAAGAGGTACTGGTACCGCTGGTACCACCCGCGGTGAATTCGCTACCCTGGTGAGCTCGAATCGTCCCATTAGCGCCTCATTGTTCAACGAATGTCCTGACTTTCATTTTGAGTCCTGTAGCCCTTTTTTGATTTGTACGTTTTGACTTTTGTCTATTATTAGAAGAAATAAAAGATTACCATGTGATATTTCAAGACCGAAAGAATGTAAGGCCATCGAGAGTATTGAATGAAGTTGGCTGAAGTAAATACCTAAGGCGGCACTAGAACGAGGGGCCTGTGGGGAATGAAAATGTGACGAAATTGAAATGATTGAAATGTATGAGGCCCAAATGGATTCCGCGCACGCGTAAGCAACGCGCCTCTCGCATCTAAAACGAATTGTTTGGAATGTCTTGAAAATTCTCGAGGCTAATATGGCTACGAGACGTCTCTTCCTTGGTTGATCATCGTGATTCTCAATAGCCGAATAGGTTCTGAATGAGATCCCCCCATTTCTTTGGGCTCTCGTGTTCATCCATGTTCATCCTTGTTCACTCGTGTTACTCCTTCCGGCTCCTTTTCTTCTTTCTTCCTGTTGCCTGGGAGATTTCGAACAGAGGATCTCTTTGGGCCTTCCCCTACTTCTCCCATCGCGGTCTTCGGTGGCAGCCAAGCAAGCAGGCAAGCAAAGTAAAGGGCCTCTCGAAGAAGAGCCTGGGCCTGGCACGCTCGAAGCCGACTCTCGGCGTGTACACAAACACTCTCGTGTCGCATGCCAATCAAACGGCAGTGCGTGCTGCGTGGTACGTGCTGAGTGTGCGTTGGGCCTTGTCAGTGTGTATGGTATGGTAAAGATGAGGCCCCATTGCTTCTCCCTTCGGTGATAATTATACGTAGGAGAAAGTAGAAATGCATCTTTTTTATGGATACCGATGGATAGATGGATGGATGGCTAGATGATAGGGCCCATCTATATAGATACCATACATACACATACTGGGACCTATTGCTCCAGAGCGAGGAATGGATATGATTACAAGATCAGAATAGGTATAAAAGGACGTTGCGTTACGGATTTATAAAATGCTAGGAGTAATCGAGTAAGGCAGTTACTGGGGGCCCAAGAGATCGTTTCTATTATATAGCCAGTTACGACATTGGGCCCATGGAGAACAATAGTGGATATAAGGCTCCTGACAGACAGCCAAAACGTAAATTATGCATGTCGACGGCTAATGGCTATTTAGGAAATTAATTGTTCCTTTCGAGGGGATCTTGATTGATCTCAACCGTTCCTTGCTGGCGCGAATGGAAGCGATGCCAGATCACGTAAGGATCACGCCCCGAAACACCAATCCCTTCTTCTCGTAATTAGGATTACAATCTCCACGGTGCCAGTCGCCTTCTCTCTCTCTCTCTCTCTTTCTCTCTCTCTCGCACACATTGTCAGCCGCGTCAAATCGCTGTTTACCAATAAGAAATTTAATGGCAACACGCTCATTTATTCGGCAGCAATCCTGACGACTTTGAGAGCCACTGATAGTGAGTTCATCGGTCGGAAAGGAGGGGGAGGGGCCGGTATGCGAAGAGTTAGAAGGGCACTCTGGCACCAAGAGGGCCCCAGTACATTCTGTGTGTGACCCGGCTGATCGAGTGGCAAGCCCACAACCTAAGGAAGGGCGGCTTCGTCGACCTGGACAGCCTCAACGGCATCGACGTGGACTACAGCATGACGATCTTGGCTCACCAGAGAAAGCTACATCATTGTTAAATATTATGACACCATGGGAATCAGCGCAGATCATAACCAGCAGTGTGGTCCAGGTACATCAGCAGGTTTCATATGTGATTCCACAAGCACTCGTATGTGACCTTTCAATCATTGATTGACGACAGGTTCATCTTATCCTCAGACTGTATCTACTTGGGATAGGAAATATTGAGAAACTCACCGGTATCAGGATCGATAACAAAGCTGCTGTTATGCTGGACCACTGCGTATCTCAAGAGAGCATTTTTTCCCAGATCAGGATCAGATGCTGCGACTGTACCAACTAATGTCCCTGATGGCAGATTTTCCAGTAGTTCAAAGCTGTAGGATTCCTTCTCAAAGTGCGGCTCGTTGTCGTTGTCGTCGAGAACGCTGACCAGAACGGAAGCGCTCGCTGTGGCTGCCGGCGAACCGTTATCAGTAGCCAATACAGTCAAAGCGTATCGATCAATCGTTTCACGGTCCAGAGATTGCGCCAAGTAGATTCCGCCAGAGTTGGGGCTGATACGAAACGATGGTGATCCCTGAAGTCGATACCTGAGACGAGCGTTGTTCCCAGTATCCAAATCGACGGCAGTAACTTGCATTATCTGTATAAAAAAAATATATAAAAAATACAAATTAATTAATAAGGTCAATAAGATCTGACTAATTTCATTAGATAATGCATATAGCTTGTAAGCCAGCATCTCGTCGATGGCTACGAAATTAGTGAGAAATTCCAGAGGGAAGAGTAACGTCATATCGGCATGTCTTAAAGATCCAAACAGTTGTTGTCTCTCCGTCCATTCGCGTTCCATGTGACCAGGGCTCAGAAGTCTGAGCATTCTCAAGCTGCCAGAGAGAGCAACCACCCTGTCTGAGTTCGTCCCTGTATTAATTAAATCACACCACGCACGTTCCCCTTAAACGTAGGTCCATTCCAGCCCACCGAACTTTCTAGTCTGAGGGAGCAAAAGAGATCAAAAGAGTCAGAGACAAAAGGAGAAGAAAAATATGAGACTCAGGGACTTCGGTATACGTATACAGTATAGTTGGGTTCGTGCGAGATCCAACTCTCAGGAATGATCGATGGATGGAGCAAGGGAGTAAAGGGAGTGAAGAGATTGAAGAGAGGAGAGAACAGAGCGAGAGAGTAAGAAAGATAGAAGGAAAGGACGGAGAAAGGTAAAGAGAGTGAGAGAAAGAGAGAAAGCTGGTTGAGCGACCATTAGAACAGAACCTGACATGGGAGCCGGCAGTAATGTGTCTAACTGTACGTTATTAGTTCGCGGCGGGTGAAGGGTTACGTTTACGGCAGCCATGTTACCCCGCAGCCTCTTCTAGGAGCTGGAGATATCCTCGAGATAGTACAGACAGCTTACAGATCTCTTTTGCCGATAGTCACTGATACGAGCCTACTGATTCCGAGACAACCAATCAGCAACGGACCTCCGTGCTCTATTTAAGATCCAGCCTTATTTTAACGACTTGTCAGCCCAGCATCTTTGGTCCATTCGTCATCCCTGTATTATAGCACCGTTCGTATATAACTGTTATCGTAAAATTTTTATAAAATTCCATATGATTAACTGCTAATATAGTAATTGCATTTGCGCTAATGTAAAATACTCGAGGGATTCCTGGTTTGATCGAGACGCGCTTCCTGGTTGTCCCAGGCGAAATTACGCATCCCAGGGGGCGGGAGGAGGTATCGCTTGCAGAGGTTGTTAACTCCTCCTCCATCTTCTGTATACAATCTCACTCCGATCCAGAATTACCTGGTGCTGCTCTCGTCGTATAACTTCGTATCCTGATACCCTGGCACATTCGTTCTCCGAACCTACCACACCTAACCTCACGGGACTTGACCGTCTCTCGACAAACAAATGTGCGCGTGACGGGCGTGTAATGAAGATTTTTCTCACCTGCGAATCGAGCCTGGCGCCTTCGGGAACCTCCACGTGATACTCGTTTCTCTCGAACACTGGGGGGTTGTCATTCACATCCTGAACCTCGACGCTCAGGCTGAGGTTAGCTGAGAGACCGGCGCCGTCCAGGGCGCTGATCAGGAGGCTGTGCCTCTGCTGAGTCTCGTAGTCCAATCTTCTGGCAAGATAAAGCTCACCGAGTCTCGCATCGATACCAAACAGATCGTTACTGTTTTGAGTAAGAAGATAACGAATTGGAGCTGATGGAGTAATATCAGGATCTATTGCATGAGCTACGTAGAGAGGTGTGTGAAGTGGATGTGACTCCGGAACGGAAATCCTTACTGAACTCGAAGGAAATGAGGGTGGATTGTCGTTAATGTCTTCTACGACAATTTCAACCTAATTAAAAAAAAAAAATTATTAATTAATCAGATAAATATGTTTTATTTTATTTATATGTAATTAATAACAATACCTGACAGTAGCCAAGTAGGTGCCCATTGCGTACCGCCACGCTCAGTACGTATCTGTCACGGGTTTCCCGGTCCAGTGGTAGACGCGTGCGCAGCATCCCTGTATTCGGCTCCATCAAAAGCTCAGCCTCTTCATTCACGAGGAAGAATCTTGTGAGTCGATCGCCTGTAGAAAAATAATAAAAGTGACTTTAGAATGGATTGAATGCAGAGATCATAGATGGTAGTAAAAGATTATCTCAGTCATGGGTCACGTGACGCCACTGGAGCATCTCCATTAATTATAATTCGCAATACTTGTTCGACTTTTTTATTCGTTAGGATGCGGGATAAGTTTTATCTCCTGAATCGATTTATCGAATTCAAGAATAAATAAAAGATCTAGCTAACGCCGTAGTATGTAATTTCCTTGTACAAAGTAGTCACACTTATACTGGGGTATGCCGGGTGGGGATAGTGGGAATAGCCAGTCGGGTCAAATGAGCATATATCTATGTAGCGACGTCTTGGGGACTTGTAAACTTCTATAAAATCGAACACGACGAGAAATCAAATCAATTTATTTAACTGCAGTCAGCTAATGGGCATCACGAAACTGGGCAGCGCCAAGATTCCATTACTTAAGCCCGAGTTAAGTCTGACCCGACAAAGCGAACCGGCAAAATAAATTTGGAAAGTTCCCTTAACGAGGGGATTACTAAGGCCCAAACTAAAGAGGGTTACCCCCCTCTAAAAGTCCCTTTTGAATTCTCTCATTAATTTTGGCACTTATCTATACCGCGCACGTATGGCATTAACATCGAAATAAGACAACGGACCCAATTTTTTTTAAGGAATGATTAAGAGTTTCAGGCCCATGAGGAATGATCTTTCTAAATATAGAGATTTGTGTGTAATCCTTTAAGGCCCAAAAATTCTGTTCGTCATTGCCGATAGAAGTACGTTCCGATTGATTGATACGTCGGATGCCGAAGATACCGGATATATACGAGTGAACAGGGTCGTATCTTCATCGTGTAGAGTAAGGCCCATATAATACATATATAAGTAAGGCCCTTCGAAACGATGACACCGTGTACACTATGGGCAGCTATCGTCGCTCGAGTGATGGATGATGGATATTCGATTCTCGATTTTTGATTTCTTGACCCCCCCCCCCCCCATCGTACTAACGGGCCCATTTTCCCCCCTCGCAACCCCAACCATAGGTCTTGTAAGATGGTCCTACTTAAAATCAATTAATAGGCAAATTGGCTGGGCATTACTGCTGGCAGATGTAATTTCATGATGAATGATTCAACGGGGAGGTGGGCATGTTTCTCGCGTAACGAGTGTTGTTCCCTGTCCGCCCACGCAGGATGCAGACGCAAATGCAAACGCAAAGAGAGAAGAAGAGAAAGAGAGAGACACAAAGAGAGCGAAGAAATTGTAGAAGCTGCGAATTTAAGTGTTAAATGGTGAGCAATCATTGTCCAACATTAAAATCCCACCTTGCACTCGTGTATGCCAACTGTCCCAGTAAGGGGCCCATTCTGGGCCTAAGATTTTCTTCGGGTTAACTGGGTCTCTATTCCAGGGATAAACTAGAGATCAGTATTCGAGTCTAGTAGCAGCGAACGACTCTTATTTCTCATGGCATCAGAATCCCTTGTAAAAATCGCGTTCCAGATGCATTTCGACAAATCCTAACCTGTCTTTACTATCGAAGCTGAAGACCGAGGAGGGACGATAGCTTTTTCTACGAATCGTGAAAAAACTGGAAATCCCGCGGGACTTCGATTAAAATTCCTAATTTCCATTTCTACGATATCGCCTTACGTCCCTCATAGGTTACGTTCGTCTCCACGAGTATGACGGCCGATGACCAAGACACACCGACCCCACGAGGATGACAGTTGGGCCCAGTCTCTTTAAGACTTTACCGTCCTTCTCGATACGTGCTCTGTATAATTTATAGAGCGCTATTTATATCCGACTTCCCATATCGGAATCCCATGTACCTTGGGAGCCACGATCTCTGTACTCGTCCACTATAATCGACAAAGTCGCCAACGAAAAATCTTCATTAAAAGCCAAACAGTGCGAAGTAAGGCGTTAAAAGAATTCTCTAGATAAAGGAAGCCCTGGTGGCGTGCAAAGGGCCCAGGTCGGTAACGAGTTTATCAAGAGAAGTGAGACGTCCCATAAAGAATATGGCGGCCAGAGTATTTATCACCTAAATAAATTACAATTGCGAGCAGCGATCGCTTTTTCCACCCTTTACGGCCCTCTAGCAATCCGAGCATGAGGCGATACTTAGGTATAATATGTATAACGAAGACAAATAGCTTGCAAATTTTATTAATTCGTTAAGTCAACCCAATAGGAATTCACACATGCATATACACACGCATCGTTATCTACATACATGCCACATCATTATACCCATGCTATCCGATACAGCATAAGGCCCCAGGAGCAAAGGCCCAGGATGGTCGACCGAGGCATACCCGGTCGCTCTTCACTCCGTGACTCGAATGACGATCAACTTTTTACATGGAACCCAAGAACCGATCGTAACGTGCTCATTACCGATTCGCACCCTGCGACGTCCCGACGCGTTACGTCACGTTCTACAGTTAACACCCCAGCTTACGGACACCCGTGGTTTTGATCGCGCTCCGCAAGAGGGTCCTGCCGATTCGGAATAATCCTCCCGTTGTCCTCGGTTCCCCTTTTCTTATTTACGGTCCATCCACACGCACCATCCGGTCCCTTTCCTCCCTTATTCACCTTCTCTCCCTCCCCTACCCCCACTCCCCTTCTACGACCGTACCCTCCCCTCCCCTCCTTGATTTACTCTCGCCTCCCCTTACTCGATTTACCACCCCTTCCCCCTCCCTATATAACCCCTCTCATCACCTCCATCTATTCCTTCCCTGTTCTCAGAACCTCCGAGTCTACGTCCCCCCGCCTGCCCCCCCTTTTCCATCCACAGTCCAGAGTAACGTCGTGCCTTCCCTTTTTATCCCTTTCTCTCCTGGTCTTTTCCTCTATCGCACAAATGGAATTCATTTCTAGTTCCTTGACTCCCGGTTCCACCCTCTGCCCCCCTTCTAACCGCACTGAGTTCCACAAGCAGCGTATCCCCGCCATTCCGTTTCACAAGCACGACACACTCGATCCCCTCTCGAAACTTCCTACAACAATCAGGAGCTACAACTTGCTGGTACTGTATACTAGCTGGACATTTTTTCCCTTGGATTTCATGGAGAGATATGAGCCATATGTCATACACAGCCGGGTCAGAACTTGTAGCGGCTGAGGGTCGAAGCTGTACCAACTGTAGAGTTGGAAAAGTCATGTAGCTTTAAGACTGTCTATCAGCTTGCATTTCTGATCGTGTCTCTGTTTCTTTTTTTCTTCTTCTTATATTTCTCACTCGACTACTCGTACGTTAATCCTTTTATTTTGCTAATTAACACGTAACGGTTGCGTGCTCCTGAGGTCACATACTCATTGGACGAGCTATGAAGTCGTAAAAGAGAACCCGATTCGATTACCAACTTTCTCATGGTAAATCCTAGGGTGGATATGAACCGGCAGTAGTAACTTTGTCGTAGTAAGAACTGGTATCAGGTCTGATACCACCGGTACCACCGGTACCGACGTATCCCGGTACCGTTGTAGCAATTCCTTCGACAATGTATGAGTTTGTCGGTCGCATTAATGGATCAAGAAGAAGAGCCTAACTTGCCAAATTATCCGAGACCCCTGCTAAATATTGGGATTTGTCATGAGTTCGATGCAATAAATACCGCCTGACTTCAGAAACGTCTTTGGAATCTCTTTGGGTTATTTTTTTTTTATAACGCGTCAAATAAACCCCCCGAGGGATTTGCATAAACCTGCGATTTTAATTGACCCTGGTAGAACGTCTCGGAGGATAATGTTCTGCGCGCGGTCGGGTTTGGGAAAGAAACAAAATCTTTTTTTTTTTTGAGAACGAAGAATAGAAAATTTTCAAATAAAAAAAATGACATTCAAATGACAGCACGATGTCCCTTGCGCGTCATGCGCGTTACTTCCTTTGCCAGCGACACTTTCACCTCTTCGAAAAACAATCTCGTAATTAAATAATGATGATTAGCAGGAGCTTCGAGCCAGCGTCGATCCAGCGTTCGAGCAACGCGACGAATGCGATGAAGAAGTGATACCGCGGTAAAGGCACGCTGCCGCTGACGGGGGTCCCAGTCGTCCTGCCCTTCGTCTTCCTTCTCTTCCTGCTCTCCGCTGTCGTCTCGCACAGCCTCCCTCTCGAGCATCATCCGCATCTCTCGTTCTCTCCCGTAGCAATTCCCAGTCACTCCGTTTACGGCTATATTGACGGCCCGTGGCATACCCTTCGTAGTGGGTACTGCTGGTACATTACCTAGTGATATTTCCTTGATAGGATAACATATGCACAATGATAAGAAGTATTCAAGATGGCGTGGACCAAAAATTCTTTCCAGCATAATCCTCAGGGTTGGTACGGTCAACAATGAAAGAGGAATCGCAGCGAGTCGGACGAGTTTACAATGAGACGTAGGTACAAGGCAGTTGAGATAAGCTATCCTGGAGAAAGATAAGAGTCAGGATAGGTTAGGATGGATCGAGGAAATATCTTCTATCTGGTATACAGATAGATCCCGAGACGTTGGGATGCGTTCGTCTTCTTGGATCCACGTAAAGATTCCTTGGACCAGGAAGAGGGATGAATATCT
The DNA here is from genome assembly GCA_030142375.1 of Calameuta pallipes. Classification (NCBI taxonomy): domain Eukaryota; kingdom Metazoa; phylum Arthropoda; class Insecta; order Hymenoptera; family Cephidae; genus Calameuta; species Calameuta pallipes. The sequence continues at coordinate 235,704 of JARQSW010000338.1, forward strand.
CAATACACAGAGATCCTGGACAAACAGCTAGCAATTAGAAAGCTATTTACGGTTAACCTCCAGGTCTGTCCAGGTATCTGCGAAAGGAAATAGGGGCCCGAGTAACCTTCACGTGGTTAATGCTCATAGCGCAGATCGGAAAGTCTGATAAGGTCGTACAAGATAAGAGGCATCATCGACTGCCCCACGCGAGAATGAAAGACAAAAGTTCTTAGGATGCTGTGAGAATGAGATAGGCCCGATGAAGCCGAGTCAGATAAGGAGGAGAACCAGGCCTGCAGAGCTATCGGCACTTGCCTACAAGATTTTCTATACGGACAATGCCGATCGACCGATCGACTGATCGATCGAGCGTTTCTTTCGGTCTGCGTATTCAACGGTACCGAAGATCCATTGGAAACGATGAGAGATCTCTCTCGCAAATTGTTCTCTGTATCTTTGAGGTCTTCGTGGCTTTCGGAATTTCTGACCTACGTTTTTTGGTTTCGTCGGCTCTTGGGTACCTTGAGATTGGATGGTACCAATGCATGGGATGGTACGTAGATGTATCTCTGGGTCATCTACGGATTCCAACAAGCCATACCGATCCGCACCTTCTTACCATCCTCAGGATCGACCTCAGTCTCAACCTCCGTTGATCCTTCTTGGACCAGCATGATATTAGAGATGATTTTTTGCACCAGGTCGATAATTGCGTATAAAAATGATCCGTCAAAGTTATTCTATCGTGCACAGGCCTCTGGATATGAGATGGAAGATCCGAGTGGACAGTTTCCGGTCGATGCCGACGCGCATGCGCACTCGGGTCCGATTGATTGAATGCGTTCTCCAAGCTGGAAATCCTGATTTAAGACTGGAGGAATCGATCGATTCTTCATATTTTTTAAATGAATACTATCAGTGCGGTTGATAAGAATGAAATTCCTGAACACGTAAAAAAGAGCCTGAATCCAAAGAGACTCTTCTCATTGCCCGAACCAACTGAATCCTATCTAATGGGGATCTTCTGGGAGTCGCGGATGCTCAGTGCTGAGCTACCTGGTTGCGTTGATGCAACAACGAAATTTGCAAGTCCGTTGAAAACGAGGGGAGATCGGTAGATCTGAAGATCGGTGCAGGAGGCGTCACGAAGCTTCGGAAGAAACGGTATAAAGCAGGAATTCGCATAAATGAATTTCAGGAATTAGGCTGAGTTCACACGAGAACCGTTATCGTTGTACCAAGAGTGAACGATATTGATATCAGCACTTTGTTGTTACTGTTTTAAACTCCGAATCGAATCCCTGAAACATTTGAACTCCCTGTACCTAGTCCAGGTAGTGAACGTAGTCGAACCTTGTCCAGGTACACCTTGCAAGGTTCAAAGCGAGCGAAGCGGCGATATTTAAAGCATATGCAAAGAGTCCAGAGTCAAGGGACAAAAAGTTACGGACAATGGCGGCTTGCGTTCGGCTGCCCGGAATCCGACTCGCGACGATTTATGCGGCTCTGGGACAGTCCTACTTCTTTCTTTATCTGTATTCCCTGCCCCTCTTCCCTTAGTCGTTCTCGTCCTCCCTGGACCCAGGGACTGGAACACTGAACCAGCTTCCCATAGGTAACGCGTATAGACCCACTTCGGATGAGTCTTCGAAGGTAGTGTTTCGGATGGCATACTTCAGGTATGGACCTAAGGTCTAATCAATTAGAACGGTATCAGCAGCTAGTGACTACCGGATACGAGATCAGGTCACTTTTGAGGAAATCGAGGTAAAAACATCTGTCCCCTAGTGAATTCTCCTGATCTCATCATCGGAAACAGCGAAGAAAGCAAGGTGGTGGTACCCAGAGATTCCTGAACTGGAATTCAGATTCATCCATCCTGCTCTTTAGATTAGCCCAAGTTGTATCGTTAGTAGTGCGACCCACTTCCATCTTGGTTCGATAGTTCCTTGGTCCATGGGTTGGTCGGTGAGTCGGTGAAGAGATAAGATAAGAGTATATAGCGTCTAGGATGACTGGCTGGAGACGTCATAAAGCAGGCACTAAACACATCCTCACTTTGTCGTTGGACTTTATGCAAAGAAGTTACAGAGGAGAAGGAAGAGAAAGGTGAGTCTGGTAAAAGAGAGAACGAAATAGTAAAAAAGAGAAGTTCGCCATCAAGGCGCCCCGACGTTATAATGATAAAATTCATCGTCCCCTCTCGATCCGGTACTGTATAAAAACCCGGTAAAACGGTGTTTCGCTTTATCGAAACAGGTGTCGTAAAATGGTAGCAAGTCCCCGACACTCTTCTTCTTCTTCTTCTTCTTCTTCTTCTTCCACGTCTCCTTCTTCGTCCTCTTCTTCCACGCCTTTCGTCCTCGTATACTGTTACCACGGTCGGACCAGGTCCACTAGAGGATACCGGAGGAACCCTACTCGATTGCTCCTGCCCACTGCGCCTTAATCTGATAATCTGATTGGCTGCCGTGTGTCAAATATTACGAACGCGAGCGCCACGCACGTCCCCGTCCACCTGAACAGGTTTTTTACCCTGCATTAACCACATATCGGATATCGGTATCGTACCAATAGCCACGGTCCTCAATACCTACATAATAACCATCCTTATATACCGCATCGAAGGAACCTCGTACCTTAACCATACAGAAAGACCTATAAATAGATCATAAATCACAAAGGGAGTATGAAATTCAAATATAATAGAATGGAAGTAAGAGGCGAAATATCTGTAAAAGGATTTGAGCGTCGGGCACTACGTCGAGGAGCGTCGGACGGCGTCGGGAACTCGCAGCCAAGAGAGACGGCATTGATATGCAAGAGGCTGGATATGCGGGCCAAGCGGACCAGCATCCACCGAACAATACCATGGTGGTACCCCATGGTAAGACCACCACGCCAGTAAACCACCATTGGTCCTACAGTGTAAACTACCAATGGCGAAGTATCCTATAACGCGAACATCGCGAGGCTATCCGGACCCGCGCGTACTTTACACGCCTATATTGACTGTAGCGTCCCGAGTCCAGGTCGTGACGCGCCGTATCTTGCATCGGATGTACCTCCAGTGTGGAGACACGGATACGTACCTACCTCCTACCCGAGCCAGAAATCCACCCACCAAACCCATCGTACCACCTCATCACCTCCCCTGCCCTTCGCCCAGCCAACCATTCTCTCAAATCCTATTTCTTACCTTCTTTCGCCAACCGGCTGTACCATTTTTTTCTTCTCTTTCCTCCTTAAGCCTCTTATTCATTCTTCTCCTACCTGGTACCTACACCCGCTATCCTTCTCTCTTACTCTCTAGTCTCTTAAGAAGTTTCGACGCTCGTGATACACGTCGTAAGAGTTGTCCTCGCGGTCGTGGTGCGCGACGTGCGCGCCGGTGGCATCACGTTTGAATAGATCTCCAAGGATGATTTACATGGCATCGGTTTATCGCTCGTGAAAGGTAGAAAGGTAAAATGGTAGAGAGGATAAAAAAAAGGATAAAGAAAAAGAGAGAGAGGGAATTGAGAATAGGTATACGAGTGCGGGATAAATGCCTAGTCGAAAGGAGTCCGTGTTTACGTGAGACCAAGGTACACCCTGACTACGTATACAGCATCCAAGAGATAGGAAGAGGCAAGTATAAGCTTTCTCGTGACGTGACTATGCTAACGCGACTGGACCGCTCCTGAAGACGTGGAATACGTTTTCAAACATTTGCAGGTTGGTAGCAGCAGTCTTGCAAGTAGCTATGGTATCAGGTAGCAAATAGCAAGTAGCTATAGTCCGGGTATGAGATCAGTGACGCGAGAAGATAATATAGTTCGACCTCTCTTCAAGTATCTTAATCTACCACTTCAGGTTGGTACTACTTACCAGTTTCGATAGGAGACGTGGACGCACCCTTGATACTGGCTATGACACTGTTCTGGGCGATGCTCTCCTTCACTGTCAAGGTGTATCTGGCTCTCTCGCAGGAGACGAGTCTGTTGGTTGACGATGAGACAAAGATCTTCACCTCAGCATCCCTGATGCTCTTCAAGCCGGCAGCATCCGTAGCTGTCACGTTAAGATGGTGCGTCGTTGATCTGGATAGCAAGCTCAGTCGCGATACGTGAAGTTCACCGTTGTTCCTGTCTATCCTGAAGACTCCTGCTTCGTTTCCGCCGGATATCCTGTAGGCGACCTGGCCAAAGAGACCCGCGTCCATATCCGTCGCTACCAGACGCAGAATGGCTCCATTGATGCTGCTGTCGTGTCTCAGCGTCACGTTGTAGTGATCGGGCGAGAATACAGGTCGGTTGTCGTTAACATCCGTCACCTGAATTCTGACTATGGCTGTGGTACTGAGTCCTCCTGTAAGAACAATTAAAAGAACGAGGTATTAAAGAGGAATGTTAATTTTTTATTTATTTTTTTTTTCATTATCGTTAAGTTCAAGTGGCTGCAGGGGTGTCGGTCAAAAATGGTCTTTATCTCCGTATCAAACGTAATGGCAGAATTAACTATAGAAAATGAATCTACGAGGTCGCCGCAAGCCGCTCGACATAAATCACAGCACGGGTGCCTCGTTCACGGGCCTTTTTTCTCAGCCAATCAGCTGCCTCTCCCTCTGTCGGCGAACTCACCAACCCCCGCGTAAGTTAATACACTCGGTGTAATATTTCAAGTAAAAAATTGTAGCCGATACTCGTCCGCTCACGAGATGTCTGCCCACCTCCAATTCGGGTAATGGACTTGGCGAAACGTCGAACTCTGTGCTGTTCTTTTCGTGGCGGACATTTTTTTTTCTTTTCCTTTCCCTACACCCGTTACATTTATTCCCAGCTAAAGACCCAACGCTTGGATAAGTTTTCTATACAAGGGGAAGAAGTCAGTCTTGTGGATTTTCACTTTGTGCCGACTCCGTGAGTGGACTTAACGCAAGTGTTAATATTAAAGACAGTATGTAAAAGGGGTAATCCGATGTTTAAACGGTTTACACTCGTAACTCATAGTAATGTATGGACTGCGCTCTGCGCAGCACTGCGCTGCCCCGACACCACGTGGAGATTTATAGGTACGAGTGTCATTGGAGTCATGCGTCAAGAACCAGCCTCATCCTCCAGATCCTCCTCATCCTCCTCATCGCCTTTGGCTTTCTACATCTTCTCGCATTCAGCTCCGCTACCATGCCTCTTCTTCTTCTTCTTCTTCTTCTTCTTCTTCTTCTTCTTCTTCTTCTTCTTCTTCTTCTTCATCGTCATCCTCTTGCACTTCCTCTTCTTCGAGAAGGAGAGTAAACGTGGTTGATTTTTTTTCTTTCAGACGTTATATAACATATATCATCCTATAGATCTTCCATAAGGGGTGGATCAGAAAGGGTGGTTTAGGGAAGTTTCGATTGCCGATGGAATTTCCATGTGAACAGGATAGAAAGCGAAAGAAGGACTTTAAGAATCTGGTACTAGAGGATATGAAAGAGTCAGGGGAGATTTATGGGGCTGCTGTCCCCCGTAAAGATAGTCAGGGGTTCTCAAAGTATTAGGATCCGGATAAAAGTGGTTGGTTGGGGATCGCACGCTGCATACGAGGAGAACTGTCGGTGGGAGTTAGGCTTGAAGATTTATGGTGCCGGTGTCAATAAAGTCACCTCGAGTGCCGTCGGATGGTTCTCTTTCTCTCTCTCTACGTTCTTCCCCTTCATCGCCAAGTGTCTTCTCTCTCGTCCTCATCCACGTTTTCCTCCTCCTTCACCTCCTCTACGGCACCGCCGAGGCTCTTCTGGTCTAACCTATCTTCCACTCCCTTTTTCTCCAAAGGATCCTCTTCTTGATTTGATCTTCGAGAGACGGAACGTCGTCCAAAGATTTAGACCTGGATGATCGTCTTTCGGTCCAGGGCCGTATAAAGGTAGTCACACAAACATATTAGCGCATTGATGCACCCTGATGAAAGCAAGCTCAGCGATCGAGCCTCAACTTTTCGTAGAATCGCATCCATTTAGGATGCGCCCGATGTACTTTTACTTCCTGGAAGTAAATTATTTCTTAAGAGGTCGAAAAGATAATGCGGCATTCACACCGCGGGGCATCGAGCACCATATTTCAATTCTAAGTCGGCCACGTCCGTACCTATTCGTGAGAATAATTAGACGAGATAGAGCCACGCGGTCGTTATCCTTGGCCGCTCACGATCCTACATGAGAACTCTGCATATGATAACTTCAGATACACTCAACACCGTACTACCGCCGGTAACCTTTATAGGTTATGTAGTTACGTCGAAAGCGATTTAAAGCCGCCAAACGGCAAAATGTTGTACTACGTTAAATAAACTCAATGATAAGTTCCAATCGTGTGGGAGTCTATTGTTAACATATGGATAGAGCCGAAGGACAATCGTATCGATAACGAGCGACAATTACGGAACGGTTTGTTGGCAAAACGGCATAAAGCCAGCGACAATAGGTAAGCTGCGTGGTCGTCGCTCTTTCATAGAAACTTATGCTGCGGTTAAGGGTCGTGCACCTATGGACGTTCTATACCTATTAGCCGGTTAGTACCCAAAGGATAGAGTAACGTACTGATTGCCTGAGAAAAAGAGACAAAGAGATAGAGGAGCAGTAGAAGAGGAGACGGAAAAGGGAACGCTGAACTATGGGAAGACAGAGAAGGGAGTTACTTCCCTTACTTATACCATGGATCAATGGACCTCAGTCATTGTCCTTCCCATAAGGGCAGCAAAGGAGCCTGTTGAAAATGGGCACGGAATACTCGCAACATAAATCATACAGCCTATTATAGAGCTACTAGATCTTGGCATGGCGATAGCCACCTCCACTACCTACCAGCCAGTCCTCCCAGTCATCTTCAGCCCTCCGCAGCCACCTTCTCCCTCGCTCTGTCTCACTCGTATGCCGCGCTGCTCTAGGTACTTATACTGCATAGACTATACAATCCCTTTGCTATACTTCACTCGCTATTCTGTATGTATGTATATACTCTGCAAGATAGAAGTTCCTAACTCCCGGTGCATTGTTCACACGATGCACCGTCGCTCATTTTTATGGGTCATTTATTTGTCCGAGATGGTGTCGGTTGGGACTTATATAGCTAGTTCATCCCTTAAATGGTAGAGGATACAGGGTGCCTCCTGTATCAAAGTGGGACTTACCTCTGTCCGTGGCGATAACGGGTAGCTCTAGATAAGGGGCTGTTTCTCTGTCCAATGGTGAACGGACGCAGATGTCGCCAGTGTCGCTTCGCACCAGAAGTTGCTCACTGGCTGGTCTACCCGCTGCGAGGGTGTAATTCACCAAAGCGTTCACGCCGCAGTCGGGATCCGTAGCTTGCACCTGCAAAGAGGAATAAATAAAATGACTGATGAGATATCGAAGATCATTTAACGCCCCCGTAGCTACGTGGATGTATAACAGATATGAGGTGGTCGCGTAGCTGGGGGGATGCTGGGGCTTTGTTTAATCTCGCTCGATGTTCCTGAAACGGGATACTCGCGGACGGCCGGCAGTGCCCATTCATAATACGTGCAGTGACTAATTTGCGAGGAGGTACGGTCCCTTCTTTCGCTTTGGAGGTGGACCGGACTTGGACGCGCCGACCGACTCACGGACGGACCCTCCGACGGACGTGGGGGCGGTGATGGACGCCTCGAGCTTCCAGCACTCGTTATTTATGTGGCAGAGCATCGCCACCTCCTTTAAAGACACAGTGGGTACCACTAGATTACATATGGAGGTGGTTCAAGCATACTCGGCACACATTTCAAGTCAAATAAAAAATTTTTTTTTTATTGCGTCCTTCACCATAACCTTTATCAGCGTTGGATGTAGATGGAGGTGAAAATTTGTGATACCGACCAAATTAAAGTATCGGGTATAAATAAGGAGTCTATAAAAGGCCCAAAGAACGGGACCGGAAAAATGAGTTACACGTTGCGCCCCCTGTTAGCCAGAGGAGAGGAGACATGAGATAATAAAGCAAGAGTCTGCAAGGAATGATTTAGGGCCAGTCGCTCGAATAACTTTCCCGCCAACACTGTTGCCACCTTGAAGAAGCACTGCGTCCTTTGGTTGGGCCTTACGGGGGACGCGGGTCCACGCAGGGCCCAGTCCACGTATCTCTCTCGCCCCCCAACTCTGGCACGCTTGAGAGTGAGCGAACGAGAATGAGAGAGAGGGAGAAAGTGAAAGAGAGTGATAGGGGAGCTGGTAGAGAGGGATGGTCGCCCCCACCCGAACAATCATGCTAATGAATTACTGCCGCGCAGTATCGGTGCTGATCTGGCCAGCTAATTCGAATCTGCTTCGGGGCCCCCTTCTTCTTCATTCACGAGCGAGTTTGCCTCTACGGCTATTTCTCACTCTCTTTCTCTCTCTCTTTTCTCCCTTTTCTTCGTCACTTCTCTTACCCAACCCTTTAGTCCTTTTCTTTCAGCACCTTTTCATCCCTCCTCCCTATCATACCTCCCCCCCATTCACTTGTCAAATGATCCTGATTTTTACTGGGACTACTTATAGAGAAGACTTCCACTTTAAGGCCCATTTGTTAATAGTCACCCCTTAGTACAGTCTGCACGGAAATGATTCTTCAGCCATATACCCACTGCCCTGTTATTCCTAATGATTATACGGGGACTCATACCCCAAGCTGGTTACTCCCGTAGCTCGTTAAGGGGCCTCACAAGCTACCAACATAACAGAGAATAAGCTCTAAGCCTCCGAGCAATGGTATTACATACTGTACCTATATCTTGCGAGCGGGTTTACTTACTACTTACTAGACTAGTCTTCCTATACATATATTCCTTTACGGTGTGAATACTACAGGGCGCATTGTTCCTCTGCTTTTCTTTTTGCTCGGCCTTGGATGGAATATCGATTTCAATCAGAGCAAGGAATACAATCCAAAGCAAGTCCCTTGCACAGGATTTGCCCGCACAAGAAAACTCGTCCGTCTTACAGTCTTTAAAGAGCAAAACGAATTTTTCCTATTTTTTAAAATTTTCAAAATTTAACTATATGTACTATCCATGGCACTGTTGCCTATGACTATATGGTCTGAAAAGTCGTCCCCATAACTTGGTACACGTCTACTGCGTGGACCCGAGACTTCCTTCTCCTCTGTCGACCTGCTGCTCGCCTGCTGCTAGCTAACCAACACACGCGGTCCAGCCAACAGGTACAAATTGTCCGGCTGCAAAAGTTATCGCAGTAAATCGCGGATGACTTGGCGAGGAGCATCTGGTATGTCGACTTTTATACGGTGGACTCGTTGCTCGGCGTTACGACGCCGACGCCGAGAAGGTAAAGGGGGAAGGTAAGGGGTTGAAGGTGCCGCAACGACGAGACCGTGCTGGATCGGTAGGAGGATGAGGCAGCCAAGGAGCACTTATATATACATATATATATAAAGTATATAAAAGAAAAAAGCGACGCAGATAATTGCAGGTACGGGCGTCGTAACGCCGCAGCTCGTCGCAGCGTCGCGTCGGCACTCTTTTGCATTCGCATTGGCCGATCCGCACGAACAGCGTATATCCGACTCATTTCATTTGTCGTGCTTCGTCTTCGCAGGTGTCTACGCGAATCCGCCATATCCACTTCATAACTGCCAACTTCTTGGCTTCCCTTACGATTAAGTATAGAATTATCCGTGTGAATTTTTCGTCGTCGTTCTTTTCATCTAATCACATTCCATCCTCGCGAATATCTCTTACGCTGTATATTTACACTGTTTACGGTCTCTTATTAAAAATCCTATACCAGTAGGCAATTCCCATAGTGGGTATAGCGCTATTCCACCAGAAGAGGACGACCCACGTCGCTCGAGTTAGAGTTTCCATGGCGAGTGCGTGCGACCATGCGGACCGGGACTTTTTGCTCGGAGACCCCCAGACCCCCGACAGATAGAGCTGTTGGCCAGGGAAGAGAAGCCATCCTCGGCATTCCCGGCTCGCCGACTTCTCTGATGGACTTGACAGTCGTCTACGCTTCCCCATGAGCGTCGCCTCGTCTTGATCGTGTCTCGTAGGTGTCTCGTCAGCTCCCTCGTAGATTCATGCTCGTTAAACGGCCGACTAGGGATATACCTAGTCTTGCCGGTATCGGATCAGTTAATATAACCAGCTGAGCTCAGAGTGCTTGTAGGTCTTGGACCGTTATCCAGGATGCTGGGTAAACAGTCTACCACCTATAGATGGATAGAGTCATTTACTCGGGACCAGGATGATCTTCGTTCCGAAGCTAAGACGAGGAGGCAGCTGAGATCAGAGTCTATTATCTTTCGTGGGGTGAGCTTGGGTTAGGTTGTTACCTACTGATCGCACGCGCACAGGTGAGTTACAATTAGGTTTACGTAATGAGATAACCTGGTAACGTGACGCGTATTGTAGTGACGCTTTTTTACGTAGGGGGACATGTGTGCTCTGTCATGCTGAACTTCAGGATTTTCATATAGGACTAGTCAGGACTATCTGGATTGGCAGGATCGGCAGGATAATCGGGACCACCTGGTATCTATGTAACTGATAGAAATTCTATACATAGTATATACACTGGACTGTGCAAGCTATCCTTGGCAAATACCGACCTGTCTCACGATGCTTGACTAGTTTTTATATCATCATCAGTAAATGCGTCTGGGACTTATCCTGTACTTGTTGTCATACCGGTCCATCGTCGGGCAGTCGGAAAATAAACGAAACTTTTAACAAGTGCGAGAAAGAAGCTGCTGAATCCAAAGTGTCGCAATCGCTCTGGAATAAGGCTACGTAAGTGGCCGGAAGTTTCGTGGGTGGATCCCTCGGGATCACGATTCCTTTGTTACGGAAATTGACATGCAAAAGACTCCAAGAGGACGGGCTGTGAGTCACCGCGGGTGTGCGTACGGCACACAATTAGCTGGATATGTATACCGTTTGCATAAATAAATATGACGTGCCTGTGGCTTGGTAATAATCATAGAAGCAAACAGAGGGAGAGGGGAGAGAGAGAGAGAGAGAGAGAGAGAGAGAGAGAGAGAGAGAGAGAGAGAGAGAGAGAGTCAAAATGACTAAGAGAGAAAAAAAGTGAAAAAGAGAGACAAGAGCAGGGTCCCAAGTGAACCCATGTAATATTATTCACGAGTACGTGGAAAGGATCCGAGGGGGGGGGGGGAGAAACGTACTTGCGTGCACATATGCATACATAGGAGTAGATGATGACGTCAGTAACGACAGTGGCGGCGGTATTGCTTTGACAAAGCCCAGTCAAGGATACCATGTGAAATAATGAAGCATGCCTTATCAAATAGTTGGTAACTGTGATAACAGCACGTATGGGGTGTATATAAGACGTATATGTGGACGTGATAGGGAGAGAGGAGAGGAGAGCGAGAGAGGGAAGAGATAATACGTTGCCGTAGCAGGGAAGACGGAGTAAATCCGCACAATGCTACCAACGCAACGAACTCTATAGAGCTGTCAGTCAGTCGTGCGGCTGAGAGTTGGCCGTCAGAGGTTACCCTCTGCTGTTTCTCTCTCTTTCTCTTTCGATCTCTCTCTATCTCTCTATCTCTATCTCTCTCATCCGCTATCCCGTTAACGCAAGAGAGGAGAGTTACCCAGGGCCAGTTTCCTGACGTTGATTTTCTATAGAGATGCCTTAAATATCCCGATGAACCCTTATACTTCCTTCTCGTGAGGTACTTCGCTCGAACTTCTCGCACTTCTTCCCTTGAAAACGATGAGTCGCCGATGCGTCCTTCTAATCATTTATAATGTATATATTAGACACCCCCCTATCCTTTACCCTTCGTGAGGCAGACAGGTTCGACCAAAGGAGAAGGAAGTGACGTCGGATAACGAGAATGATGAGAATGAAGAAAGTGCAACGACCGTACGATTCATTCGATCGATCATTCGGATACGTCATCGAGGTATCGATCCTATTGGGTCTCTTTTTTTATATGCCGATTGATTTTTTATCGATCAATTTTGATTTTTCTAATTTTCGTATATTTACAAATTTCATCCTAATTGGGCCTCGTCCAGTTTCCATCACGTGTCACGCTGTACACCTACTCGTGAACCGAGCTGTATACTTAACCTTTGGTCCTTAGGTGCGTGTTTTTGCTGCGGAGCGGCAAGCCGGCCGCGGCCCCCGGCGGGTCGCTGCCCGGTAATTGCGATGAGATATGGCAGCCACTTCTCATTAAAATAGTTTAATATATATTTGTCAAGCTATCGCCGCGACGTATGTCCGGCCATTTGTTGGCCCTTTCGCCCGACGGGTAACGTGCTGCTTTATTTTTCGCGAATTCGGCATCCCGGCTAATGGCGACGGTTTATCTCGTTGTCACCAGGCCCCGCCGTACGGACAGTCCCAGCGTAGGTCCCAGCGCCAGCTAGCCATCTAACCAGGAGAATCAGAAGGAACCACTTCCCACCTGAGGTATCAGTTTCTCTTTGTTTCTTTTTTGCCCGTGACACGATCCTATCGTGACAGTCAGGGAAAGACCGATGTCGATCGCACTTTCCAAGTTTACATTTCCCCCTATGTATATACATATAATATATCCTGCTACTCAGACTGGCTGAGAAATTTGAGACTTCTTGCTACATGCGGCCGAGTCCACGTAGGTATGTACCGATATGTCTATCTTTCATCAGTGACTATCAGCGTCCGACTGATTGGTACTCAGACTTGGTAACTAGGATCAGTTTATTATATTTTGGCAACCGCCCACCTAACAATCGATCTCCTCGTCTCCAGACTGGTTCCGCGTTCCGGCTGGAACTCGAGCACCGTGACCGAGCGTGCGCCGGGACCGTTGTAGTTCCAGTCCTCGACACCAGGTTAAACCCGAGCGGGAGGTCGTCGATTAAGATAGCTGTCTGATCCTCGTAGGCAGAGCACAGACCTTGTAGGTTCTTGTCCAAGAGTCCGTGATCTTGCTCTTGAACCAGGTCTAGGACCTTCAGCAACGTCCTCATTGATAATACCCGACCTGACCTCTGGTGTCAGTTCTTTCAATCGAATATGCGAAATTACACTTGGTACTGTCGTACCGACAGTGTTCCCTCGTTACTGGCCTGTTCTGGGCCTTGCTATTTTTCTCGCCGACGTAACGGGCCCAAATCCTTTTTCTCAAGTACGTCGCTGTAATAAAGCGTCCCAGACACGCAATGTATCCCATCGCGATTATATTAATCGGCTCGATTTATAATTTTGTCTAAACAGCGTTCTTATGCGCGTCTATAAACACGATATCTCGGACCGTGAGGCCCCTAATAGCCGATAAATTTATAACCAAGCAAGTGGCGCACTTATCTGGTCCCGGTATCAGGCCCGGTTTTCCAGATCGCACGATCGCGCACGATCGCACCTACGTGCGTGCAACCGAGCAACGAGGTGTCGCAATAACGACGCCGGCTGACGTTCTATTTTATGAGGATCCGGTGTCAGGCGTCGCTTTGGCATAGATGGGTACAAGTGGATATTCATTTGAGTAATTATCTCAATAATCATCTGATCCTTTCTTGGTCCAAGTATCACTTCGACGATTTAAACTGATACCGATAAATAAATTCATTACGCTCTGAGGTCATTGACCTTGCCTCGTTCATGCTACCGGAATACACGGCAGCCTTACTGTCAATTAAACTTGATTAAAGTTGCCAATCGACAGCTCCATTGTATTGGGTAATTATCTGGATCAATCGGGTAGCGATCTTGGGAGGCTGTCGAGAAAAAAAAATTATCTCGGAACGTTGACGAAATACCAAGTAGCCACTCTCCTTTCATGGATGATACGATTTCAATGAGTATAATTGGACTTTAAACGATTTTCGAGTAACCATTGATACAGCGATCTGATGATCATTTGCTGATCCGATGATCTCTTGCTGATCCGATGATCTTTTGCTGATCTTCAATAAAAAAAATTCCGCTTGTATAATTACATACGACGATCATCAAAGGTGTCGTCGGATTAAAACAAATAATCATAATTAATAATAATTAAGTGTGAAGTGTTTAGAATTTCATGTAGGTATTTTCTAAATCTCATAATCATGAATAACTTTCTTCACTCTCTCTCTCTCTCTCTCTCTCTCTCTCTCTCTTTCTCGCTACCATCCTCCCAACTATCAATGATGATGACTTATCTTAATAGATTCCTCGACATTCAGGCATTCGGACGTTTTGGTATAATTTAACAGGCTCTCGACAATATACCAATGTAGCGTCGGGATCGTCTTAATATTCTCTTAATTCAGGGCCCTGGACCCCATTAATGGCGTTAATCTACTCGACGTGCGAACACTGATTAACGACACTGGCCCAAAAAAAAAGGACAGCATCCCACGAAGCACCAAAACACGGGAGGAGAATGAGTATATTCAGTATTCACAGGCAGGATAACGATTTCGGCTTTGGCACTCGTTCCCTCATACGGTCCATTCGGCACAACCGGCTCGCTCGCGCTCAACTATACATATATACACTCACTCGTGCGACTCTTCCGCGTTTCACAGAGACATTTGCATATCGCCAACCTGCCAGGAAGTTGGTAGCCCTGCCACATAAGAGACCCTCTCAGCATACTAGAGACCAAAGAGAAAGTTAACCCCTCGCTGTATTCTGGGTTATACGTCAAGAAGGCGTGAACATAAGTCGTGCGTGGATAAATGTAGGTAGTAGCTGATAGTCAATAAAATCAATAGCTGATAGACACTAGTACGTATAAAAAAAATTTTTTCAAATTTTTTTCAAATAAAAAATTCATAATTTGGTACTTAGATATACGTCACGCATATGAACATATGAGGATATCGGATCATGCAATGGGGCACACCTGAGCGAACTTACCTACAGTCTACGTACGAATGGCCGCCTCTTCGGGATGTATTAGCATAATTATTGGTTGTTCCCTATCAGTGCCGGGGGGCTCGCGTTTACCAATTTATGATTTCATCGCCGTCCAGTACCGGTGCGCGCGCGCCACAGAGTGAGAGCGGAGGAGTGTGTATGGAAAAAGAGAGAGAGAGAGAGAGAGAGAGAGAGGGAGAGAGGGAGAGAGAGGGAGAGAGGGAGGACCCCATTGTATCGGTCGAGAGATCCTCGAAGGTCTCTTTTTTTTTTATCAGGAAGAATGTATATACGTGGGTATCAGAGCACGTGAGAGACGATCTCTATGATTTCTTTTATCAGAGCCCCGTGTCTTATACGAGTACAATAACAATATTTAGCCTTTAATAAGTTATATCGCCACGTAATTCGCGAGATACTATGGAAAGATGTTCTATGGGATTTTTTATTCCACTCAATCAAACTGGCCTAATCAAGCACCATACTGTTCACTGAGTTTCTTAAGGATCTTTGTGATACCTCTTTGAATGATCAGAGTTCATGACCTTTGGGGTTATGGATGAGTATAGCTATATAGGTACGTGTATATATGTATACGTCTTTAAAGTGAAAAGTTTTTGAAATGACCTAACTTATTGGACTCCTGGCGAATTCAGTGTGGCAGCAGTAGGTAGAACTTTGAATGGGTCTGATCCATAAGGATGAAACTGATCGTCCTGTGGAAACTGGTAGTTAAGTGGCAGGTGCTTAAGATTCCCCTCGATCCACAAGAACCAGTCGAGCTGCATTTCGATCCGATTTCGAACCTTCGATTTTGACCTTCGTCCTGATAATTTGAACGTCCCAGGGTGCAATCTGTATGGAAGTGCCTTATTGGAAGAGGACACGCGTGCACGTAAGAAGATGAAGTGAAGGATCAAAGCCGAGGAGTCTGAGACAAATCGGAATGATAACAAAAAGGAATAATGCATGATGGGAGATGAATAAGATCACGCAGCATCCTTCTGTCTTTTACATTTACGGGATGAAGATCCAAGCGAAGTACCAATATAACTTGGATGCGTTCTCAATTACTGCAACGCCCGTTTTTCGCTGGTGCTCCAAGGAAAATTAGTTCTAGTCGTAACCGCGAGAATTTCTTGCGTCTGCCGACAATCGCTGGAGTTAATTAGGCGAGAGAGGCGAGGGATGTGAAAAGCGGACGAGTGGGAGGGAGAGGGAGAAGGGTGGATTGGGTTTGCACGTGCGTGCGAGGAGGCTGATTGAAAGGGGAAAAAAAAAGTTCATGGATTTCAATATGGCGTCGAGATAGTCATCCGGGAGGATGCTGTGCGATTACTCCTTGAGAAATTTGTAATAAGGATAGGTTATGTGGGAGATGAGAAAAGGGATTCTGGATGCTGTGGATAGTACGGTAAGTAGAGAAGGTATCAAAGTAACCAGCTATTATATATATATATAGTCAAGCTAACGTGTAACGCTCTGAGAGGAGGAGTAGGTCGGTACTGTGTGTGAAATATAGGTTGATATCGCGATAAATAATGAGGTGCCCTTCGTGGTGATGCCCCAGGCCTTTGCTACCGTGCTCCACGACGTGCAGCCTCTTCCCTACCTCTTGGTATCCAGGTACCAGGATGGGAGATAAAAGCAGAATCTGGAGAACCTAAAGAATCGATAGGGTGTCAATTGAATTTTTTATTGATTTGACGAACAGCTATTTTGGATTTAAAAAATTCTTTTCCCTTTAAATCAAGATGGGTAGTTGGGATGCTGAGGATGTAGGTATATAGCGATGAAGTCTGGACCAATGAAACCCGCCCACCACTATACGTATACTGAGTCAGGCTATTCGGTCAATATAATCGGTCGTGCGTTTTAATAAAATAAAATAAAAATATCCATCCGAGTGCATAGAGACTTTCGAAACATTAATCAAAATCTGCCAATAAATTTAATGGATCTCCAAGGAGACCGGACGACCCTCTCGCGCTCTTTCGCTATCTCGCCAAGGTGTCAAAGACACATCTACATCCTCCCTCTTCTCTCCAGCATCCCTCGGCTGGAATTCATGGTCCATTTAACTTCATATATCGGGTGTCCTGTTATTTTTTGCATCCAATAGGAATTTTTGATCTACTTTAAACTTATTGCAATCTTTATTACACCGAGACTGGTAAGGCCCAAATTTCTTCTGCTACACGTACCATAAAATTTCTTCATAAAATTTCCCTAAAATATAATAACGCGAACTGAGCTTGCACGTGGTCCGTGAAATATACATAACCGCGCACCAGTGGACACCTGGGCTAAGTGCTCGCGCGGCGGTTCCTAAGAGAAAAATAAAAGAGCTCAGCGCGCCAAGGAAAATTAGCATAAGTGGGCCCTGCGCGAACTAAAACAAAACGTATGAGAATTCACGCACGGAGAGAAGATACTTTGTATAAGTTTACACACATGTGCATAGTACATGAAAGAAAAGGATGTCGATAGTAAGGAAAGACCCTTTAATACTTGATCCCGAATCATCGATCGCCAGCGGCGTCCAAATTTCGTTTTCGGAATTCAACAGTAATGTGGAGCAATATAAAAGGCTCAACGTATGGGTCCTATTGAATTTTCATTTAATTTCCCGCGGGAAATTCAAAATCGTAAGCGTGTTACCTCTATAAAATTTAACTTAATTTTTCTATGAACTGTCTATTTTTTAGACACGAAACGCAGATAATTATCTGCGCCACGTTCCAGGAAACCTGCAGGACAGAATATTCTCTCTCTCTCTCTCTCTCTCTCTCTCTCTCTTCGATTCTTTTACTCTATTTCTACATGCATTTCTCATTCTCTTTTATTCCCTATGAGATGTGGCAACCAGCATGGTACCGACCAGTATGGTTACGCCACTGCACAAGGCTACGAAGGGCTATTAGGATTTGTACTTTCTTTCGTGACCATTTGTTCCTTTTTATCTCTAATATAAATGTTCGGGATGCCATTAGGCGCGTTCACACATGCCTCGCGTACGGTGTGAGTCTTCTTTTCTTAGTTTATATATCGTACACTGCATAGGTTATAACGTATGCCCTAGACCCTGCCATAAAGCACCTATCTATTTTATATTTTTATCGTTCTCTTATTCCCAAGAAAATCTTCGAGCTTTCTCTTCGGTTGGACCGATAATAATGTTCGATGTCAGTTTTTAATACGTGCCTGATTTTTTTTAATTGATATTATTATTAGGAACATATGGGAGAATTCTCAATATGACTATGTCGAATGAATTCTTACGTAATGTCATATGTTTTTTGATTTTAATTGTAAGCTATGGTTAGCTATTATCATACGTAGGTAGCACTGCTAGCTCATATAGACACGCGAGTACTAATGCATCGTGCTGGATTTATAGTTCCGCTTGGACGTCTATCGCACGGCAGGGTTGATTAGATTCATACATATATTTCACGCGTTTCTAATTAACGCCCCGTGGAAACAGACTGTGTATCAACTTGTTGCGTTCAAAGTCTCCGATATGATATAGTAAAGTGGGAGAACCGAGCAGCTGATTTTTTAATCGATATAAAATTTGTTAATAAAATATAAAAATAAAAAATCGATTAATAATCAATATTGAAATTAATAATTATTTTGTATTATAAATAATTAATTGATATAAGAGTTCATTCAAATTTTCACAATCAAGCTGTTTTTCTCGCCATATCAAAAGGAATCGTATACAGACTCGTACGAGTGATACGTGATAAGCTGATAACAGCGTAAAACGTGCAGTACGGTAAAACAAGAAGGAATGAAATAAAGCAGGAAGGAGATATCGCGTTAACGGAATTTGCTTCTTTTTTTTTTATTCCACTCATTCTCTCAGCTCTATCTCACGGTTGTTTAATCACGCTTTTCGGGAAAGGTAGTCACGATTCACGTTTTACGAAAGCGTCGTAGCCGCTACGCTATCTTAATCTCGCAGGCTGCGGAGGAGTCGCCGTTATCCGAACGCCTTCTAAACACTAAAACGTTTCAGCGGCAGGTTCCACGTTTGACCGGTTCATTTTGTTCGCGTTCTTTAGCTGTCTCTTGTTCTCTCTCTCTCTCTCTCTCTCTCTCTCTCTCTCTCTCTCTCTCTCTCTCTCTCTTTCTCTCTTTCTCTCTTTCTCTCTCGTTTATATTCCCATGTTACTCTTCTCGCTCCATTACGCGGCAACCGCATTATTGATGCCTCCATTCGTGTATCAGTGACGCCGAGTGAAATGACTAATGTCGCTATTAGTCGTCCGAAAGTTCACGTCTCAATAGAACGAAGAAATATCGAATCATTAAAAAGTCCCACGTTTCTCACGTCTCGAGTGCCGCCATTACGTATCGTTTAATCACGATTACAGCCGATCAAGGTAAAGTCCCATTTCGGTAAGGCCCAACTGTCTTAATACCTTGTTTAATTTCCAAACCTGAAATTCCAAGATTCAGGTTCAATTGACCAAGTTGACAATGGGACCAGGTTGGGATTCCTCCTGGGTAACCCCACCTCAGACTGATCCTGATGAGGGCGAGTGGCGCACGTCCAGTATGAGTAAGATGGGGCAGAGGTGCCAGAGTGGAGGGAAGCGAAGTGCGAAGAGGGAGAAGTGAGATTGCCAGGAGTTACGAAGGCATTACTGCCAGGCTTCGTGGTCTGTGAAGAGGTGAAGCGGCGAAGAAGCGAAGCTCCAAGGTGTCGAGCATCTTTATGCCCTGGTTGCTTGCTCGACCGATAGTCCCTAATGGGCCGCGACCACGCTCTTCATTCGATACCTTAAAGCTTCGCCCTTCGCCCTTTGACGCTTCACGCCGGAGTGAAATTCAGGTGGGAAAGAGCAGTTCAAAATTTTCTGAGCCTGACAATAGAGAATAAATAATGAAGAGCGAGGAGATTCACTCTGATGAACATAAAGGGCTGCGTCCTATTAGAGCTGAGGTGCTAAAGTATAAAGGAGACCAAGTGGGAGCAAGTTGGGAATAATCGTTTCGGGCAATCTTGGAATAATTTCCTCGATTGGCACCGGGCGTGATTCCAAGGCATTTGCATAAACAGCACCTACCGGTAGGATAACTCTGGTCTCATTACGAAGACCTAGTGCACGGCCGCTCCTTCGTTCTTCTTCATCTTCTCCTTCAACCTCCTTCGCTCTTCTTCATTCTCTCGTATACTCGTTCCCTTAAACTCCCGGATTCCGATCGCCTCCCTTTCCCCCCTCCAGCCACCCTTCTGACCTATCCTCGTCGGCTGCACGAGGAATTAACCTGAAAGAGGCCCAAGATCAGGCCCAATCGAGATACTCCCCTCTTTTCCCCGAAGATTCCACCCTGGAGTCCAGCTGCCAACCGTCGCAGTTGGTAGTGGGGAAGTGGGGGGATAGTCTGGCACGAGGGAACTGTTATCGGTGGGTAAGTGCCCTACCGTGTCGAGATAACGTCGACACCGCCGACGACAACATCATCCGCAAGGCGAATCCACACTCCGAGAAGTGAATGGGCGAGTAGGCAGTAAGTCCCCAATTGTTATTGAGAGCTTTTCTATTTCTAGATGAGATCAAAGAAGACGTGTCCTTATTGATCTTCCATCGAAAGGGATGTCTGATTGGTGAGTGGTGAATGGTGAATGGTCCGAAGATGAAAGAAAAGCAGAAGAGGATCCGTTCGTGCCGGTGGCGTGAGGGCCACGCGCTTTCGACAACTCATTCGGAGTCATTCGGCCTGATTCGGAGTCATTCGGGCCGAAAAAGAGAAGCAGCAACGGGTCCACCTACTACCGACGCTTCTTCCGAGGCTCAAATCTCCCCTCTAGGTATTGCGTCTACCTATAAGGTATATACAGGCATGTATATAGACACCTGGACCAGGACCCAGTGTGTAAGAGTATAAGAGCAAGTAGTAAGAGGATGGTAGAAGGGCCTTACGTCCGGCGGGCCCTCCCTATCAATGGGACCCATCGCTTTTCGTTCTCGCTGGACCTTGTCCCGTGTCGGTCATTATCGGCCCTCATTATATTGGAACCGATCAATCACCATACGTCCAAACCTCTTCTCTAACCTTCTACCTTCTAGGGCGAATAAGTAGGCGCCCCTCCGACGGGGATAACCGTGACAGAGGGGTGGTAACCAAGAGGAGCATCTTCGAGGAAATCAAATTCTCTTATTCTCACCGAAGACACTGACAATGGATCTGGGTACCAGGAAGCGATGGGTGGCACCACTGTCAGATCATTCAGACCCCTATCTGCTCCCTTCAGGACGCTAGGTTTATTAGCAATTTTTCAAGCAATCGAAACGCTTCATAATTTTGCTGTCGGAAAAAGTTCTCCGAGCTAATGAGAAACCGTCATAGTTATTACCTACCGACTCTATATGTATAGTATAGTCCACGACACGGGATACGTTGAATCATTCGAAATAAGGCCCCTGAATTTTTAAGCCGAATCTAAACTGGCTTATAGGGAATGGAGTCAAGATTGTCTTGGGCCCAGTCGAGTAAAAGGTAGAAAAGGTAAAAAAAGGTGAAAAAAAAAGGTAAAGAAAGTAAAGGTAGACGAGGCACGAGGGAGCGTCCCGTATCTGTGCTCCTTTCTGCGCTCCGGCGTTATCTGCATAATTAGTTACTTCGGTACGTCGGGACGCCGGCAAGACTCAACAGAAGCGTCTCAATTCGTACACGTTCGAGAACCGCAGCAGTCAGCAATGCCGCTAAACGCGTTGTAGATATTGCTACCGATCGGGTAATATTTCTTTTTCAAAGTTAAAAGGGAGTAAGGTGCCAATGAAAAATGCATATGTATATATACACACATACGTATATACAGGTTTATATACAGAGAAAGAAGATCCAGTCCAAAGAGAAGGATCAAGAGAGGCGTCCTTTGTGGTATCGTCCATCTGCGCGTTTTAATTCAGAGGTTGCCAGCCGTGCGGCTATACGGCCATCCGGCCATCTTAAGATACAGCGAGCCAGAGAGAACTACGTAGTCTCGTGCTGTCTTGAATCTCAAAATGTCTTATACGTTCTGCACACGCAGAGGCTTTATGGTTCCTTGCTTTCCTGGTTGCTCGATCGGCCGTTCTACGCGAACCACAAGACGAGGGTTCGTTGCTGAATTCCTTAAAAAGTTTTATTATAATTTATGGTTATTAACAAAATTTTAATGAAAATACAAATCGTAAAAGGCTCTGGTGGACCAAAAATTTTCACTGGGAATTAATAATGGCCATATAAGTTACACGATGAAGAGCAAAGCTCACTATGAGTGGATGATGAAGTGTAAAGGAGAATAAGATTGGACGCTGTACACTGTACAGTGAGAGGGGAGCTTGGCAAACGGTTTAATTGGGCAACTCGTCGAGGATCTTGAAAGTTAATTATTTATATATAATTGAAGAGTATAGGAAGATTGGGACGATTGCGTATTTCGTCATCAATAAAATTCTCTGGATCCACGTGGTATCGGAGTTCATCTCTGAAAACATTTAAAGCTTTTGATGGCAGCGGAGAGGATCTTTCTCCTCGCTCTTTCTCTCTCTCTCTTTTTTCACTGATTCTCCCCCCCCCCCCTCCTCTTTCTCTCTCTTTTTTTTCACTGATTCTCTCTCTCTCTCTCTTTCTCTTTCTTTAGACTCTCCGACCTCACCGTACGAGCAAAGCCAGTCGCATTAATATCGTCGAGATGATGAATTGTGCCCGGTGGACTTTTATTTCGCAGAGGTCCCTCCCGCCACTCTGGACCTTCCATCTCCCCCCCCCAGATCACCCCCCCCCCCCCACTCCACGTAAACTCTCCACTCTCTTATCGCACCAAGCACTCGAGTCTCGATTTTTCGAAGCAGACGTTTTTTCAGCTGTCTCTCGCCTATCGTCATTGCCGTTATTAAGCGTAAAATCCATGGGCACGTATCCTTCTCGTTGTCCCAGCGTCATATACGGTGATGGACCAAGGGATGGAGGTAGGAGGTAGAAAAAAAAATTAAGACATCGGGGCGTTTGGAGTCGAAAAAAAATAACGTCTCGCAAGCATCCGGCATCGATCTTTGTCGGGTCTTCTACGCTATCGCACTATCGGGTCGCTTCGGCAACTGCGGTAAGACTCATCTGTCGTTAATTAAGTCGTTGTTCGTTGTACCAACTTGCCGCGTCTCCCTTTTCCCTTCTCATTTTTATTGGTCGGACCCACCGAGGACCGAACCACCAGACCCAAACTACGGAGACGCAACGCGACGCGACTCAACACGACACACAAAACCAGGCGATTCGGCTAAAGTAGGTATATATATATATATATATACATATATACATATATATAGAGAGAGAAAGAGAGAGGATGAGGAGCCTAATCAGCGCGCTAATGCACCAATCCGTCATGTCATAACGACGCCCGGCATCGTCGAGATAAGGCCAGGTCCTTACGGGATGAGAAAAACTTCACGGGCGTCGTAAGATTTTCGAAGCCTTTTCAAACCACCAGGTACCACGAAATTATACTTTAAGAGGAAGAGAATTTTCAACAAGATCAGAAGGACGCTGAATTCTTGAAGCCGGGTACCGACCTCTTGATCCACGTTTATATCTAGATTCTTCAAAGTCTCCCGACCACTCCAGGAAGTAACCAGGAGTACCAGGCGAGTAACCAGAAGAAATCTTCTCTTCCGGAGACTCGAGAGCGGCACCCACGTAGTTTGGCGTTTGCCCTCGGCCAGAAAGACGGCGAAGATGTTATCGAGGTACGGTACCCAGAATACCGAGTACGGGATACCAGGGGCATCCACGTATACCGTGGTAAGGGCGTTTTCCATATTTTAAGCCGAGCACCGAGTAGGCAGAGAAGGTGACCAAATGAACGAAGGAAAAGTTTTCTCCGACATATTTTGGCCGTTTCTATGGAGGCTATGGGCAGACACAAAATGTCAGTCGACGCTCTCATAGAAACGAATGGCCAGCCCCCTCTTGGGACAAGCGTAGACATTTACATGAGACGCGCAGTCGGCCGGGCAGCCCCTTTCGTGTATCGTCTAGCGCCAAAATGTCTACGACGCAGCATGAAATATGCATAGGACGCAGACATCCGGTAAAGAGCAAGGTCGCCCATGGGAACTCTTTCCCATAAAGAGCATCAGCCGTCTTGGATGAAAGATCCGACAGAATAGATCTCCAGGGAGAGGATTACGCACGATCCATCCTGATCGAGTCTTCGCCATAAGCAATGAGACGGGATCAACTCGTTCCCTTCTTATCACTCTCCCAACATTCCAACCAAGAAATCCTTGAAAATCGGTATTAGCTGCGCCTGCTACGTCAGGCGACCAGACTCGATCCCAGCAGGAGTAACAATATTATTTTCACCCACTCGGTCCAGATCCATCCTAGGAGTCCCAGCATCATTTGGTCCACGGGGGTTGGACCATATACCATGGTATAACGGTATGCGTGAGGTGGGCCCGTGCGCGTCAGACGGTCCAGGATAAGACCGGCCTACAGATTGCCACGTTTACGGCCAATAAACTCGACTTCTTGCTGCCCGTTAACATGCCAGCCCTAGTTTTTCATCGATCTTCACCATCTTCCTCTTCGTCTCAGATTTCTTCGACGCCCCTTTCAGCCGCGAGAATGCAATCTCGTACAGTTCCTATACCTAGTCGGTCTCACACGTGTCCCCCCT
The DNA here is from genome assembly GCA_030142375.1 of Calameuta pallipes. Taxonomy (NCBI): domain Eukaryota; kingdom Metazoa; phylum Arthropoda; class Insecta; order Hymenoptera; family Cephidae; genus Calameuta; species Calameuta pallipes. The sequence goes on from JARQSW010000338.1 coordinate 260,210, forward strand.
TGTACTTTCATCGATTCGACTGGCTGACCATGCGCGACTGTTATCTACTGCGCGGGAGGCTGCGTACGCTTCTGACCGATTTTCCTCGTTTTTGCAGATTTCTAGCTGGACCCGCCGAGGAAGTGTGAGAGAGGGGTAGAGAGGAGAGGGAGAGAAAATTTTTTATAACTTCAAAGGTCTCTAGGAAAGGACTCTGGCACCCCTGTTTAAAAACAGGTTTAAATGATCGCCGATAAACTCATTAAATTATCCGCAATGCTGTACGTTATTATATGGACATACCGCGATGCGAAATTGGTAGGTGGATACAAGACGGCTAATGCAAACATCTCCCACCGAGATCGAAAACCTTTCACTCGCCTATACGCTTGCAAGAAATCTTCGCTTATATCCATAAACGTATGTATATGCATATGGAGCCAGTATTCTTTCTTCGAAGGAGCAACAGAGAGAGAGAGAGAGAGAGAGAGAGAGAGAGTTCATGCGTATCCGCCATGTCGATTGGGTGGGTGGTGTGCGTTTTGACGTTTGACTTTACGAGCCCTACCAAGGCCTGTGCCAGGACGTAGAGATTCAAGGAACGTACGGAATTAAGAATGTAGATTGCTATCTTCGGGGACTTACTCGTAGCCATCGTGAATCCTGGCTGATTCATGGATCAGCATTGCTTTCAGTCTAGTGGGTCCGGTAATGCGTGCCTGGGCCTTATGAAGTTCTAGAAGCTAATCTATCGACCTGGTCCAGTTTTTGAAAATTTCGAAAAAATTTCGGTACAAAGAATATGTCTGAGCAGAGATTTCAAGACTTCAGAATAAAAATTGTCTTCGTGGGTACTCAAAATGATCAGTGGGATGCTGGGACCAGAAGAATTTGTGATTGATAAGACTCTACGTACTCTAGTAGATCAGACAACTATGGGCCTGATGTCGAGATCAGAGTATAAGACTAGGAGACTATGGAAGCACACGAAACCTGGCTGAATCAACGGCGTAGCTTAAGTCCCAAGTCTCATCTTACTCTCACGTGGGGCGGCGTAATGAACCAACATGACTTGCGGTTTACAGGGCCGTGTTCTTGCCTTATTGAAACCAGTGTCGCTCATCCTCGTACCTAGGATCAACTTGGGTCTTTTCCTTCGTCGTATTCAAGGCTCTGATATCGCTCTCGTCACTCCTACACCGATCGGGCCCAATCTGGCAGAGTACCACGTTTCGAAGCGATATGCTTATCAACGCCATTATTATAACACATTCTCCCAGGTTAAAATGCTACATTTTCTAAACGCCTCAGCCATTGTCGGCTTCGTCGTTTCTTGAGCAACGGCTCCTTGATCCGATCTAGCGGTATCCGAAGGATCCAAACTAATCGTTCTCTATTGCCAATGGGAACCCCTTCTTTCATCCAGCATATATATATATACATATACATACCAAGGAGCCGCGACCCGCGAATGTCCTTAAGGATGACGCTGTAAAACGCACCGCGTAAAAACGACGAATTCCTCGGTAGCGATTGAATAGTGTCGACACCCGGGGGAAACCTCGAACCTCTCACGTTGGTAATCCTGACTCTGCCGACATCATCCTCGTCTACGAGGACCCTCGACCGATTACCGTATACAGCGTTTTCCCAGTAGCAACTATTATTTTCGTTTGTGTTATTCTTGAGATGAAATCATAGTCTGCTGCAGCATCCTCCACCTTAGTCCCCCCTACCGTCACCATTTTTAACTTCGTATATCTTGCTTCATTCTTTTATATTGATTAACCGAGAAATCGGGAGGACCGTTCACCGTTAGTCGTGAAACAGTTTCGCTCGGATCGAATCGCTTAAATAGATCTTTTGTTCGGGGTAGATCGTGCGATTGCTCCGCTAAAACTTAGAAAGCCAGAATAAATCAAGTACGTGTACTACATATATATATATATATACACACACACCAGTCACGAGAATTAATGTTTTTATTCAATTTTATATGTAGTAGTGAGTTTTGGTTGAGATAATTTTTTTATTTATCCTACCCCCTCTTTACTATGACTTTTCATTATTTCATTTTTCGACCGTATTTCTCGTAACCAAAAGGTATGTCGATCTACGTATATCGACTCGTATAGATTGAAGGGAGATGAAAACACGTAAGACACTGGAAGAAGAACAAGGAGTCTTTTCCAAGATCGTAAGAAACAGCGCGAATAAAAAGTGAGGATAATCCTGTTGATGGATCACCCAATTTACGGGAAACTGTTTGCTCGGTCTGGCAAGGGGCCTTAAGGCCCCGAGGCTCCGAGCGACTGTGAGAAGCCGAATGCGTCGAGCGTGTTGAGCTAAAAGGAACGAAGAGGGGAAACAGTGAAATCGTGAACGTCACTGAGATCCGCCGTGACACGCGTACCCAGAGCTACGGGTTTTCGTGGAAGAACCGTGATTCAATCAGCAGCAAATAATTCACATTTTTATGCTGTTGAAAAGTAACGACTAGAATGAAAGGTGTTGAAAGGTACTAAGAAGGTTATTAAATCTATTTGATGCCTATAGGACTTTACTGACTATACATATATAGATATACCAACATGTATATGACATATCAGCCTGTATGTGCACACTATATGATAGGAAGGACGAAGGAGTGGGGGAAAATTAAAGAAAGGATATTGAATCAGGATACACAAAATGGCGGATATGGTTATCCGCCTATAACCCCATTGCAAGAAAATATTGGCTACAGGTGCAAAAGTCATTTGGATGGTCCTGGTCTGCTGAATCGAGAAAGAGGGGCCTGAGAGAGGAACATTACGGCCATTAAGGGGTCGAATTTGAATCGGAAAGGCATTAAAGATGTTTTATGGTCTCCCGCAGTGTGCGTTCGATATACGCGATAGCCTCTGGCCATATTTAATTATCGAATAAATAACATTAACGCGAAGTCGCGGAGTTGTAGTACACACGAGTAAAGGCGCGTGGATTCTTTTTTTGGAAATTTTTGGAAATTTTTCAAAATCACGAAAATCACGGATAATATCGATAAGGACTATTCGGACGGGACGAATGGGGAGGGGTAACGCGAGATGGCACAACGGATCGTAATATCTGTCCAAGTATTTTGATAGGAAGTCTCTTTGACGTGGCCGTCGAAGGAGCCTGTATAAATTAATTAGTAGATATGCCTGATACGATACGTGGGCCTCCCACTCCACGAGTCGGGCCTGTATCTGCCTTTGCATCTACCGGCTGGTGTATCGATGTATTATTGGCGTATGGCAATGAATCGATAATTCGATATTGAATAGTGGGTGAGGGTGGGAGGGGGGGTTGAATACAGTATGAATCGTATGGGACTAATCCTCGATTGCAATGAGAATTCGAATGAGGATTGCGTCATGAGTCCCAAAAAGCTCAATATATATATACATACATACACGTATATAGATACACTTGGTATACAGCATTACCACGTGTGAGGTCCAAAGGCTCTCTCTTCCTGTTATGGGTCCAGCCTGACTCTCTATTAACGCGCCATTCAATTACTAACTCTCGAATGATAAAGGGTTTATTGTGTCCCCTTGTTTGTGCCTCCCTCGAATCGATTTTCCGCCTCCGCGTGGTACCGAAGCGCGGATCTTTATTCCGCGCCGCCGGAATCCGAGGTGGTCCCAGAGTTTTGGGTCTCAGGGTCCCAGGATCTTAAAGCGCTTCCCTTCTCTATGCAGGGATGAACAAAGCGATACTGAATGGGACCGGCAAGGAAGTTCCAGGTTCGCGATGTAATACTTGGGCCTTAGGACCCACGTTGCGTCAGCCTAATACGAAGGTCAAAGGTAATCCAAAGAGTTGTTGGTATCCGGAGATCATATGCGTACGGAGATAAGAGAGTATAATGTAACGCCAGTGAAAAGAATGTTGCTAAGATGAAAATCAAGATGGCAGTTGGGCCCATACTACCTTTTACTACATGCAGTATATAGCAATGGAGTCCAGGGCGGTCGTCTCCTGGTCGAAACATTCCCGGCTCAGGGCGTGCATTAAATATGATATATGCTTATTGAATTTGTAAGTAAAACGGCTGGTGGAGGTGAACGCGCACCGATGCACTCGGTAGTCCTCGTGAGGGAGATACAGGCAGGTAGGAGGTGGAAGAAGGTAAAACTGGGCCTACAGTTGGGGCCTCAGTCCCCGACTGCTCGGCATACGGAGAGACCGTAGTCGGAGAAGTACTGCCTTACAGTCTCCTCCCTCCCACCCTCCCCCTCTATCTATCTCACTGGTAGCGCTGGTGGTAAAGCGTGCATAATTAGGAGGAATTCAACGCGGATTACCCTCGTATGGATCCCATCCAGTCATCCTGCTGCTGCCCTTCTTTGTCGAGCAACTAATTTATTTAATCATTCGAGCGCTGACCGCCAGGCGGCGTCTTTGCCGCCCGCGGCCCCTAAGTTGTTTAATCGTCCAAAGAGGCTGCACGACTACGTTCCTCTCTCGCTGACTCGCAGCATCCCTGCCACGTCTCCTCTTCGCGTTCCCCCCAAGCAAGCTCAAGAGCGAAGTACCCAGAAGATGGTCCCGAACAGACCTAGGGGATCCTAGTCCTGACTTTCTCTCTCTGCTGGTATCCAGGTTGCGATTAGCCAATTAAACGGTACTCGATCTTAGACAATCACTCGTGGTCCATCGTATCGCCATAGCAAAGCTTCTAATTGGTTAGGTGCCAATCATATGATTTCCATGTCACTCCGGCCAGTCCTAATAAGAGCGAGTTCCTTCGCGCGATCCTATCTGACTGTCATCCTCCCCCTCCAGCATCACCTCCCCCTTCTGTTACCCTCCCACGTGACTATATACAGATTATTCTCATACCAGAGTCCTGTCCGTCTTACGTCCCACGAGTCCCAATATCATCGTTGAGGCCTGGTCAATGATCAATAGCGATCGGTGAATGGTCCCTCGCGAATGAGGCCCCGATACGGTGGGGAGTCGCGAGACGTGGCTCGCTCAGGTTCCGATCTGCAGGATGTTTTGCTCGGGGGGGGATGGCGAACATCGAAACGGAATCCGGTTCGAGAACAAAACCATATATCCGCAAGTTGACAAATTGACTCTCGACTGGGCCGACGTATTCGCGCGTACGTCACCACGCTTCTTTGCGATCAGCTATTCGCAACGAACTGCGAGGCAAATGAGAGAGGAGGAACGAGAGAGAGGTGGATAGGTATATACGTGATGCCCCGTAGGGCCCAAAAGGACGCCGAGGGAGGAGGGGACCGACTGAGCATGTGCCCGGCAAATTAAATACAACTTTGAGCCGAGACTCTGCGGCGTTTCTGCCTGAATTATCGTTGACCTCCAACACGCTCTTACAAGGCACCATATCCTCCTGGGCCAGACGCGGCTAAGGCCCCTTTGCCTGAGAGCAGATCAGAGTGGGACTAGAGTGGGACCAAAGTCTCCCCGGTCCCCGCTCTACTCACCAACATTGTTACACCGCATAAATTAATACGAACCGCGGATTCTGTTACAGCGCCAACATGGGCCTGATGCTCTGTGCCGCGAGGTACGGTGGGCGGGACTTATAGGATTCTTTATTGCTCTGGAATATTCAAATTTTGGGGCCCGGTATCCTTCTAGTACATTGAGCCCAGTTCACCGTTCATTCTTACCTGCCTATTTCTCACTGAGCCAACCGACTATGACTATTAACCCCTCCCACTTTGTCTTTTTTTCTCCTATTAATCGTCAGTCATTTTGGGACTTATTTTCTTCACCCTATCCAAAGCTACGTTTCTATAAGGCTCATGTGTCCGTAATCATGATCGGCAACGATACTCCTGTATCTTCTGTTACGAGAGAGATAGCTGCCGTGTTGCACGAGCACTGCTAGGGTCAAAGGGCACTCTAGATATTTGCATAAGTAAATCGGCACAACCGACTATCATGGTATCTATAGAAGCCGAGCCTATGGTAGGACTGGCGAGACTTCTCCCGTGCCACTAATCAATTTCTCGGGCGAAAGCGTGTCTTTGCGCAACCTCTAATTGGTAATTAAGCTTAACGTTTACGACGCTCGTGCTTCTACCCTCAGAATGCTATTTCTATCTTCAGCAGGGACAACTGAACCGGCCATTATGCACATTAAATGCCGAGTAATGTGACTATTACGTATTAGCTCCCTGGTCATTGTTCCTTTTTTTAGGGTCTTACATACCATGATCTACACATACCAGACACGAAGTGGCAATACCGTCTTTCTTACAAGGCCCAACGAATAATTCCATTCCCAGCAGACGACCCAAGAGAATAAAACCTGGCAACCTTCAATTTTTTGGGCCTCACTCACCTGCTCCGATCGTCTCTTACCTAGCTGCAGCCTAATCCTAGGTAGATAAGACTTCATAATCGGATTGGTTCATCTCGTTTTCACCCGATTCATCCCATCAAAACAGACCGTCCCAATCGGACGTCTGGCACGCGGAGCTGAGTGCTTGAAAATGATCAGATCCACTGGGCACCTTTTTCAGGGCCAGTTAAAACCCAACGAAAAAGGAAGTACCCGGACGATTCTGTACGTGGTCCCCTGCTCACTATATATATAACATACACATACCCTCCCCAGTACTCGGACCACTCTTCATCATCCTCAAGGAAGTGAAAGAGCGGACCAAGTAGAGGATGGGCGGTTCGCGATTCACCTTCGCGATTTGCGGTACGAAAGAACAAGAACCACGCCGGCTCGCGATACTATCCGAACATTATGGAATTCCCAGAAATACGAAAATCCCACGAAGAGGCCCCATGTCCTCCTGGACCATCATCTCTCTACCTCATCCAGCAGGGAGGTCGACCTGATATGTGTCCTGTACGTGAAATATCCTCAGTCTGCCTTACCGTCTGACTGGTCAGCTAGCTAGCTGACTGGCTGACTGGTCGGCGGACTGGGGGGACTGGCTGGCAGCTGGTGATATATCGCGCGCATAAGAGATGTAGTCAGATCACGGTTCTCTTCATGACGCTGCTCCTACACCGGCGAACAAGCTCTTTCCTACGATAAATCCTTGCGGAATGTAAAACCACGAGCATATCGGCTCGATGGACGACAACCGTGAAGTTAAAAAGCAGCATGGTTCAGTAGGGTTCAGAACTTTCAGTTCGCTCAATCCGATACTCTTTTTATCCCCTTCTCTCCCTCGGCACTTTCTCATTCTCTTACTTTTACTCTCCATTCTCTCAGCTCTCAAGCTCCAACGGAATGAGCCACAGCTGCTACCATATACTTCCTGTACTAATTGCCCTTAAACTCTTGTTACGGCTATGTTTCACGCAGCCTCCAGATTAAGCTTCGTTCATACCCCTTTACATCTAATTAGATCCATCCGCCTATTCCCAATGTGGATATCGCATTTTAATCCAATTCCAGTACCGCCGGCACTGGAGCTCACGCATCTTATATTTTTACCAACAAGTAGAAATGCACCGAGCGACTTTCACCCGTTCGAATCCAATGAAAGAATTACGTGTATTCTCGCCGATTCTCTCGGCGCGATTTCAATCCCCATAAGCAGCCATGGGGAAGCAGGCTGGTACTCTGAATGTTATCACGCGTGGCGCGTATGGTACGTAAATCTGCATAATGAAGTATATCGGAACAGAAATAAGTCGAATGAGAGATTGACACGATCGATAACCGCACTTTCGATTTCCCTAGAATCGAATTAAGTCTCCCGTATGTGACGTTAATCGCGATTGGTATACCGATCGAAGAATCCAAATAAGTAGCCGATTTCACTTTAAAAATTCTTTTAAAAATTCTGTACTGATGAATTAAAACGAAGTATGGTAAAAAAAGCGAAATAAACAGTGCACTGGGTATAAATCCCTAGATTGAAATATCCCTATATACCTACGAAATCCAGTCTTGGATTCATCCTCGGAAACATAAATATATACCTTAGTACAAGTATACCCCAACCACTCCGTACTAGTATACTACTACTACTACTACTAGTACTACTACTTTTTACTTGCTACTCCTAACGGAGGAAGGAGCTCCGTGCAATAAGAACTCCGCGAGACTATCGTTCGTTCCGTAATCCAGCACCGTAGGCGGTACCACGTATATAGTTGGCACACCTGTTTACGTGTGGTTCACGGGACCCCCGGTACATTTACGATTAGAGGTAATAAGTGCACGATATTGTACATAGGTATACAGAGTAAATACACAAGGTACTGCCAACCTTATACAGTATACGGTAAAACATATTCGAGAAGGCGTAATGATTTATCCTAGGGACATTGGATGGTATTAAGAATGGCAGCACTGGTTGTCGACTAGCGAAAGATCTCAAATGGCAGAAGCTGCAGGAGCAGACAACATATACATAGGATCGGTCCTGGTGCCGATCCTCGATCGTGATAGGGATATAACGGGAGTACTGTTGTACCCTGGAGATATCGGCCGATGCGCACGTACCTCGTGTAATTGCGAGTTGGTGAAAAAGTCCCTAGCTAGGGGGATATAAGGTTGCAATGGGATCAGTGTGATCAGTCTGGCCCGGTGTGGACGGAGCATTAGGCTCCTCGTATTACCCTATAATATTGCTGACTGGTCTCTCGTTGAATTGAAATAAAAATTTTTCTTTACTTTCTTTTACTTTTTTCTCTTGTAACTCTTCAAAGATATGCCCGTTGAATATTGTCGATGTCATAGATAAAGTAACGATAACGATGTTGCCGATGGGAGATCGCCGAGTCGAAAGTGGAAAGTGTACGATGTGCGTGAGGGGTATGTCGGTACTTGACGTCTCTCTCGTCTCTCTCTCTCTCTCTCTCTCTCTCTCTCTCTCGCAGCTGGGAATCCGATACCGAGTTAGCGATACGGAACGGGATCTAAAAGAGCAACGACACGACCCACTGGACGTTTACATTATGGAAACAGGCCCAATCAATTAAGTAACATTGTAATTTGGATGCAAACTGCCTTAAGACGTCTTGACGCACAGCTCGATTTCATCTGGCCGTGTCGGCCCGTTTCATTAGGCATCGTTCAGGCACGCCAGATAGATCCAAAGATACTACTTTGGCTTATATACACCTATCCCCTCTAATTTCGAATTGCTATTTATTTAATGACATCTATTTCGACCTGGACTAATGAGTCGGGGACACGATGGGAGCTCCTTAACGTGCACTTGTGAACGGGACTTAACCTTGTACTCTTAACCTGACATGCTCTTTCCAGGTTCACCGGTTGGACCATCCGACTGTGCCCCTATGACTATTTCAGTGTAAGCATATATATGTATATAGTCACGCAGGCCCGTGCGTCTTCGTGCCGGCTTTCCAAGCGCCGATCTTAATCGGCTACGCGAGGAATTCGAGAACGTCGCCGGTACAGCACAAACCCTTTACCCTCAAGATTCCAGGAGTAGCTTGTGGCGCTCGTGCGTAGGATGCGTAACGCGCGCTGCGTAATACCCGCTGCGCGATACGAAGCCGACCTAACAGTAGGGTAGAGGAAGAAGAAAGTTGCTGTATATATAGTAGTGGAATCGACCCGGTGCAGGACCCGTCGGGGAACAGTCGGTCACGCAAAATGATCCTCGTCAGGATAAAGCCGCACTCGCATAGCGGGACGATTGCGATGCGAAGCCCATGAGTAATAGTAATAGCTTTTAAATTGTCCCTCGCTTTAATGGCAAATAATATTCAACTGAATTTTTCCCAGGCGATTTCTCATTTGTTCCTGAGACCATCTCCTTCGCCTCCTCCACGGCCTCCTCCACGGCCTCCTCCCCACTAGACCAACTGTCCGCCACCTTCGCGGAGATTTTCTTCTGCTATTGAAATATCAGCTACGCATCCAGCAATCAGCAATTTCTGTACTTTGTACCTTATACTGTAATCTACAGGACTTTTGAACTTGCCTAATGAGTTCTTAAAGCTGATTAATAAGGAATCAAGATGGCCGATGATCCATCTGTCGATCAATGAGATCTTGGGGGTGTTGGATTTTAGGTTATGTGTTATTTTATTTTTACCGCTTCAATTGGAGGGGGAGAGAGATTTTTTTCCTTTTCCCCCATTCCCGTCACCATTTCCACAGATATTGTCGCGCGCGACAATCTCTCATGCGAGCCGAGCATTAGGCGCATTAACCGGCAGCCGACATTACGCGAATCGTTTCTTGCGCGATGCTCGTCGCGCGTTGCGCGTTGCCCCTTATTTCTTGCGAGCATCAGTGGACCCCAGTTGCCCACACCGGGTACCATGTTCGCGTACCTATTCGCACCAGGAGTCCGTCCGACTCGCTCGTGCATTACGGATTAACGGATGATATAAATAGATGAGGTGTAACTATACCGGGAGGAGGTCTTCTTCGAGAGAAAAAAAAAGGATCCAGTGACGTCACTGGTAACGAACTCTCAAACCTAACTGGGACCGTAGTCACTTTTCCAATGAACCCAACCCAAACGATCGTTGCTTGGTCCTGGGGATTTCTTCGGGTCAGGTTATGCATCGTGGGACGTGCTCGCGTGGGCAGTACTCATTGTTTTACTCGGAGTACCTATACCGACGGGGTATAAATATTCAGCAATTCTGGTGGTGATGTTAACTTTGTAAAAAAAAACAACAAATCAACCGCAGAGACGATTTTACGGGGAAAAAAAAAATCTTCTTATTGGGACTCATGGCTGATACTCCTGCCCAACGTGGACAGTGCCCTCTGCCGTCTGGAACCCACCTTCGAGAATCGATTTATGAAAGCGTACAAGTATCGATCAAGCATAAAACTGTGCCAAATCATGTCGTACCCAATGACTGTCAAGATGACTGCTATGGGTGGATATTAGATCAGGGTCCGAAGTGAGGATCTGTGAAAATGTCGAATGGACTTAATACGAAGATCCCGCCGTGGATGGGGACAGGTGCCGAATGGGCCAGGCAAACAAAACCCAAGGCCCCGTTGAACTCCCGCGGCGAATAACGCTAAAAAATGACCCACGCTCTGAACCCTTCCATTGAACGAGCGAAAGTAACAAGAACGCGGCACCGGCGGCACGTACGATCGAACGTATGTACTTTTAGATGGGGCCTGGATGAGGCGGTCCGAAGAAGGGCCTTATTCACAAAGAGTTCGCTGTTAAGCGACCGGTTCGCGGGGGCCTTAATGACTCGTAATCACGGAATGCGGTGATGTCCTTGAATTATGACGCTTCCTCACCCGCAGGCAACACTGATACCCCTAGTAGAGACCCCTACCCTCTTACGCAACAGGGCACGTGACCGGACTCTTCCTTAAATCCAGATTCTCTCTTTCTTCTCCCCGCTGGTCCTTCTTCCCATTTAGATCCTCATTCCTTTTATTTTTTTGTTACGTCTCTCTCTTTTCTCTTATTGTAAAAGGACCTCCTTCCCGTCACCCTTGGGGCCTCCTTATACCTGGGACTTATTACCTGACGCGTGACTGCTAATGGTTCACCATTCGTGGAGCGAGTATCTTATCGCGGTAACGCCATCTTTAATATTGACAATGCACAAGAGAAGGAATAAGACACGGTGGCTAAAACTGTTTTTATGGTTGGCGAGCCATTTTCTAAAGAATATATATATCCCGTTTGTAGGCATTAAATGCAAGCGGTTCGGCTCTCGCACTGGAATTCCAGGGGATATGACTTTCAAATGCAGCCTCTCTTTCGGTCCAGTGGCGATACGGTGCAAGAATGGAATACAGAGTCCGTGCATCTGCAAGAGAAAAGTTATGGATAACCGTGGATATAGGCGTGGATGAAGCTTCAAGGAACAGCGAGGAAGGTGAAGAATGTCAGAGGAGAAGGCGTCTACGGTCCCATTGCCGCTTTCATGGAAACGGGGGGGGCCCGAGCACATAAGAGGGGCACTACTTACGCTACTAGCATCTCGCATTACTTATGTGAGAATCATTCAAACTAGCTGATGCTCTCAAAGGTTCATCGACTTTCATGAGCTTCCGACATGCCCGGCCCACTCGGTTCCCATTCCGCCTCAAGTGCAACCCTTCCCCGCTGACAGAGCCAGAGAGCCCAACCTGACCCAACCTGGTCCAACCGGAGGAAACAACCCTGACAGTCAGAGCTCAACTCCTGGAGATCCGAAGGATCTCCTGTCAGGTCTCACCGGTTCTACCTGGATGCTGAACAGTGGGGCGCGCTGTGTATAACCTGAAACGTGGGGCGTGCGTGCCGAGGCCACGTGTGTGTACGGAAAACATCGTCGGGCCCAACTCTATCCGGTGCAGGATGGCACACGGTGTGGGATGCACGGCCCAAGATGCAGGGGCCCGACCGTAAATACGCTGGAATGCAGACGGTGCGGGCTGCCAGTGAAGGAAGGAAGGGCCCTTTGGCTACGGGGGACCAAAAGCAACGCAACTAGATTTCTTATTCCGAATGAGTCCCCGTATAAGGCCCATAAAATCAGGGGTAGTTTCCACCTACATTAGACAAACGACAAAAATTCATACCCTCCCGTACGATAATAAGAATCAGTCCACGAAGAACCGTCCCCTTGATGACCAACCTCGCACTTTTGGGCCCTATCCTGACTCTAAGTCCCAAACAGCCTGAAAGGTAGTACCACTGGAAGGGCTTTCGAAGGAAGGAACGAAGGGAGTCTTCCCTTGGGGTCGGGGCGTTTAACATAAATATTAGTCGAAAATATTTCGACGACCGCCCCCGGCTGATGCACGCTCGCTGACACGACGGTAATTGAAAGGCCCGCTGGATCTCTTTTGCGATTCGGCTCTTTCTGAGGATATGATAGGGCCCACACGGGATGATATCCACCTATATAACAGTACATTCATATCTATATCTATACTGACCGTACCCAAAGGAGGAAGATATTCAGGACCACCTTAACCATTATACCCGGCAGTGCTTTACGACCTCAGGGACATTACGACATTACGACTGGCAAACGCAAACACGACGCTCCGCCGCTAAATGGCCGCCTAGCTACCGTTGACTAGCATACCGTACAGCTTCTCTTTACACATGGACCAACAGATCAGACGGAATCTAGTCGAGTAAGGCTATACCCAGCTCACGGCTCTACCATTCCCTACAGTCAGGCCCAGGACTAACGGAGACTCCATCCTAGAAAGCCAAGAAGCAAAATTCTCTTCTTTACTCTTGCTCTTTCTTATTCTTTACCTCCATACTGCAGTAACAGTTTCTACGAGTATCGATACTACCGTCACTATCAATACTCTCGGTAACGGCATTGATACTACCATCAAGTACCAAGAGCACGGTACAGGAAGAGAAAGAAAAGGATCTCCTCCATAGGTCCCATTCGCTACAGCGTCACTCGTATGCTATACACATATAAAACGATAAGAACCTCCCAGGACATTAAATACCAAAAGTCTCGCGAAGGCTAAGGCTCGGGAGCAATGGCGCGGGATCGCAATCAATTCGGAAAGTTATGACCAGCCGTAACGCGAGATCCAAGACCTGAGACCTGAGAAGTGAGACCCAAGACCCGAGGCGCTTGCTCCCTTATTGTTAAACACCGTAATCCCATGCCTGCCATATATATATATATATTAAACATCAGCCACTGTTTTCATAGCTCTCGCAGTCTCTGGGTCGGCCATTTTTATTTTCACTTGGCAAAATATTATGGGGTTTCAAGCTGAAACATTTTTGATCCGTCGGCTTGTTTAAGCTTACAGGAATACCTCAACTATTTTTTTCGCCTCTTTATTCATCATTATTTTGACTAGTTTCCTCCGACAGTTCCTGCTCCTAACGGTACGCAATTTGGGCCTTGTTCTTAAGCAACTGACCAGGTTGAGTATTAGCCTTGCCCAACTGTCAGTGGGCATTACGACTGTTAGCCGTTGGGCCCATCCAGTTGTAAACGTACCCTGTACGTATGTAAAGATTGGCAGCGTGTCTTTAAATACGAAGATCAATGGTGGTTGGCACGCGTACTTCTTACCTTGTTACATTTTCCAATCCGAGAGGCAACATTATTACGTGATTACCAGCATTAAAGATCGAATGGTATTTCTATATCCTCACCTGCAACAGAAAGGAAAAGATTTCGCGTCAGGAATGAGATCTCGGGAAAGTTTCAATTACCTGCGGTAGTAAATGTCCATTGGATAAGGTATCCATAATAGTAAGCAGTCGTACGGGGTCCATAAGCCGGGAGCGATTATTCCCTTGGTTAGATAGCAAATGTAACACGTGGAGAGTAGAGTCGTCGACAGCTCATAAAAAGTCTAGTAAAGTATGGTCGTTCGAGACCGAGGACGTCGGGACGCCTCTTTATCCCTATTGAAATACGTACTAAAGCTAAATACCAAGTAAATTCGAAATTGACTGATATCATAAATTATCCATTATTCCCATAATGTCCCGAATTCTAAGCTCTCGTGTCATTTTATGAATACAATATTAAACATCTAGAGAAACGTCACTCTCAACAAGGCTGTTTGCAGGTTGTAGGAGTCGTTTGAGAGTGAAAGATAATACGTATAAAATTTTATATATAGATATATACGAAGTATGTGAAAGAGGATCAGGAACCCGTTCGTATAGCATCAGGCCCAACGGTGCACCCCCCGTTGGGCATTATTACACATTTAACTAATTTCCTTGTCTCGTAAAGTAGAGGGAAGACAGTCCGCGGCCGCAGCGGCCGTGCCGGGCCGGAGCCGCAATACAAAGTGGCTGCCAGACTGAGCATTTAGTTTAGTTTAGCAAGAGATTCCCGAAGAAGCATTAATTATACGCAAGACGAATGGCTGCTCGTGTAATAGAAATAAATTGCAATGGTGTTAAAGAGAGAGAGAAAAAAATGAGGATGTGCGAGGAAAGAAAAAATATACTTAAAATCAGTTAGATTATTGTCAGTGGGTCTAGTGGATGCATTCAAAGACGTCGTGACGCCCAGCGTCCCTAGGATGCAGCTGGATTAAGTCCTGGCATCAAACGCGGAACGAATCTATCACTCCCGGCTATCTCACGATAATCTCATTGTCGTGTTCGAGCCTTACAACATTATTAGGGATGGTATAGAAAAACAAATATGAAACCGCTTCTCACGTTTCACGCAACGCGACGCGACGGCGCTGCGGTCGAGTGCGAGGGGACCGAGAATGTTCTGCGTCGAGCGTTCAGTCTTTTGCTGTTCGGCCACGTTCAACGTCCACACACGTACAGTATATATATACATATTTCTTACTTTCCTTCGACCCTTTTACCTCTGCCAACCACTTCTCCTCTCCTCGAGATAGCCAGATAGGGATGCACGCATGCCAGAAGAACGAGATGTACAAGCGGAAAGAGATACGTGGGGCTCACGTGGTGTCAGCAAGAGTCTTGACGATGAACCAGACGCACCCTTCCTTAGGACAAATGATACTGGTCGCCAGGGGACTAGATACTAGAAACCTGATTCTCGAAATAGTCTGGATCTTCTTTGATTCGAAGGATCGATAGATCGGCTTTATTTAGAATGATTCGCTGGAACCGGATATCTAATAAGGACTCGCTGCGTCTTTATGATTGCTCAGTGAAGATCGGAGGTTATAGGTATATCTATAGGCAAGTTTATCTAGGTATAAGGATGCAGTGCTACGATAAGACAGGTAATGATGATTGCTTCGGGGAAGTCCTTTGAGAAATGTTTATGTATAGTATGTGTCACGTATGGGTATACCTGTATAGTTTGTGTAACGCCTGTAGGTGCTTCGTAAGCAATGCTCATGCGTGAAGACTCATTGCTTAAGGAGGCAGTCTCTTTGTTTGATCCTGATACGTTCTCAAAGTGATAATTTTGAGCTTTCTTGTTGTAGAATGATTATCAAGTTCAGTTACCACATCGTAGGCCAAATTGCTATGAAACATGCGACGGTAAATTGCGAGTCTTGCACGGTTCGCCTTATGTTGTTATTAAATATGGCGACCGGCTGAAAAAAGAAGGTGGAGGGTGGGAGAGATCGTTTTTTAAGTGTACTTAGAGAATTTGGATTTTATGAAACGTATGTAAACGTCGATTCGTATGATCACGCATGAAATCGATTAAGAACCTGCTTAAGGCCCAAAACTGAGTCTACGTGGGTAATATGGGTATAGGTGGGAATAAATGTAATGACGAGTTCTTCAAGTTGGTTGAAGCAGAATGATCGGTTGTAGATCGAAAGGAAAAGTTAGGTATGATTAATTAGATTGAATGGGACGGCTAGAAAGAAATAACTGGTAGGTACTGATCATAATTCGTGATAACTCATTTGCAAGTATAATGTGGGATACTGCTGTAATGGAGATTCGAAGTATCATTGAAATTGACATTTAGAAAATAAATAATATATAAAGGATAGTCAATTAACCTATAGATTTTATTAGGAGTGAATATAAGTCGGATTGAATTTGATAATTGATAACATACGTAGTTCAAAAATTTCCATGGGATTTATGAGAGACGAAAAAGTAAAAAAAAGAAATTTAAAAAAAAAGGAGTGAAAAAAAAGATACGAAGGACAAAGAAAAAAAATGGTTGTACAGTAAGATACTGAAAAATAATAATAATTACGTCAATATCTACCCTCCTATCATTAACGTTCTCTGTGACTGCAATTCGCTCGGTAATTTCGAGTAATAATTACAGGGTAAAAAAATAAGGCCCAGTAAATGAGGGTACGTTAAAGGAACCTCGAAGGGTACCCAAACGCGTACACGATCGTTGAATGAAAAGAGGCCTAAGATCGTGTCACAAAAATTCCCCTAGGGTAATCGTTAGAGTCTAGTAACATTTTTCAAGAGTCAAGTCCGCCATTACGCGTCATTACGAAAGTACGATAACACGACGATAACGAGACAGCTACTTCCTTTATTTTATAGGGATTTACATGTTGCCATTCCCAGGAAAAAATAACATCCAAGAAAACTGCGTTTGGCCAAGCACGAATCAAGAAATCTGGTTAAGAACTTTCGAAGCGTAGCTCGTTCTCTGGACGCCATGACGCCTTGAGATACGTTCGAATCTCTCAAGGTTTTACCCACGTGGCTAAAAGGAAATACTAACGTAAGAGCAGTAGACAAATGAGCATGGCGTTCTACATAGATACCTTCGCGAAGATTGGATCGAGTTTCTCGCGTTAGGGATAAGTTGGGAAGCCAGAGATGGGACAGTAGGTATATATGTATATACATCATACAGTATATACCCCGTTAAGCCATATACCTCCAGATAGCTAGATGGCTAACTTAAAGTGAAACTAGTAGCCTTTAAACTGGCGTTTGAATATGCCCCATTATACCCAGTAACAAATCGACGGGCAAGGACATCCTTCTCTTGCACTATGAGAACCCGGTTTAAGCTGGTACCATAGATCAAATCAATATACGAATCTCTAGCAGACAAGTATACAGAATATATTACAGAAAATATAGAAGGTCATACCTGAGCCGGATGTACTGATTTCCGGATGTAGGCGGTATTTCAAAATGTTTTGAATGATAAAAAAAATTTTTTTAAATATAAATCATGTAACCTGAACCAGCATCGTGGAACCCGGAGCTAACTAGGTAGAAACGTTAGTTCTACCTAACGCCCCGTTACTTCGGCATTAAAAAAGTCCGATAGTGCGAGAGACCATGATTACTCAGGATTACGATTAGCAGAAGGAGACAACCCTAGAGATTTCCTAGTCCTGGTGGCAGTAAGTAACGTGAATACAGCGCATCAAGGATGCAGCCCCGCTAACGGAATGGAATGAGGAAGAGCGAAACGACTTGAACTGGAGGAACGAAGGGAAGATGGAGGTAGAGAATGAGAGTTGGAGAGGGAACGAGTAGAAAAGGTGAAGAGAACGGAAGGGTATGAAAGGAACACAGACAGAAGCTAAGGATGGGTCTAGCGTGAGCTCAGCATGGTCTGGTTGAGCTTGCATAGCGCTGCATTCGTCGATTGCGCTACTGCGAATGTCTGGTGCATGCAAATGAGACAACCTACGGCCAGTTAACCAGTACCACCAGAGAAGAGCCAGGAGCAAGATCGATCCTTGATCCTTGGATGAATCCTCTCGTGGACCTAGAGGTAGATGGCGGATAGGACTAGGTCAAGAGAAATGGACTTGTATACCAGGTATTATAAAAGACCTTGAAGAAATGAATACTGCTAATGAGGTGCCTTGTCTGGCTAATTGTAAATGGCTGATGTATAGTCGTAGCTTAATGTTACATACCGTGTGTGTAATAAGTACGTTATGTGTTATGAAATGGAGTATAGGAGGAAGTGGCTGAAGATAACTAAGACCCATCCTCCTTGGGGCTCGGGTGGCAGTTTATGGGCTCATGAATGAAACATAGGCTTAACCGTATTTGCAATCGAACGATCGTGGTGTTGCTACGGTACCATAATGTAAAGCTAGGATCGCGAAAAAATTTTGGGGATAAATGAAATTAACTTTGCTTGCCATTTCTTCAGGTTTTTTTTTTGATTCGATATTAGATCTCAGATAGTGGATCAGATTGGACATGGTACAAGTGGGTGGCGCCTTTATTCGTAGATTTAAAAAGATTCCCAAAGAGCAAAACCCGTAATTCTAAGAGACGCCAGGCGTCGGGTAGCAAGTGGGTATAGCGTAACGCCATTGCGATATTGGACGGGACCTTCTCGACCCTTAGATTCTTACTAGAAGATGACGACCTCCACAAGGAATATCTTCTCTTTGGCTTAGACCGTACGAACGTCCTGAAGAAGGTGTAGGAACCCGAGAGGCCATTTAACCGGTTAACACGGGTCAAGTGGCAATAACATAGGCAAATAATAAAAAAGAGAGTGACGCCTGGATCCGAGATGCTCATCTTGGTCCAGCGCTATAGTGTACAGGCGCTAAGAGTTCTAGGAGCACGATAAGCCAAGGAAGAGAGGACTCAGAGCGTGACGTCATCTTACGCAATACGAGTGGGCGTCGAATATTTCTCAGACCCGTCGAAATAGTTGGTAACACTGGTATCCTTCATCTTTTTGTCATTCGGTCGTGTTTTTTTTGCGCAACCCTGCAGGCAACTTTGGTCCTCGGGATGCTTGAATCTCTGGCGAGATCAAAGTAAGAATTTGAGGTAGAAGATCCAGAGATGAAATGATGGTCCAAGTCCATTGGTCCTGGTGTCATGGATGATGGCGATTCGGCTCCGTCGCGTCGGGACGCGCAATGTATAATCGAAGAAGGGCCTGAGGCCCCTGTGGAAGGCAGGATCCACGGGGCCCGATGATTGGCCTGATTTAATAAGCATATCGTGAAACTCTATGATTACGTATTGCGAAGCGTCGAGCTACGGAGGAGACGGAGGGCAGGGGGTCTTTATTTCCAATTGGCCACAGCATCCTCCCTCTTAATTGGGCAGCTCGCTCCCTCGTATGAACTGCGAGTCTCCAGGACTCCTGGACTCGTCGACTGGTAAGACTCGTAAGAGTAACTCCGTCGAATCCTATATATATAATATATATAAGTATACTCGAGTACATGGGAATTATTTTTAATAAGGACGACGATTACCTACTCCACCAAGTAGGTACAGGCAGCCTATCTCCTCCCAAGGGTATCCGTATCAAAAGCCAAAGAGGCCGTCCTTAACGAACCCTAGGAAAGAAGGAAAGAGATCCTGTGCAATCAGGATCCTCGCCTGGCGCAACTTACCAAGGCAATTAAACTGCTAATCAAGCCCATCCTTACGAATAAGAGTCAATCACTTGCGTGAAAAAGATACGAATAAACGAACTACCCTTACCAGACTCTTCGGGGTCACTCTATAATCATAATTTACCCGTAATTACATTTATGACCCACTTTGCCCTCGTAAATTGTCCCCCTCCTCCCCCCTCCTGCCAATGAAGAAGCGTGACAAGATCCTCGATAATGGAGATGAAATATTTTCAGTTGCTACCTCTAGTCCCAGCATCATTCACAGATCCTCAGCCCACCTCTAACCTCGTCCTGGTAGATCAAGAGGAGAGAAGTCATAAGGCCCTTTCTATGCGGGACCAGGCACTGAATTGGGCATTCAGGCCCAACTTCACGTCTCTCTCGGAAGGGAACGCGAATTCGTCGAAAAGTCATGCCGGAAACGAAGCACGTTTGGTGAACCTTTGAGGGAGGAGTGGTGGACGCATTCCTCTAGCGATGAAACGCGGCCCCATTGGCTCCCGGTACGCGGAGCGTCACACCGGTTGGCCGCCTTAATAACATGGTACGGCAACCGATGGGCCTCACGGGCCCATGAGCCATGAGCCATGAGCCAAGCCAGTCTGACTACCGCCGGTACCAACCTCCTACTCTGCTTTGCCACGGCCTTCCCTATCCATCTCTTTCACTCTTTCTCTCTCTCTCTCTTTAACGTATTTCTCTTCTTATCTTCTCTCTTCCTTTATTTCATGCATTAACGCATATACGTAACACGCTGTTAAGATAGACACAGTTCGTGTCATGGTGAACCAAAACAATTCCAAAAATCCATGCACGCGTCTTGGGCCCTATAGTCTCTGTCTGTTCAGGACAAAAAATCACTCTGGGCCTGAGGAGGAAAAAAAGCTTCGTCCTCGACGGACTGGATAATGCATAGCTATTCCGAAACAATGAAGCTATGCTCGAACGCACTCGAGAGTAGAAAGAGAGACAGAGAGAGAGAGAGAGAGAGAGAGAGAGAGAAGGAAAGATAAGATGCTGCGAAAGAGAGAGAGAGTAAGAGATAGTCAAGATCTAGTTCTCTTTGGTCCACCTCCTAAGTTACTAGATGCTCTTCCTGTTGCACCCTCCCAGAGACTCCTAGTTCGTTACCTCTAGAATCTGGTATCCCGGCATCTCGTGAGCACAGGCCGGAAAGAGTCGATGATTGAAATGCAGTAAAATACATAATGCGTTATAGAGATGCCTTGCTTTGACATCTCACTCAAGAACCGATATGCCAGCGGATGAACAAAAGAAGCTCACTTTACCCTTACATTCTGATTCACCGAATAAAAGTACGCAAGAAAGTAATATAAGAATGATGGAACTGTCAAGGTGGCAACGATGCCAAACGACATGGTCCACCTGACGTGAGATCATTTCTTTGCGGCTCAGGATGCTAATACGTGACCTGAAGTTTTCATTGGGTACCAAGGTACCTGGACTATGTGGTTATGAGATGCAAGGGACGAGAAGACTGGGAGGAGACTGTCCATAGGTAGGGACAACGTAAGTGAGCTCGGGGCAAATATTACAGTATCCTTGGGATGCTGCAGAAATCTTACCGAGAAGAGAGGCGAAGCTAGGGAGCGTATTTCTCTTGGATATCTTGAATCGTCGGACCGTTTCATCCCTGAGCACTTCAATAAAATCCAATGATCCACAATTTTCGGTTACGCGTGATCTCATTAACTGTGGATCCGGACCGCCACTCCTTCCCGATCCACCCATCCCTTCGAGACTGATCCTCTCACTCCCAGCCTCCCCTTTCTCTGTCTTACAGCCTGGACCACCGTACCCTGGACTCAGAGAGGGGGACTCGAAAAAGATGATCATTACTTTAAATTCGCTCTAAATATTATTACAAAAAAATGTATTGCATCTTGCGGTGGCCAATCGTCTCTCCCTTTTGCCAAAACCCCACCACAAGAACCATCGTCGGGGACCAACCACCATGCATTGCACCCTATGATTGGGGACAAGGGGGCTCGGGGGGGCCAGGGGGAGAGATATAATTTTGCAAAAGCAAAAAGACTCGGAGCGATACGTAAAATGGCGGACGGCTGGTAGCAAGAGTCAGCCTCGAAACGAAGGGCCGGAGGGCCATGCAGGGTAGGAGGAAGAGGGGCGGCGAAAAGAAGGTACAAGAAGGGAGAAAGAGGTTGAGAAACAGCAGCAACCGGAGGAGGAGGAGGCAACGAGACTGCAAGTCGGGAGGTGGGGAGGTGCTTTAAAAATGAAGTAATATGGTAAAAATATGGCGAGTAATTTTAAAGAGAGACGGAGCTAAGGTAATCCGTTCATCGAGCCAGCCAGCCAGTCAGCCCTGGTAACACAGGTTGGTAGGCCAAGAACTTGGAAGAAGGTATACGCCTTGGATGCAGCAGCGTAAAGATGGTCGTGTAAGATAGAAGTTAATAACGGACGGCCGGACGGATAGACGCGGCCAGCATGATTCTCATACGAGGCCGATCGAAACCGCGCCCGTTCCGCTCTTACCAATCCGCCCGTCTATTCAGTACCTAACCCAATGATTCCTATACAGGCCAGCGTCATATCCTGAAATGCAGTATGCATGTCCAATACAGAAATCTGCATTACCTACGGAGCAGCTAAAAAATCAATTTACCACTCGACATTGGTTACCCCATTTTCTTACACCCAAAATATCAATTCACGATTAATACACAGTGCCTACTATCATTATTTCATTGACTCCTTATCTCTATAGATAATTTTATTTCCTCTAACAGTATCGACACCTTATACATAATTCAGCACGTATTTTTTCTAACCTCAAAAAAAAAAGCTCTACTTGACATTAAAAAATTTTCTTGAGCATCTGTACCGCGAGAGCATCCCTTCTCCACCCCCAGATCGCTCCTCACACGAAATAATGTTTCGGCAGCTCATCAAGTAATGATAATACACAAAGTATTCCCAAGTGGAATTCAAAATGCCCAGAGCACTCATCCACGGTCTCGGCATTGACACTGAACAATGAATCCAAGATGATGGTGACTCTGCAAGATAATGACGAGTTCGAGATCACGTAACCGCTATAATTTTCCAACGCCCATCAGTGACAATATGACTATCCTGGATCCGTCTAGCACCTTAATGCCATTAGGTATAAAAAAAAATTTTTTTGAAAGCGAAGCAAAAAGTATGGAAGAAAAGCGTCGGTATACATAGGTATACGTAAGAGAAGCAATACAGACCGAGGCAACAAAGGGTACCAACCTGAGAGTCTCAATGAATAGAATAGTCAGATTGGGACACGGATAGACCCGTATTGGATATATTGAGTACAGTAGAGTACAAGAATAAGACGGAGGAATCGATGGGGTCAATCACTCCAATGCCGGGCGTTGCGGCGGGCCAACGCATCGATATTGAGAATGACACCCCGGACGAGTCTATTACGCAGTCGATAGCCACCGATAGGTCCGATGTAGGAGCTATCTTGGGCTCCATCAACATTCCTTATCGGTACCTACGATAATAATTTATTGCCCCAGCTCGTTCGTGGAGCGGGGCGAGCGGGACGGCCAGGCGGTGACTTCATCCTCGACCAAAGTGAATTTAGCCACAAGACGCGGACGATTATACTTCGGATAACTTTAAGATGCAATCAAATTTGAATGCTGTCAAAAATTTTATACAGATCCATTTGCACGTGCGATAGGCGACTTTGAATATACTGGGTGTCTAAAATATAAATTTTCTAAATTCCTAATATTCTACTAATATAATACCATATTCTAGTTTAAAAGGCAACGCTACTTCTATATGCCATGCGGGAAGTTGGCTTCTTGCAGGATCGCCCTTTACGTCTTCATCACTGTCACAATCGGCCATCTTGGATGCGAGTGACTCTTGCTCGGATCACCAGGATCCTACAGTGCATATAGTGCTTACTTATGCTTGGCCAAAGGACTGATCTCACCGGAAGCTCTGCACGTTTCAGTCGGACTGCGAAGCTACGACCTAGAGTTCTTCGACATAAATCTTCGATCGATCAGACTTGGCTTGTACGTTGGTATGCTTGCCTATTTAGGTGTATACAGATATATATGTAGTAAGTTCAACTAGGTGAGTACTGTTGTTATTATGGGTAATGGTGAAAGTGTATATATAGAATTATTGAAGATTCTTCAAAGTGGTACCAATGATTGTCCATTATAACACAGATGAATCTTTGGTCCTGGGTATTACGATTTGGTAACTGGTTAAAAAGGTGACTAGTATGCATCTATCTGGCCTGGCCCTCCCGCATCGTGATTCGTGCGTGGAAGGCGGCCCAGCAAGACCTGATGGGTGACCGAGTCGAATCGAAGCCGATAAACCTCGTGAAATATCGAGGCTCGGACTTTCTCAGGGGTCTTGGTAAAGAGGAAAAAGAAAGGTGAAAAAAAAAGAATGATGAGGATGAAGAAGATGGTAGCACGTCACTGAAAGTACGATATATGTACTTCGGGTGTAAGGTCTATGTATATATACTTTCTTAAGCGATTATGAACTGTGAACTGTGGTGAATTATCAAATTCAGTGTTAGAGGTGATAAGACATCTTGGTATATGGTACATGGAAGCAGCATCACTGTTTCTTAGGATACATCAATTTTAATAGAGGTCAGGGCGTACAGTGGATAAAACGTGAAGAGCGAAGAGATGAGTTATCGATCATTTGCAAAATAATTGCTATGTAAATTGAAATATTTATAAAGTGTAAAATTCGGTAATATATTTTTATTGGTAACATCAGCGGGTGGCTCTTGTGTACGAAGTGGCGAAAATTGTTGAGGAAAAGTTGATTGGCGAACTCGTATTATTCTCTTTCTCTTCCACTGCTTTTCCTATACGGCACTTGAAGTTCTTTAGCTTCATTTCTTTCTCGCCTCTTCTTCCGCTTCTTACGAATCTCCAGCCGTATAAAAAGTTTAATCGCATGGCGCAACCGTAAAGGTTATCCCTCTCTACTTCATTCCGCCTCAATCTGCCTCATATTCCACCTTGACTACCATTGCTTGAGCCATTGCTGCCAACTTCACTGCGTGGAAGCAAGTAATGACGCGACCAAAAAATATGCGTGATTGTTTTACGTCCGACCGCAGAGATGCAATTCTGCTTCGTGTAGACGAAGAAGAAGAAAAAGACGAAGGAAGGACGACGCCAAGGAAGATTTCTAGCATCGGTTAAATATACTTGCACGAACTGGAGATTGAAATTTTGATTTTTTTAAATTATAGAAATTTTGAAGAAGAAAAAATTCCCGGGACTATCCCGCCACTTTCTTATTTACCCTATTCAGGTAATTTCCCTGGACCAACGGCACGTACAGATATAACGTCAACCCTCGAGAACTACCTAATTTTCATCTCTCCCCAATCAGGCCCTTTTAACGACTGGCCCTGCGCCATGCAAAGTGCAGCAAAGACACGAGCAAAAGAGAAGAAGAAATAACTCCTAGTTCCTTTGTCATTTATCCAACCGCAAAACTAGTCGTGAACCACTGGCAAGTCCTTGAGTGTGAGAAAATAACATCTTTTTCTAATTGTAAGATGGCCGTCTCGCCGCGAGCCCCCACGGCGGAAAGTTATTTGCACGAGGTGAGCAGCCACGCCGATTACCACAGACAGGACGTTCAATCTTTTCCTCTTAGTTTCCTGGGATTCTCATTTCCAACTGCTGATATACCAGCATCCAGAGATACACCTAGCGTCCTGGACCTAGGACACCGCCGTAGCGTCGCCAAGGACCGTGACACCAAGGTGTCGAGGTCGTGCACGAGGATCCCGTCGAGGCGCTAACGAACGTACCTTCCCCTCCTCCCTCCCCCCCTCAGGCCCCTCTAGGTCCCCGTCTAAACTTGGCGCATCCCGCATACGTTTAAACTCTCGCACGCTCCTCCGCCTCCTTTGTAAATGTAAATTGATCGAGCAACGTTCATTAATTAGTCGGGAGGTAGTAGCGATCCAACCCCCCTTGCCCTCCCGTCCCTACTGAAGAAACTTGAGAACATCAGATCCTTCGATACGGAACATCCGACCATCCTGACAGTCAGCACTGTGGTCACGGACAAAGAATTAGGGGACGATTTAATTCGTGAAATTTATACCAAACCGGAAATGGGGCAAGGAGCAAAGTTTTGTGGATGAGGAATGTTAGGGTGTCGGTGGTAAGAAAGCCCAATGAATAATACTGACCCGAGGCGGTACGTGCCTTGCAGAAGGGCCTGCTGAGAGGCTCGGGCCCAGGATATCGATTGAATAAATGCCCGCCATGCGTACCAACCAATATGAATTCAAGGGGCCTTTTGGATTTTATGCCTGGAAGGAGGTGCAACCATAACGCGAGACATAAAACTCGAACCGAGGTATACGAGCATTTGTGCATGTTGGGTCTAGAGTCGGCAGTCTGATACGCGATATTGATTGTCAAGGTAATTGCAACTGGCCCAATCGAGAAATCGAGCGAGAAATCGTGTTAGAATAAAGAATAATATTTTGAAATATTTTTAGTACCTTATTTCACCACGGGTAAGACCTACTGGCAGCACCTGCAAGTTTTACTGTATGCTTTTAGACCCCCGAGCATTGACTCACAACCGGGACCCCCTATATGTACTTCGTGAGATAAATCGTTTATCCAACTTCCGCTTCACGAAATGATCTCGGTGTATGGCCTCTGCGCGTATAAGCGTTTACGTGTATTACGTCTCTACGTATATTACCAAAGACGTATATATGGTGTATATAAATTAAAGGAGTCGGTAAGTTGCCGGTTGCACCGTGAACGAACGACCTTCCTTACACCTTACGATTAGTCACAGTCGGACGGAGCATTCATTTATCGAAAGTGGAGCCAGCCTGAAAGAGGCTCAGGAGTCTAAGGATGCTCAAAGACGTTCACCAGGTTCAAGACGCTTTGGTAGATGAACGTAGATTACTGCAAACCTCGATTAAAGCTTCCGAGCGTAGCCGCTATTAAACGAACCGATCCCGTATTGTTTATTAGACGATTTATTTAAAGATCGCTCCAGCCCCACGAATCGGCCGACGCTCACGAGTCGCTGCCTACTGGGCATCAGTTCGTTGAGGGTTCGACCGTATAGATATCGTGACTTAAAGTTTGAACCCTGTTTGGGCGTCGAGGGCCTTACGAAAACAAATTCGACGCCACTCGGGGGGTCTTGTTAAAGGGACGTTTTTTTCTTTTTTTTTCGTTACTGTTCCCTATTTTCTGTGGGACTTCTCAAGTGACTACACATAAGGCCCAATCGCGTTACGCTCTCTTCGAATAATGGCAAAGGTAGATATATACTTTGGCAGAATAAAGATCCAAACTCAATTCGACGCATTTCCATGAAACGCAAAGTCACGTAAGAATTGGTAACGACTGTAATTAACTGTCGATTCGTGATAATTCGGCTCGATTTGGGCTTGAACGGTGTTGAGGGAATTCTAAGAGTCCGAAGAAGATGCTCCCAGCATCTTCCTGATGGTCCAGCCATTATTCAACCTGGATAACGAGACCTGCAATTTTTTTGGAAAGTCCCACAATGAATACTTTAATTGATCGAACGAATCAAGGAACAAGAAATGATATCTCAAGCCACTGCACGATCTATCGTACCAGCGTTGTATGGATACGAAGAATTTTTTTTTCTTTAAAAAAAATTTACTCATCCTATACTATCCGGTAAATGGTACTTTCAAGTATTTCAGTATTACTGTATACAGGATACAGATTCTGCACAGCACGCAGATCAAGTCTCCATCACTCTCATCAGGTTACCATGGAATCAGCATTTCCGTACCAAACTACTCATCTCTCATGGTATACTTATTACTTAAAATACTTATTACATTCTTACTTCCATTACTTCTATCCCCCTTCGTACTTTGAGTTTCTTATTCGCCCGATATACCCGAAGAACAAGCACAACTGTAAAACAGCCATCCGATTTCCTTCTCGACAAGATTTTTCGAATTCTCCTTTTATTTTCTCTCTGTACCTAGAGAAGTAGAGAAGCCGAAGCATAAGTAGACAGAACCACCTCAGTCAGTTGTAACGACGCCAGAAAAGGGAAGTAAGAGGACCAGAAGAAGCAGAAGAAGCAGCAACAGCAGCGATATACAGCCAGTCGATAGATGGCTATAAGAAGAAGAAAAAAAAACGAAGTAGCAATCACGGAATCATCGATCTGCAAAATGTTCTGCAGTTCTTACGTTTCGACTAATTACCGAAGATCCGAACAAGAAATAATTAACAACGACGATAATTCTCCGTGTAAAAATTACATAATTAATGTTTACGTATTATAATATAAGACACAGCGAAACGGCAGATCCGACGAAATAAAGTAAAACAAGTAAACGAGCAAATACATGCGGAATAGCGTGAATATTAAAAGTGCGTCGCGAGATGAAAGCCATGACGAATCGTAATGAAAGGGGCCCACAGGCCCACAGTCGAGTCTTGTGTTATGGGCCTTACGGTGCGCAGGCGGTACCAATTGACTCTCCCGTTGAGATTGGAGTAGGTAACCCCATGCTCCTGCTCGTACTTATATACCAACTCGTGAGTCGTATTATGTACATATATATGTACTCGTATATATACACATATGTACATATATATACTCATAGGCACGTATGAGTCTCGGCGCACGCTTCCATATCTCCTACGTACACGTACCCTATGCCCACCCTCGACCATTTGATGGCCTTGCGCCGCCATAGTAGTCCGTAAAGCGTAGTGGGGCCTTAAGGGGCCCGAAGAGTCCCCGCCGGCAACGGTAATGATATGCGTAAAGCCGATACACGCTCAATAAGCAGAAATCGATTTGACTCCTGTATACTTCAACGGCCACCCTCTTAGTGTACTCATTCGCATTGACATCAGTTCTCATTCTCATTCTGATTCTCGGGCCCTTCCAGCTTAGCTCTTTCTGTGGGAACCGATTGCGGGCAAACGAGACGATTCCAAAAGAATCGTCAGGAACAATGGGAACTGGATGTTCCAGTAGCAGTTGACTTTGTTGGGAGTTAATTCTGATGGTCGCACTAGAATGATTATTTAGGGTCCCTAGACAAGTTTTGGAGAATTAAGGGTGCGGTGGAGTAGTGGGCTCCTACGGTGGAATTCATGGTGGATACTCGGTAGTGGGTCCGGTGAAGATAGCGGGTGGCGAACATGACAGAATTTCTCATGTTAGCGTCCGCGCATGCGCAGGAGTGACACTAATTAATGAAATAATGGGCACCGGCTGATATTGGCGTCGGGCGCGGAAAGATGTCGAACCTTTTCTTGGGTGTTGCTCGGGGCGTGGGTGATTATTTACGCTCATTTGTTTTCGAGACTTTTCTAACGCCTAACAGGCCCAACACGTGGGCCTTACACTTAGATGGGTCCTGGGGCTTCTTCTTCTGTTCCTTTTCCTTTTCAGTACGCATCTCTTTCTCTTGAGATCCCTGCTTTCTATCTTGCCTCTTTAGACTGACCTCTGATCTTTGAGCCACGACTACCTCAGCGCGTAATCCGATACTTCAGAGCCTTCTGGATCTTCCGAATTGCCTCTGGAATTAGTTACTTTGATTCTAAGACTAATCATTGGCTCATACATATATATGACTCTTTATTCCCTTACTTCTCCTATTTTTCTTTGGCTGCGCTTGCTTCTCTATTTGTTCAGTTTCCTTTTCAAGTTTACTTGCGCCGCGCACACGTCTCGCTATGCCCAAGCCGCGTCCCGACGCTCGCGGCTCGTTTGAGTATTCAAGTCGCATCGCGTCATAAACTGTCGGGCCGCTGCCAACTGCCTCCAACGAGTCTGACAGCTCAAACTTAGAAGTCCCAACAGTCAGAAAAGAGAATCTTGCCAATGGGCTCCTTGTGGAGATGTGGAAGCTGCACGTGGAGACTCAGGACGAGCAAATGAAAGCCAATCTTGGAACAGATTAGAAAGATTAGCCCGGTACGTACAACCGACTGACAATGACTAACTTGGCAATGAGACACAAGCTGGGCCTGATGCCCAGTTCGATTCTTACCGATCATTTCCCGACGGGTGCTAACCTCGATGTCTCATTAAGAAGACCTAGATACCGATTCCTCTTCTTCTCTTTCTTATTCTTCCTCCGAGTCCTTGCTTCCTTCTTATTCTTCTTCTTACTCTTCCTCGAAGTAGCAGCGTTACCACTTATCAATGCACCAAACGAAACTCGATCGGTCGAGGCAGACAATGCGAGCCAACTCCAACTGCTGGGGCCTTATACTCTTATTCCTTGGCTAACATAAGCGAGCGACCAGGGTCTTCGGCTCTAATTAACGTTGACAGTAATTAACATAAATACCAGGGCTTCCTTGGCTGGAACTTCTAGCTCCGCTCCGCTTCACCATCCTGATCCCGATCCTAATCCTGATCAATCCCTACGATTCTCCTTTCCTCTTACATTTTATTTAATTGCTCATCTCAAACTGATCTCTTCGGTACTTGTACAGTACCGGTATTTCGAGACTTCAATAATGGGCCTTATCCCCATTATTCCAGTTCATATAGCAAGAGATGATGTATTCCAGGACGAATCGACCTCAGGTCCCGACCTGGCAGCCTCTTGGAACTTTTTCAAGTAGGCCCCGTGTTAGGGCCCATGGTCGCACAGCAGCAGGGGCCAAAGGGATGCGGTAACCAGTAGTCAGTAGACAGTAGGCAGAAGTCAGGAGGCTATCCGCGAGCGGCGAACACGGCTCATTAGCCTACAGCGTCGCTAATGAAAGCTCGTTACTCCGGTGCATGCCAGCATTGCCAACATTGCCAGCCAAGGCAGGGCCGGGGTTTGGGGTGACTTAGTATTCGCTCGCCCCCGCTCTGCATTGCGATTGGCCATTGGTCGAGGTAAGAGTACCGGGGTCTTATCTCCAGTGGTGATCTAAGTTGATTGGGTGTGAGGTACAAGAAGAGTCTCACACCGGCGCAGTGCGCAGAGCTAACAGTAACGCAGCATCCAACCTAGGTCCAATTCGATCCTGGACCCGCAGTGAATTCTTTGGATTCTCTGTAACTGACAATGAGTTACGCCAACCTCGCGGACGATTATTAACGTGAAAGATATTTTCTTTTTGGCTCTAAGGGATGATAGTCAAGACCTGGTCCATGGGACTCCCTCTAGAGCCTATACCAGTCCGACGTTGGTAATACTCGCTGGGATGCTGGGCGGTGCGGGATTATAAAGTCGCCCCATGTGGCACCGAAGAGATGAAAGAAGCCGCCTGGACCAAGAGGAGGTGGCACTGATGCCTCTTTGCACCTTGGCCGCTTTATGACTGCTAAGTGTACCCAAATCCCATTCCATCCCATAAAATCCTTAGAGTCTTTTCCACCACTCCCTACGACCTAGGTACACGCGTCACTCTACGTACACAGCCACCTCCACAAGGCTTCCCACTCTTTGTCACCTCTCGGCACTTCTGAGAATTCAGATGCATCCGCAGCATCCTAATTTATTCGACGCTAGCAGGATGTGCGAATTTTATAAACACACTCTTCCGAATTCCCTTTGCTGTCAATGTCCTTCCATAAAATCGAACAAAGGGAGGTACAACGAAGAAGGATCCGAAGGGTCCAAAAACAGGCCCCCTTTATAGGGACTCGGATATTATCGGGGAGTCCAATGCTGCGAGAGGCCCAAAGCTCCCTGAAAGATCTCTGGCCAAGTTTGCCGACGTTATTAGTTGGCGAATCGCGGTTCCACGTCGTATCCAGGCTCCCACCATATTATTAAGCGCAAAATGGCTCATTATTATCATTATTATTTCATATTTTCTCCACTCCCTGCGAACCGAACCACCGAAAAGCAAAAAGCCGCGAAATTAATATAAATAAAAGCTCTGGACGACGACAGCGATGCTGGTGCTGCTGCCAGTGGGGGAGAGAGGTGCCGTCCCATGAGGCTGCCGTTGTTGCTGCCGTTGCTGTGACCGATCCTCCTGCTGCAATACGGCCGCAGCATCCCAGCTATATAGTTAGAGGGGGAGAGAGAGAGAGAAGAAAGGAAGGAAGAGAAGGAGCAGAGACTGTACTCTCGTAGGGGGCTGGTATTAACAATAATTATTGGTTCGAGCCTTCGTCCGCGATCTTTCGAATCTCAAGATCACAAGTGAGATCAATTATGTCCGTCTGATTAGCCCAGGCCTGTCCGTCCTCTTCGGACGGGATCGAACTCCCGATCGGTATATACTTCCCAATCGCTCGTTTTATCTCCCAACTTATGGCAGCCCTGCCAGTTATTATATGGAGCATCATCGCTTGCTGCCGATCGTGGGTAAATTCTTCCTGAAGACGAGCAACCAGAATTGTCCATCTTCTCGTTTACGGACTTCGGCTGAAAAATTGCTTCTACAACCGAGCAGCCGTATCTTTTTTATTGCAGACTCTTCTCGCTCTTCGCCGTGATATTATACACGGTATCAATAACCGTACGTATATCGATACTAGCATGAATTAATAAAGTGCTCAAGCATACGTGGTATAAGCGAAAGAAGATGAAGAAAAAAAATAAAGATAGCAACTAGTAGTAGTAAGAGGAGCAAAAGGACTACAGCATCCTATATAAATTCACTAAGGATAGTTTACTACGTGGCACCGCCCCGTGTCATTATCGCGTAAAACCTAGAAGCTTCTAGAAGACGCTCAGGCAGTCACCGAGACGCTAGACGTCGCGAACCGGGAAGAGACGACCGATCTTCTTTAAGCGAACGACGTGGCTGATCGATCGGGTTTCTCGATCCTTTGAATTTCAATGACCACCACCAGCCTCCACCCCAAGTGCCATCCTAGACTCCTGGAGAACCTGGAGAACCTGGAGAACCCAGCTAAGACCATTATCCAGGAAGTACATATACTCCCATCAAAGAGACTTCCTCTATCTAGATCCATAGTCACGTAACCTAACCTCTCACTAAATGCAATTCCGTTCGCGAATTTAATCTTCTGCCAACCCGACTGAATACCTACATGCCTACCTGGATGCCATCCTCGAGGCGGGCTCAGGATAGAAATACCATTTGGCGCACTTTTTACCAACCACTTGTCACCAGGACGATTTGTCTTCCTGCGAGCGGCTACCCGTTTCGTTCGTTCGTTGACCAGTTGGCTCGGCCAACGAGAAACCAACTGACTCTATCTCCTTGCTAGTAGGACATATCGGATTACGTGTTTCACATCGGTTCGCCAGACTCACAATTGACAGCTTACTCGGACTTTCCATCTTGGATATATATCCAGCAGTATACACAAGGTAGAGCGAAGACTCTGGAAGTTCCAATTGGATTTCGAACATGAATCAGGATCAGAAGGAATCTTATATTGCCTGGTGAGGAGGCATTATAAGGTATAGGTATACAGTTTGACATATTTATCTGACTGCTCTTGGTTCCTCCTGAGAATTTCCTCTCGCGGCTTCCTCCACCGTCAAGTACAGGAACGATCAGTGAAGGAGTGAGCTGGGACCAGGGTATCTCGGCCGTGCATAAGAGAGGCCTCGATGATCAGGCTGGTATCAACCCTATACCAGCCGTATAACGTAATAGCAATTTAATAAATAAAATAAGATGATCGCTTTGGCTTGAGCGCGCCCCCTCCGAGACTCTGCAATAATTACAAGAGAGAATTATGAGCGGCTACACTTGATTGGATCTATACGCGCCTCCTCGCTCCTCTCACTCGACTTTACCATCGCTCTTCTCTTCGCTCTTATCCTCTCTTCTTTTCTCCTCTTTCTCTTCTTTCTTCTTTGCTACCAGTCAGTACACTCGTATACCGGGACTACCTACTGCTTGTGGCTTCTCGTTATGCTTCTTCATTTCGTTTATTCTACCTGTTACGTACCGAGAAGGAAGAGTTCAGTGCTCGTAGGTATGTGAGATACCGTGGGACTTATACGGGATAAGTCCCAATTTGGTATGATTTGGAATTATCGATGGACGTACGGCTGATACCGATAAGAGGCCTAATGATACTTTTGGGCCTGTTCGCGAAGCAAAGTATCAGTGCGATGGTAAGGAGGGACCCAAGCGAAGTACCGTGCCCGCGTTATGGGCCTTATATACGAATATTAATAGCCCATCTTTAATTAAAGTTTTTTGCCAAGCGGCCCAGTTTTCACTCTCGTTCAATTTACAAATATTATTAATCTGCCCAGGGCTAACTGGGCCTTGTCCGCGGGCTGTCCGTGCCCTGTCCTCAGTGGCATCCTTCAGGCCCCACTTTGTAAAGGGCCTAACTGACCCCTCGCTGACAAATATTTCTCACTAGTGTCAATGTAAGGCTCTTGGGGCCCATTAATTCCGAGATTGCATAGATCACGGATTAACCAGCTCTCTATAAGGCCCCGCGCGTATACTCACGGTCCCCATCTACGGCACTTTAATCAATATTCAAGTCTCGGTTTTGATTATAATTAAACAATAATGATGGAATAATGATTTATTACGAGTAATTACTAGTTGCTGGTTAGATTGGACCTGTATCGTTCCATCCTATAGATCCGCATTACATCCTTATCCTCCTTCTCATCCACCTTGACTTTTCCTAGTTATTTTCCAATCTCCGGACGAAGAAGTAGAATTATGTACACGTGAAGCGACAGAAAAGTACTTCGACCTTGTCGAGGTCGAGCTGGGACCCACGACTCCGGCTGACTACGTCCCAGGGCCCGAAGTCCGTCCCACCTCTCTCCTAAGGACGCCAAACTAGTTTGATGTCATCCACGCTCACCTGAACTCCAAAAGCTACACCTTCATCCAGTAATTGATACACTCCGGCGGCATTTAATGCAGCATCCAAAGATACATAAAATCCTGGGTCTACCCCCTTATCTAAGATATCCCTACTGTCATTCGAAAGATAAGATTAAACAGTCAACAAATAATTATCTATCTCCTTAACAGTGCATATATATATATATATACATATATAGTAGCAGACAGAAGAGAATTCTCGCATTGACATTAATCGAATGGAATGATATAACGAATGTGGAGGATGATCAAGAACATAAAGAAGGGACAGAGAGAGAGATAAGAGGAATAAAACGTGATAGACCCAAAGACCGTAGAAGGGCGAGTGGGGAGGAGAGATGGAGGGGAGGTAAATCAAAATTACCCGACGCAAAATTCCTCGCTACCAATCAGCGCGGAGATAATTAAACGGGGGTATATGGTAGTACGATGTGAAGGGATGAGGTAAGGATGTCCGATAGGATCACGAAGGATCTCGGAGAGGGCAGGCGTGGCCCTACGGAGAATGATGGAAGGACCCGGGAACCGGGTAGGTGAATTGATGATAAAAAGAAGTCAAGCAATAAACGCATCGGGCCCATTTTGCGAAGCCACCGTAGCGCGTCGATGCTTACGTAATTTCATCGAAGGACCGATCGATTATTTATCCACAGCTATACGAAGGGAGTGTGTGTGTATATATATTTTTTTGTTACAAAAAAACAATGAGCCAATCACGCACGAGGATCATCATGGATGCCAGCACAGAGTGTCTATATGGTATGACTGATATTGGCTCTACATTCTAAAAGGAAAAATGGGCCCAGTGAAAAAAGAAGCCTAGGACACGTCTCGGATTTCCCGGGTATTTTGTACAGTCAGGAGAGAGAGCTCACGCCGGTATAACCAAAAGTGCAAGAGAGAGAGAGAGAGAGAGAGAGATCTAGTGAAACCGGGTTGCCGTCCAAACATGGGCTAAAAGCCCAAATATTTGACGGGGGATCCTCGAATCCCGTAAATAACCGCGCGGTCACTTCAAATCCCTTTGTATTTAAGCTCCCTCGGTGTTTACCAACCCTGCCGCGTCCAGTACCGCTGGTACCACGTCCAGAATCCACATTCAAAATTGAGAAACGCGCACGTGACTCCCGAGTATCGAGTCCAATAGATATTTATTTCAAATTTGAAATAAAGTAAAATTTCAAAATTATCAATAAGTTTGACTCTGGATGCAAATCCAGGGTTTAACCAACATCCAAAAATAAGTCTGAAACGTTTAAATAAAAAAAAAATGAAAAACTGATTTTAATTACCAAAAATTATTTCCTCACTTTTTAACGGTACAAAATTCGAACTTGAACACCAAAAATCCTAATTGTTTCACAAAATCCATCCATATCCAAAAAAACAGTCAAAAATAATTTCGACAGAGACAGCAGATAAAAAAAAAGGACAAGCCTGTACCTTAAAAACTCTTAAGCCGAATCGAGTAGCCAGGTAACATCCTGGTGCTAATTCGACGTTCCACCCGGCCAGTAGGAACGACCCATCCATTCCTATTCCTATATTCCTATTACCTTAAGGCCCAGAAGCGGTTTGTCCTCTAAAACCTGAATGACCTTCTGTTTACCCCACGAATTATACCCAGGATATATTTTTATGAGAGATAAAAGAAGCAAAAAATCTAATCAGTCCCCTCTCCACCCTTCAGCCCACGTCCATACTCAAAAACACATTTATATGCTGCACTTGCGCCCATTGGCTCAAACTTACGAAATTTTCTCCATCTAGCAGCCACGGCCGATCGTAAACCGATTGTCTGGTTTATCGTGAAGAAAAAATACTTATAATCTTTAATTGCTCCGGATTGGATCGTTCAATCGATTGCTCGATGTCACGAGTCCCCGAAGATCACATAAAAACGAGATCACGATTCCGTTCCGAGTACTTTTAGTATTCTGAACTGTATTTTAACGATGGCTGGTTGGTCATGGCACTGTCATATTGACAGCGTGACACTATCATTCCGACATTCTGACTCGGTTGGGAAGCATCTTCAAAGAAATTCATCCCCCTTGTCAGAGTATCGTATAGCGTTAAAGGTGTCACTGGTCTCATTAGGCAGTCGGCAGCTAGTAATAAAGTACTAATGTGTTCGTTATCTGTTACTTACTCACTTTGGATTTTTTTTTTCTCCAAAAGAATGACAATGGACCAACTGTCAATAGTGTTTACCGCTTTCGCAGGATCAGACGTATGGAATGTCAATGTGGCTACTAATTCCTTATCTGAGTATGTGTGAGTATGTCGTTCCGAAGTCTCATAAAATTAGCCAGGAGCACATGTGCCCCATAGCATTACTGAAGACTAGAGTAAATTACGGTGCTAACCTTTTTCTGATAATAGGGCAAGACTCGATGATGATGATGATGATGATGATGATGATACAACTGGTCGTCCAGGCGTCAGGAACGTCAGGGCGTCACGATCAACGGTTAAACGTGACGCTGTGCCGATAGCTACGGAATTGAAATATTCCCGCTCCGGCACTTTAGCTTATCTACGGAATTTCTCGTTATGCCGTGGACCTATCGAAATCATCCCTATCTGAGGTCCGTAAGGCCCAAAAGAGAAATTACGGTATAGACTGGTAGCGCCTTTCTCGACGCGTCGTAATGATAACACCTGGACGAATCGGCACTGTCGTCGTTAATACTTTTTGATTCTTGTTTCGAAATTCTTTGTTTCTTTTATTTTTTTCCATTTTTTTTTCTCACCCCAAATACCAACAATCCTCTCTCACGGGACTTGTACAGTCGAGTCAATAAAACGTAACTAGTCCATCGGGCAATAACTGAGGATCATTAGGTGGAATATCGTGGATCTTTAGAGCATTCTTAATAGGGCCCCGTTCGTGTCAATCAGGACCAACATTGGGTCCTGGTCTCCCCGTATGCATGTATGTATATATATATATACACAGACAGCGATACTTTCTCAAAAGAAGCAGTTATAAAAACTCGCATAAAAATTCATTGGACCTGATAGAAATAACATAGGGCCCATTCTCGGGGCTGAGGGTGAAGTTACGAAATGTCCCAGAGAGCAATCGGTGCCACTGTTC
Source organism: Calameuta pallipes (assembly GCA_030142375.1). Taxonomy (NCBI): domain Eukaryota; kingdom Metazoa; phylum Arthropoda; class Insecta; order Hymenoptera; family Cephidae; genus Calameuta; species Calameuta pallipes. The sequence goes on from JARQSW010000338.1 coordinate 297,831, forward strand.
ACATGGGACGAAGGCGCATGGCCTAGGCTTGGGCCCAGACATGTGGCAACGCACAGTGCGTATCCTCCCCTAATCACTGTTCACGCTTGTACGCGCTAATGCCAAGGGACGCGTGATTTGGTCATCTCTAGCATCCCGTATGTAGTTATCTGTAGCTATCGAGCTCTATCATCAAACACAGCTTTGTACTCAGCGACCAAAGTGTATATTTGGATGACGCTTTGGATTGGGCTGTTAGTCGCGCGATGGATGTACTGCATAAGGGATTACCAGTTGAAGCGAAGAACTTGGAGAAGCTGGAATATCATGTAGACTAGGCTTGTTGTTTGAACGATGAACGCACGGCTTGTCAGGCGAATGTTGACGCCTGTTAAGTAGTTGGAGGAGAGAGAGAAAGAGAGAGGGGGGGGTGAGAGGGAGGGGGGAGAGAGTCGACGCCGACAGGAGCGGCGGACTGAGCCAGGAATTCTCTTTCCTGGATCCTTTGTTGTCTAAGGAAGCCGCGAGCAGATGAGTAAAACGGGGCTGTAAAAAAGGGGCCTGATCGTATATACAGTATACTGTATAGTCACGGGTATACGTGAGATACGTTTGTACCCCGTTGCGACTTGGAGGGGAGGATGGAAGGAAGAGATCCTGGATAAAGGTGCATTGAAATCGGTACCCTCGATAGGGCCCCTAAGGTTAGCCTGTTAAATGGGCCGCGGGCCCCGATCATAAAAAGAGAAACGTATGGGTCCTGTACTTCCGCTCTGCCGTTTCCGGGCGTTGGCGTGAAGACGTAGGCAGAGGTTTGCCATGAGAGTCAAGCCCCGTCGCTGCTACTCGATGTACATTTAGAAAGACAGTTGGAAAATAGAAAGGCAGCACGCATCGATAAATCGGCCGATTAGTTTCTAAGATCATAATTAATATCGACAAGTAAATTATGTCGAACGTTGTGAGCAGCAGGGAGACGTGTGCGTAGGTATGCGTACTATCGCACGTCGACACGCTGCCTGATCACAGATAACTTGAGGCCCAAACATATATATATGTTAGAGAAAATTCGCTTGACTAGTTTATAGCTATAGGTAGTATTTAACATACATACATATAGGCGCGTGCTTGAATCTTTCGTAAGGCAGCAACGCCGGTAGTCCTGCAATTAGAGGAGTGGCCATCTTCTTTCCTTTTTTTTCTTTAATTTCTCATAATTGCTTTGTTTTTCAGGATTGAGGCCCCAAAATCTAATGGGACCGTCGTATTCGTACGGGCTCGACTAGCGAACCAATCGTCAGGGACCAGCTGAAAATTCGTGCGAGCCCGACGAGATCGTCAGCGTATAAGGGGACTGACTCACATAAACCTTAGTATTTATGGGCCTTAGCGGCACTCGAAAAGGGCACCGGGTCCAGATCGGTTGACATTCCGACCACAGTGAGCGTAATTCCAGTCCGTAATAACCTGAAGTCGATGTGCTAAACGTTTGTATTAATTAAGAAAGGTATAAGGCCCCGCGAAAAGTCGATCTCACCGAATACCAAAAGACAGAGGGAGGTCCTCCAGTGGGTCCTACTAATTCCCACGACTTCAGGACTAGCCCCCCTTCCCCCCTATAAATACTCCTCCTCCGTCCCCTCTCGTCGCTCTCTTATCCCCCCAATACCTACTTGCTGATTATAAACTGGTGATCGTCAGTTACTCACGTGTGGTTGATCGCCACATATGACTAGGAGCTACGCAAAGGGGATGTCCGTAAGGATAAATTAGGGCGTAAGTATCAGCTAGTAGCAGTAACCCTAATGTGTACTCACAAAGGATACAAAATAAGGGTCCCATGCGAGTGCGCGGGAGCTCGCTCACCGAGGGCCCGGGGGTCCGATGTGAGATTAGGGGGCCCCTTTCGCCTTCTTCTTCGCATTCGCCTTCACATTCGTATACGGATCCCATATGGGTCGGCTGTTGGCTCTGGCACGTATAGAGTATAGAGTAGGGGCGCAAGGCCGAAGCCCAGCGGAAGCTGCGCGCCCCCGGCCGACAAAATGATCAAAACGCAAATTTCATACATTATTTTCACTTTAATGCTACCGTATCGCAATTTATGAGAGGGCCGCGATTTATGCGAGCGCGGAGCAGCGCCACTACCGAACGGCGCCCTCCCCGCTCGGCCCCCCTCGCCCCGAAGATCGTAAAGAACTTTGTATTAAAACGTTCCATGTCCGGAACGTTTATGCCAACAACCGTTGAGTTGTGGAACGCCTTGCTTCGGTCCACCTCGGTTCACCTCGGCTCTTTCCGTCCGCACCTACCTCGTCCAAGAAGAAGACGCCCGACGCCGAGGACCTCCTTCGGAGTTCTTCTCCGTCGCTTCGTTCGACGTGACGATTCTAAGCCTCACTGGCATCAGATCCGTGCAGCGATTAATGGGTCCTTCGGTGATTTCAATGAAGAAATCGTAAATTGGGAATTCAGATTGGAAAAATTGGCTTCTCTCCTCATCTCAGAGAGATGCCAAAAGGGTCATTATACATCGGCGGGTAATTAATGGTGACCGCCGGGGTCCCGAGAATAACCGAGAGCACCGTCCAAATAATATGCAAGCTCATAATTAATTTACCATCGTCCAGAATTCGGAGTGGGGATCGGTAATTAAGAAAGAGTCTCCTCCATCGCGTCGACGTCGACGCTCGGTATTGCCTCGTCTTACCCCACTATGTCGCTCTATCATTTTCTCTCTCTTTCTCTCTCTCTCTCTCTCTCTCTCTGTCTCTCTCTCTATGCCGCCAACTAAAAAACATATTGACTCCGTCGACGTTCATTTATGCGAGGCATTGTCTTCGCATACGCTTTGAGCTCCCGGAACCGACCAGAACATATCCTCCTCTCCTTCTATTCCTGGCTCTCCTCTCTCTTTCCCCCTTTCTCTCCAGTTCCCCAGCAACCACCATGTCCCTTATTCGGCGCCCTCTCGCCCTCTCATTAATTCCTCTCGTTAACGCGCAGCCCCTTACGCAACTCTCGCACTCATCAAGTAACGAAGGTGCCTTCAGTTTCATCTTATCCTTCTGGTTCCCGGCCCTGGGTTAATCTGCGGATGGGTCAGTAAGGCCCGTACAAGCGGTCGACAAGGATGGAACCACTGAACATTCCCAGAATCGATTGGGCCTCACGTCGCCAATGGCGACAGACGGATATCGGCAATCTACCCCGCTGTGTGCTGGAATCTCCTCTTCTTCTTCATCCATGGACCGATCGAGCGATGCATGTGGAAGTGGAGGAAGATGAAGCGGTGGTAGAAGGAGATGCGGGAGACTGAGAATAAGAATACGTATAAGAATAAGAAGAGGTGAAAGGAGATAGTGGTAGTAGTAGTCGGGAAGAGGGTCTTACCCAGCTTGGAATATGGTCGCAATTACAGGAAGAGATTAATGAGCCGATGCTTGCGCGATGCGAGGCTGCCTCACCAGACTCTTGGATACTTGGATACTAACACCGGATACTAGGCTCATTCGAACCCTTCCACCTTCTCTGCTAGAGACGTGTGTACTGACTTAACAGAAAAGGAATAAAACTCCATTGGTTTACTCTGCTCGATCGACCCAGCCGAAGCCGTATAGTCTAGGGTGAAAAATTCCCTAGATAGGCACTCACTCGTATAGATATTTTACAATAGGGATCCTAGTAACAAAAGTGGTACCACTTGTAGCAGCCGTACTTGTAATACCATAATAACGCAGCACGTAATCGGCTGACTCCTAAAGTCATTCTGATGGATCATTGGTAATTAGTCATCCAGAGTTCGACGCTCGTCCAAAGGTGTATCTTCATCTTTTGATTTAAAGAAGCTACTGCCTATACTTGACTATAGTCAGGCGTACCCAAGAACAGCAAGTGGATGCTGGACTCATTCTTAAGCATCTTCAGCTTCCTCATTGCGTCCAAGAAGCATTCGTATTTATATGGGCGTATAGAAGAAACAGGATGAAAAAAAAAATGTAAATTTTGGGTAAAAAAATTATTTTCACTAATTAAAGAATTCAAAAATTAACGTGTCACTTCCTTATCTATTCTTGACCACAGCATCCCGAAATTCCCCTTGAGAATACACGTATGAAATCTTGACAGATCGACGTCAGATGACACGTGTACGTAACTTCATCTGGATAGGGAAAGATATAGGCCGACATTATCGTACGTTAAGTAGTTCCCGTTCTTCATTTTATTTCGTCTTGCTGATTTCCGTCTTTTCTCGTTAGTCATATGGGTCGTTTCTGGTGCCCTTGGTGTCCTCAGAGCTCTTGCTCCTGGTACTCCGATGGGGGCCCCATCGGACCCATCCGTACCCAAACTGGCCCATCCACGGCAGCTTGCCTCCTCTCTTTTAAACGGCCGAAAAAGCTATTAACCGATATCCATCTGGGGTCATTCCTTCGTGCGTTCGGAGCAGTTCGGAGGAACGAATGCCTCGGCTAACGTCGTTGCCACTATCGTATACGGAATGGGTAATGCATTCCGCTAACCCTCAGGCACCAAATGAATTACAATATTTCATTCTCACGCCTGAACACTCCGACAGGGCATATTGGTAGGTCTAATTGCATTTAACTCATTATTGGTTCATCGGTAGGACCATGACAAAGCGACACTTGGACCTCGACTGGATTGCCTTGTACTTCGGCTAAACTAGATTGTGTATGGAGTGATCTTTTAAAAAATGTCAATGTCAAGGGTCACCACGTGTTAACACGTGTAGCCAATGGGGATGAAAACTTTTGGTAGGTTAAGGATTTTCACAGGATCAATGCGTATAGGCGTTTAATGGGGCGCGCCGGTTAACAATAAGGCCCATTGTTGCAGTAGAAAGGATTCGCCTGTATTCCTATCTTCGCTACTCCATTCCAGCCTGAAACCATCCATGAGTTTCTCAGGGACCTGATTACACGTGGCCATGTCAACGGACATTGTGGGTCTAGGATGCCAACAAAGACAGAGACGATATCCCAAAACTTGAGCATTCGACTATATTGGGCCCCCTGGGCCCTACGCTTCACGCTTCCCCCGACACCCCACGTATATGTCTGCCTGATACACTCGCTGCCCACGCTTTATTCTCTTACGCTCGGAAATCGACAATCGAAATTGGCTCTGGAATATCGCGCGCGATTCTTCGTCAATTAGCTAAGGCCCGGGGCCTTGAGCCAGTGAGCATAAAGGAAGTACGGCTACGGCATAATAAAGCAATTTCGAAGACGATTATTGCCGCGCAGCTACAGAGTCAATCGGCTGAGCAACCCGTCTTTGCTTTTTTTCCCTTTTTTTTTAATGATATTATATTATTCTAATGCCTCCATAATGCCGTTAACGAAATCCCTTCACCTTGAACACTCTGGGTCCGTTAGGAACTTATTGGGCCTTGAGGCCCTGAAATTTAGTTTAACTATCACTACGCGATCTTTCTTATCGAATGTAGGTCCCGGGTCAATTCGCATCAATTCTCACCATTCCTTCCACCGTGACTTTGTGTACAGGTGTAAAGGAGGATGGGGGGGGGCAAGTCTCGAGAAAATTTTAATGGCGAAAATTATCCACGGTCCTCCCGTAGGGGCTGGCCATATTTAATGGTGCGTTTAGTGTTGGTCCTGCCCGCATGAAGGCGCCACACTACGCCACCTCTTCCTTGGGCATGTCTTCTTGAAAATAACTAAAATACCGAGGCACACGGGTTTAATGAACGCCTAATTTTCAAGGGAAAAATGCGGTTTTATGTATTCCTTCGGCAATTTCTGCGAGGGCCCTCGCGAACGGCTACCCGCACTTTCGGGGCGATTCGTGTAATGGATTTTCGGGACGGTTCGGAGTAGGCGCAAGGAGCGTTTAAAAAATACTTCCTAACAACCGGGACTCACGTTCCCTTCGTACCTATAGTCTCCCAGCCCCCTCATTCATTCTCACCCTAAAACGTATCGCCCCTGCACTCCTCGCAAGGCCCATTTCTCATGGGTACCCAGCGCTAAGAGGATCGAAAATTTGGTGCTCGACGGACATCGACGTGGAAGGATGCAGAAGAAGAGATCGGGAGGATTTTCGCACGCAACCTTAGGGAACCCCTCAGAATGGATATAGGACGATTATGAAAGCGGAATGCGCCGATAGAGCGCACTCCCGAAAAGCGTCCTTTGTCGGTGTCGTCCTTTAAATCCGTTTAAAGGGACCTCCGACCGGCTGGACTGATTAATAGTCCTCGAGTGGAAGGGCTGGGCTCGATGACAGATCGAGAATGGCTCGGGGACAAGCGGCAAAAATGCCGAGTTCACACTCCCCTTGGTGATCGAGCCACCGGACAGGCACGTCCTGGTCCTGGATTCTCCTCCTGGTCCACGTCCCTTGCTTCGCCGACAGAAAGAATGAACGAAAGAAATAAAATAATGGACCAACGAAAACTATAGAGCGGAGAAACGAGGAAAGGGAGACTTTTGATGGGGGGGCGGGCGGGGGGGGGGTCGAGGAAGAAAAAGGGATTATGGGACCTATGGGAAATTTACCCTTGGCACCCATTTCCGTTGTGCAAAAAATATTCTACGCCTTCCGAAGGGATCGGAGATCCAGACGTTGGGCCTGATTTTTAAGTCCCAAAAAATTTTGCTGAGCACATGAGAATGATTGGGTACTTTTGTGCTTGTCGTGGTTGTTACTTCTGTTCTTTAATTTTTATTTATTCTTGTACTACTCCAATCTTGTCTATTTCTATAATAAGTGACACGAGCAAAAATTCAGAGTTAATAAGGGGACCATTCTCGGAATAGCGAACCGCAGGGACGAAGTAAGAGCGAGACTCTATGGCAGTCGGGGCACCGGCCCTGTAATTTTGGACCCGGTAATGGGCCTGAGTCTCACAATTAGACCTTCCTACATCCTCCGCCAGCTTTTACCCGTTGGAGGCACTTTCTTTTCCTCGGAACGTTGCGTCGAGGGTGGCGTCCCCTCCTCCCCAGGTAAAAGCCAAAATGAAAATCGGGGGTCTGGCTTTTTCTTCGCGTCTCCCGTGTGGCGCCATCTTGACCTTTTTCTTCCACGGCTTCGTACCTATTTTTTTTTCAACATTTCTAAAATTGCCCGGCTAAAAGCCACCAAAGAATATACAAAGCCACGGCCTACTATACCTGCTGGTCCCCTCTAATATATATACTTAAAAAAAAAACACATCTTTCTTTATAAGCATAATTCGAATTTAATTGAAGTCCGTTACGTATGCGGATCCGTAACGTATTTTCGCCCGTAACAAGTCAATAATTTTCCCTAGTAAATGAACCCGGCATAATTTTTATAAAAAAAAAAAAATAACATCACGATCACTCTTCCCAGCAATTCCCAGAAATAAATCGCTAATCACAATAATTCAAAGATTACGTAAAGCCCATGGACCACAAACTAAATACACACCATAGGTGTTTAAAAAACCACATGTGAGGCCCCAAAAAATAAAAAATCACTCCAAACACTCCCACTGAACCATTCAACCTCCTAAACAGAATATGCGCCAAATTCCATAACGTCCTCCCAAAAATCCATATCCAAATTTCACCTAACCTAACCTAACCCAACCCAGACTGACAAACCAAAGGGATCAATCCCATATGGATCTAACAGGTTAGTCTGAACGCCATCCACAAGTGGGTCCGAAGAAGAAATAAGGCCCAAGAAGGATACCACGATGACTCTGCATGACTCTCCTCTCTCTACTCAAGGACCCTCTAAGGATAATTACATAGTAGCTTAGCCCGGTGCAGTGGCGGGCAAAGAATAAGCGGTCGGAGATGCCGCGTAAAGTAATGGCTAATCGTCCTGACTGGCGACACACTGCCGGGACCCTCCTGCATTATTTCCTCCCGCGTTCATCCACCGATTCCCTCTCGCTCTCGCCCACCTAATTCACTGGGTCACTCTCTCTCTTTCTCTCTCTCTCTCTCACTCTCTCTGGCCCATTCCCTAGCGGGAGCATCACGCCTGTTATTAGGATGCAATCATAGAAATTATTGCTCTCCCGCTCGTCTGTCCTGCACGACGTAAGGGTCGCCAAGGGATCTCGACTAATTTGAGCGTCGGGTAAGCACCGCTAACGAGCGTCCGTTCTTCTCTTCATTCTTCATTCCTCTTGCCTGGTTCTACGGGCCACACGTTATTCCAGATATCTAAAACCCTATTTGCTTCCCTCGATCCATTCGCTCTTTCGTAACGCTTCCACTATGCGATCCCGACATGTTTACATTGTAGTTTGAGTACCGCGTGAAGATGGCCGAAGGAATCGAAGTGATTTTTTGTGACTTTAGGGCACCGGGCGAGGTTAAGGTTCTCCGAGGTCACGCCTGGGCGTGGTAAGGATTCGGAGGATTTTAAGGATTCCGCCTTTACATCCACGTAGACCACGTATAGGGTTCTACCTGCTCCTAGTCCTGAACTCTACGTAATCGTCTCCTGGGTCTCCTTTGCTTTTTCGAACTCTTCTCCCGGCTATATCTTTCACTCTCTTTCTCCTTCGCCCCCTTGGTACCTTTACTGGCGATCCTTTAAACGGGCGGCTCACCCTCCAGACCCAGATAGGGTTTTGGCTCTTCAGGCCATTTATTTTTTCTTTCCCCTCGACCCTTCAGGGCTATCCAAACTGCAGCCTGACGGCCGCGCAAGGTCCCGGCCCTCCCTATTGTTTTACCGGCTCCGCTTAAATTGCTGCCCGAAGCGATCCGCGAAGAATCATACTCCTCGTAGGCGGTGTGGCCCAGTACGGGGCCCCCATCAACGGGAAGTAACCACGATTCCAGGGAAAGCCCACATGGTCTCACACATTCTTAAACTTTGATTTGTTCTCGCTCGAAAAAAAAAAAAACGAAAACAATCAAAAAAGAAATACATAACCTTTGCACCTGATGAATAGATGCTATCTGAGCATATTAAAAAAAAAATTCCAAATATAATAAACTCCACTATACCACAATACCGTGTCAACAGGTGAGAGATCGAGAGAGACCAAGAAAGAATCTAAGGTAAAAAAGCAGGAACATACATCACGTGGATCGAAAGACCGTGGAGAAAGGAAAAAAAAATGGCGGAGAGCAAAAGTCGCGCGTACCCCGAAACGAAGGGGACGCGAAACATCGAGAGGACCCGGTAGGCCCCTAAAGGGCTAAAGAGGATTCGATGAGCAGAGAGGGTATAAGAGAATAAGAGAAAAAGAGAGAGAGAGAGAGAGAGTAAGCTGCCTCCGAGCACCGAACAAAAACTCTAATCGAAGTTTCCGAAGCCGAAGGGAGCCTCAACCTCTTGTTGGACGTTTTATCACTCCGTCCCGGTACCGCGCCGCGGTTATTTATATTTTGGCTCTCGGTTATTAAGGAATGGGCGTCCACCGGCCGAGAGCGATATTTATATATTATTTTCCACGACCTTCGGCACTCTACACTCGCACCCCCATAGAGAGAGAAAGAGAGAGAGAGAGAGTGAGAAGGATAGATGAAGAAGAAGAAAAGAGTGAAGAGAGACCCAAGCCCAGGCAAACCTCCAAAAGTGGTAGGTGGAGTCGAAGCAGCCACACCGTATAGGCAGAGGTCCATTATAATTTCGCTATCCGATGCTGCGAATTACGATCCTCCTGTATATACAGAATCGCGCATGCGCACAAATACTCGGGGGCGAGTTGCACTTTATGCGCTTTATGCTCTTGGCTCTTATTCTTTATGAAGCTCACTACCCTCCTAATTACCTTTTGTAAACGACCAGGGGTATGCCTCCTTCCTCCGTCTCCAGCCCGAACCTTCGATGGCTACCAGTTGGCTCCCCTGCTACAAGCAGCTACACTTGGCTCTGTACAGTTTGAGGGCCCAAAGTTGTTGCTTCTTTAAATATTAATTATGTATGCCAAGATGGGCCTGACGCACACGCGCGTCCACGTGTATGCACTTTCCCTCGTGCGGATAAGCCGAGTTCGCACAAATCCCTTAGAGCCCTCCTTGAATCTCCCCTTCCGTCCCAGCCTGGACCATGGAGCATGGTTGCACTTGTACACCAAACCACAGGGGGTATCCATCTTCCTTGTATCAAAATCCCAACCGTGAATTCACATCCCGGTGGGCAGTCGCTTTTCATTTTGTGCATAATTCCAAATGGACTTTTAATACCTTTTGTTACATATATATGTATACATAACCATTCCGATATAATACTGATACTCGCTACCGACTACCAGTCCCTCTCTCTCTGTAGTATATCATATACTGTACTGCATACTGTACCTTGCTGGCTGCGTCTACTAATCAGCAACGGGATACCAGGGCAATATCTGAGGTAGCCAATGGCCAATGCAATTTGTCCACGTGGCACGTTGCTGCTTTTCCGTGAGCTGGTATTTACTCTTTAGCAAGACCAGCTAAAGTGCAACTCACAGTGACAGAAATTGTATGGTAATTAGGTATGGATGGTTAGCCATGAGTATTGCGTACTTATAGATAGCTGTTGTGTGTATACATAGATAGGCGAGGTAGAATGAAACAATCTCCGGTCCGGACGACCTGGTAGCTCATAGCTCGCGTGACGGTGCGCGAGGAGGAAGTGTCGGTTGAGAAACTGGATATTGATTGGCTACAAGGAGCAGAAGCTGTTACCTAGCAGCAGCCCAGCAAGGTGTACCAGGGGTCTACAGGATACTATCGTTTCGTGCATCGCTCTCTCAAACCCTATCTATTTCAGCTGAGAGCAATCGCTCTGGGTAGGTACCGTTGGCTAGGAAGTTGGGAAGGATTACGGTAAGCGTCGCGACGCCCGACATACTCGCTACAATGACATCCAGCGAAGACCGACTGCGCGGAGAGGAGATAAAAATACATTGACAATACGTAGTCAATTTTAGGTGAATTACGGAAGCTGACTCTTTCTTGCAGATGAACCTTGAGGGTCGTGACCTTTGAGACTGATCAAGAGCGATAATAGTCATGTGGCCGTATAGGAAACGCGAAAGCGCGTCTTGGGGATGCTGAGGGTCGGGCCCAAGTCAGACGAGAGAAAATTTTGAAAAGTTGCGTGTTTCCGTTAATTCTCAAAAAAAAATTTCAAAATGACCGGTTCGGGTAAAACGTCGGTATTTTTCGAGTTGGCCACGCACGTTAGTCCTATAAATCTTGATTAGCGGGTAAACGCGGATTTCGGTGGGGAACAAAGAAGAAAAGTTGTCGGACGAGGATGATGGTGGAGAGGGGTCAGGAGAGCGATGTGCATAGGGGGCTGGTAATAATGTCGGCTATGGTAAATTGGTATAGAGGAAGGTATAAGAAAGGAGCTTTGTGAAAGGTTACGAAAGCCGAACCCAAGGAGCGTGCTTATTTACTGGCGCAGCTTTCGATGCTAATATCCCACCCGGACGGTCGGAGCAATCGCGTTCGGAAAGCGGCTATAATAATGGGCCCGGTCCCCCTGTTCGGGGCCCAATTACAACAGTTTTCGCACTGCGAGATTTATACGCGGAAACCCCGGGGTACGCGCCGCTGCCTTAATTAGTGTCACCGACTGGGCTCTCCGAACCCACCGCAACCAGAGGATGGTATTTCGTACCACGCGAAGGGTCCATGCCCTTTCCTGTCTCTGCCTACGAATGAGCGTGCCCCTTTGAAGCTTCACCAGGGGGATTCCCCCCTCTAAGGGCTGCAGCAGGACCCTCCCCCTCCACCCCCTTAAGCTGGGAGCATCATCTAATCCACACGTTGCTCCACATCCCTATATATACCTATGTATACGAATACATGAGTAACTAGTATGCAGAACCTGCCGATATCTACTCTTATACTGTAAGAAGAGTGAAGAATGAAGACGAAGTAGGAGAGAAAGATGGGAGAAGAAGAAGGAAGAAGAAGAAGAGGACCAAGTAAGAGGGTGGATGCGGGACGCAACGTTCGGCGAGGCCTAAGGAGGGGCGCATTGTGTGTTTCCGAGAACGCTGAGCTTATCGGTGGATCTGTCGCGGTAATGAGGTATCAGCCAGGAGCAAATAAAGGAATAAATATAGGGGGAGAAGAAGGGCGGCGAAGAGTAGGCGCAGAGGGAGAAGAAGAAGAGGAAGAGGAAGAAGAAGATACAGCGAAGGAGGTGAAGGAGCAGCAGCAACAGTCCCCTCCTCCGCGAAGCACAGAGCCAAGGCGGGCTGGGGTCTTGCCGATACAATGCTTCGATTAAACATTCGCTGCCTAAATAATCAGGCTCCCTTATGTCCTGGCGCGAAGACGACTGCTGCCTCCTCGCTGATTTCCAGCCCAGCCTGGACTCTGGCTATTCCGGTTCCATCTCTGGGAACGGAACCCGTTCCCGTTGGCGTTCCACGTTTCGCGCTGATCTTACCTACGAGCGAGACAAAGCGATCAGGAGGGAGGCTGTGAGATGGATGGCGGGTTTGTAAGAATGAAAGAGATAGAGAAATGTCTCCTTTTACCTCCTTTGGCTCCTTTAACATCCTTAAGCTCCGTCACTCCAGTTATACCGCTCCTTTACCTTCATCCTGACTCGGCTGGACCAGAGTCAGCATCTCTTTACGTGATCCGTCCTCCCTCGCTACTCTACTCTACCACAGCGAACCCAGACGTCTCTTGCTCTGCTATAGGTATTATGCAAAGCGGTAACTGTAGGTGGCCTAGCGAGCCGGACGCGCGCTGTAATTAATACCGATGCTCTATACGGCCACGTTTCGACCGTCAGTGCGAATACCGAATTAATGCGACGCCCCTGACCTCCTCGCGGTAATTATCCGCGATCTTACTCTCCTGCCTATTTCTCTTGTGCGGAGCTGTTAAGCTCGAATATGAGTTCATTAATTTAACGAGCAAAAGTGAGCATGGGTATTATGTAGCGTGGGTATCGGTAAAATTTCGATACTCGTAGATGCCAAAAAAGTCTTGATTTTTTTGCAACTTCCTATAGTCACTGCGAGTGCGAGAGAGAGAGTCTTATGGGCGACTACGTTAGTGGATAAAAGACAGACGTAAAATCGACTTTCCACGAGAGCAGGGATTACCCTTATAAAATTGGCTAGACGTAGATACGACTTTGAATGGTCGTAACTTTTGAATGGCTCGAGATACCGAGATGATTCGGTACTAGTTCTATTTGCATTTTCTCAAGAACCTGACCCATTCAGGCCCCAAGGTGTGTGTATATATAGATATATGCCACCTCGTACTACTCTTGAATGAACTGCTTTTCATTCGTGAGTATCACAAAGATTCAGGGATTCAAGGATTCAGGACTCCGTACCCAAGAGCAGGATTAAGTTATCTTCGAGGCAAGATCGAGTAAGGCCCACGCCTACCGAATATCCCCAAGGACCCCCGTAGCGATCTTGCCCCTCCGTGGTATCTGAATTCGGGACGCTTCCTTTCTGAACTTTCGATCGGAGTAAAGGAGCAGAATGGGCCTCACCTACGCGTACGTCTATCGAATCCTTTCTTCTCGTAATACGATTAGGGATTTCGTTAATTCGATCTAGATCGATATGACGTCATCATAAGGACAGATAGATCTTTTCCATTCTCATATAAAACAGTTAGTATGTATACCTGTTACTCATTTTCAGAATATTATATCCCGACAACTCAAGGTACGGGGACTTATAAAGACCCAATAAGGCCCAACGAGTAATACCTAACCTCAATCTCATCAGTCTGTACGCATAGCCCCACCCGACCTTCTTCGATCACTTCCTTATAGATACGTATATTCTATATATCGTCTGCCACGACGCCATGCGTCGCGACGCCATCCTCCTGACCTCCCAGGACTCCGTTGTGCCTTCAGCAGTTACTTTTCGGCTAGTAACATTCTTCATATTTCAGCTTTGCATACGTTTTGTATGAGCAGACTGGCCCAGCGATGCTCAGTGTGACGGTCATGTTAACAGCTTATTACCGGCTGCTATATCCTCGTATGACACACATGCTCCGACTAAAGGCTGCTTCATACGTTATACGTTATGCGTTATACGTTGTACGAGGAACATCATGCCCAGTCCCTAGGAACGAGTATTCTACCTCGATCTATTCGTTATGCTCGTCGCGACGTCCCGCGTCTCTACCTGGAATACCAAATGGTTTTCCCCTTGAGGGATGTGCTATAGGCGAGTGATGCGTTACGGAACCGGCGACGTTCCTTTATTCTATGGCTGAATATCGCATGTGTCAGATATGCGAGCGGACTCGGAATAATTCAGTCGCGCATAGTAAGTTTTAAGTTTTAATGGCCGATCAGATATGCGTAATAAGTGGCACGTAGGGACATTGAAATATTTATTTTTTGAACGGATATCGTGGCGGTTTTCACTTGATGTAGGAGAGGAATTTGCGTTTTACTGTGGTAGAGGGAAGAATTGGCAGGTAGGTCCCAAAAGGGAATCAAGGTAGGGGGAATGAGGAATAAGGTGCTCTTATTCCGGCATGGCGGTAAGTCAGGCTTTATTTTTTTGAAAGTGATAGCTCGCCGAGCTACGTGCATTAGAATGCCAAGCGGAGTGCGCGGGCGTCCCGTATCCCGTTTCAAGATGGAGATAGCCGCGTCCCGGTGCCGTCCGGCGCTCGAGAACCCTAGACCTTACAGAGGGAATGGAGGGCTCAAGACTGACGCGCATTTATCACCCTCTATTGTTCCACGGGCAAACATCCGGCCTGGGTTTTTGGAACTTGACGATTTAAACTCACCGAGTTAATCCGAGCGATCGAAATGATACAGTTTTTGGGATTTTTCAAAATTTGATATTTTTTTATATATATATTTTTTTAATGGTTACCGCACCTGGGGATCATTGTGTTCTACCGGTGTGGATTGGATCGTTCGGTCATTCAGGATGCTGGAGAAACTCGGGCGAATTGGCCAGTTTGGGATTTCGAAATGGCCTGGGATTTTTTCGATGGAACGCGAAGAATCGCCTTATAAGTCTGCGGGCGCTGAGGAAAAAAGGGACGAAAAAGGATGCGACGACAGTCGGCGCGTCCAACGCTCTCTTGCTCGTCCTTGTTCTTCTCCCATTGGCTGGAGCCGAAAGGGCTGCCGAGGGCCCAGAATCGAGGGGGAGAGAGAGAGAGAGAGAGAGAGAGTAAGAGAGAGTAAGGGAGATAAGTAGGTAGCAGCGAAGAAGCTATGGGAAGACGTGGATAGAGACTCGGTAGGTTGGAAGGGCCAGGAGGCACAGAGGAGGATGTTGGCGTTGGGCCCCAAGAGCCAGTGGCTGCGGAGGGAACCCTACCAAGATCTGAGATATCAGTTATCAATTAACGAGAGCACACGGAAGCCAGAATGCATTGCTCTTCGTCTCGAGTCTTCTTGCCCGCTCGGTAATTTAGGGAGCGACGTCTGTCCACTAGGGCCCACAGAAAGGGTCCAACGAGAGAAACGGGCCAGACAGCTCAAAGAGCGTGGAACGCAGCGACCGAGATCGAGACCAAATGCAAAGTGAGGACCCGATCGCGAACCACGTATTTACTGTCCCTCTTACATTAGCATGGGCCCGGGTGCCGGGTGCTGGCGTATACCAGGGCCCGGCGACTGCCCTCAGCTCTCATCCAGCGTGCCCCCCGCTCTACCCTTCAGACCCAACAAACTCTTCCAATCTTCCATCCTTCCCTCTCTCGCTCTCTCTTTCTTACTCCTCTATTACATTCCTCGTCCATTCCCTCTACCTTTTTCTTCACCTTTTTCTCTGGTACCGACCGCACTGCACCCTGGGTCTTAGGACCTTAGTCATCCTTCACGCATTTCCTATTCCATTAGCTCGAACAGGTCGGGCCTTACCTAAAACACACGAAAAAAAAAAAATACAAAAGATTAGCTTTTCGAAATGTACATAGATACCTCGGGCGTATTAACTCTATAATAATATCTCCTTCACCAGGCATCCACGCAGTGCAACCAACCCGACATAGTACCAACACAACAGCTCGGCCATGTCAGGAACGAAATGATACCAACTCTCAATACAATGTACTCGGTAAACGTCGCCGCCGGCGGACAGGATTCTGCGAATATCTCTCCGCCACGAAGTAAGAGAGGTGAGCCCACTGCCAGTTAAAGATAAAGAGAGACAGACCCGAGCCCCAAGAACAACAGAGCTGGAAAAGAGAAACAGAAAAGAGTTTGGTCGACTCTCCGATTCTCAATTCTCGACTCTCCGTTTCCCTGAGAGTTGGGAGTTCAGTCCCGGCCAAAGAGAGGTATAAAGGTATACAGAGGAGAGCCCCGCCGACTCCTGGGGCCGTCGCGACGCCGCCGATCGGACTCGAGCGGTTTCGACCGATCTGAGTGAGACTCAAGTCTCACCGACTCACCACCACACTCCCATCCAGTCAAGGGGAGAGAGGTTAGGCTGGGCTAAGAGAACGAAGAAGAAGATACAGAAGAAGAAGAAGAAGAAGAAGAGGCGGAGGAAGAGGAAGATGGAGACGGAAACACGGCAGAGACATCCTCGTGCGTACACGCGCCTTCCTCATTGGTGTCCGTTGATGCGCAGCTCTGTGATGGTGATATTTACGGTCCGATAGAATCAGCCCCGTACGTCGGCCGCAGGGAGAAGCCGGTCCGGCCTCGCGGGCCGGACCGTGTGTGCACTGCGCTTTTTTTGCGGCTTCAATTTGAATTGAAAAAGGCTGTGGACACGAGGACAATAGGTTGCGCCGCCGCCGTCGCCCACCCCCTCCCCATTGGTACTCTCCTCTTTTAAAGCCTCACCCGCAACCTCATCCTCAATTTCAGCAGGACTTCCCCCGCCGATAGTATCCTGATGCCAGTGCTCCTTTATCCGTAATTATTTGATGAGTCTATCGGATCCTTTTTCAATCCTCGGTTATTCCTTGCTCCCAGCATAGAGCATCGGAGGCTATTTGCTTTTGAGTTAAAAAATTGCAAAGCCAACCCACGGTTCGGACTTCGTGCACCTTCGGAAACCTTCGGTCCACTTCGATCCGCTTCGGCATGTAGAATCAGATATTACGTATGCACGGACGAATCTTCACGGAGCCACCCTGCATCCTCTGCATCCATTCTTCAGTCCTTTATCCTTCTCGCTTTCTTTATTTCTCTCTTTATCTTTATCCTCGACGCTTCGCTTCACAGCATCCCTCCCGAATTCCTTCAAGAAGATTCGTGTATCTTGAAGGTTTGTACCTTCGCAGCTTTGTACCTCGGTACTTTGATACGGCACAACCTACTCCAGCCACCTTCTTAATCGCTTCCACTTGGAGATACAGAAGAAAGCAGTACGGTCGGTCCAATAATTTGAATATCTTTCTCTTATCGCCACCCACTCCCCACCCCACTCCACCCATCGTCAAACTGTACAAAGATCGATTGACAAGATCGGCAATCATAAATTCCTCGCACGGAACTAACTAAGATTGTTCGAAGGCAGTTTCTCCCCTGCGATAACCCGGAGGTATAATCGATGCAACCGGTGGATTTAAGTACCAAGCCATCGGAAATCCTCGGCTCCGCTCGGCTCCCTGGCCGATTTTATTGCTAATAGGAATTTAATGGAAGTACGATGCAATTTTCTCCATTTAACGATCGATCCTTCGCTGCTCCCTCGTGCGTCGCGCTGAGCTCAAAGCGCAACGCGCAACGGTCTCAAAAGATTTTTCACTCCCTGATCCCAGCCTGAGTCCAGCAACCGACGATCCCATACGGCAATTGTATGAATCGGCAATGTGCAGAGAGATCGGTCCCATAGGTCCCCCTGCCTCCCCCATCAATTATTTAGGATGAATTCCTAACTAGAATCGCAAGCGGTCGCACCACTTCCGGTATCAAGTCTGGTAAGGAGGCCGAGACAGTGGAGCCTGGAGCCTGAAGACTGTGAAGCCTGAGGGGCCCATTCGTACACGATCTGCCTCCTAGTCGTAAAAGGTCCCAAGAGCGGGCTCGTGTCTCTCCACGAGTCTACGTTATGTCCTCTGTATCTTGCAGCGTGCATACGAATCGCTTCATTTCTTTCCCGGAACGGCTGCATTTTAATTTCCCGCGTTGACTTGTAAAGAGGCCCCGACCACTCGTCATATCTCAATCCGGGACTGACCGCGGGGACCATTTCCCCATAATCCTGTTTAATGTGAGAATTACATATGTAGAGAGATCCAGGATTGATGATTAAACGATTCTGATTTCATCTCCGTGAGGTCGTACAGGGTTACCTTCTACGAATGACGAAGAGTGGGACGGATGATGTATGTAGTAATAAGTATGGATGAAAGTTTTAGTGAAAATTACTCGTGTTGCGGGGCTACCAACTGTACCAAGTGAAATTGGCGATGGTGCATGCGAACGAGGATCGCGTGCATCGGGTCTGAAAACAGAAGCGACTCTGCGAGGCTGATGGCGAGCAGCGGAAAGAGGGTCGGGGAAGGTGAAGAGGGAGAACGAGTACGAGAGGATGATGATCAGTAGGTAGAAGAGGTAGAAGAAGAAGAAGAAGAAGAAGAGGAGGAAGAAGAAGAAGGAAGAGTCTGCCCGAGGCTCCATCTAATCAACATCTGTCTAGCTTCTCGACCTCCTCAACCTCCTTCAGCTCCCTAACCACTAACATCTTCCGTTCTACATCCTCACTGGTATACAGGGTGAAGACCAAAGAGTACTCTTTAAGGTTGGTAGGTTTGAAGAGCCGCGTGTCGCCCTGCCGTGTAGACGATTAAAGAGTCAGTGGTTAACTCGCAAAATTGTCGAGAGCTTGAAGATCAGGTCTAAAGAGTGGCGAGGGGCGGGAGGGGAGGGAGCGTCGAGGAGAATGAAGAGCGAAGAGAGAGATTGCCGGGAGGTCCTTGGATGTCTAGTGAAGAAGCCGCTACCGAGGATTCCGATCTTCTTACATAGTGAATGGCCATCAGTCCCTTTTCTCCAAGTAGCTAATCCAAGTTTGACCAGAAGAGTCCAGGCGGCAGTCTTGACTAGGTCTTCGTTCTCTACCAGGAAAAATTGCAGGACCTGGTCCAGGCGAATGTAACACGTAGTGCAGCCAGGATGCGTGCTCGAGGACAAGGAGGCATCAACGGCTGCAACCTGATACCTGATAAATTCGATATCAACGACCGACCGCCCGCGCATGGGCCCAAACGCTGGGCCCGCGCCCGGTACAGCATTTAGGTCGCAGCCACTTCGCTCCATCTTTCGGAGACACGTTCTCTCTCTCTCCCTCTCTCTCTCTCTCTCTCTCTCTCTCTCTCTCTCTCTTTCTTTCTTTCTTTCTTCTTCTCTTCACTTCGTTCTCTTCTTACATACCTGCACGACGTTCTTGTCTCTTCATGAGAGAATCGCGAGACTCTTCTGTTACGCTTCACGATCTCTTCTTCTTCAACCTCCTCCACCTTCTCCTCCTCCTTCTTCTTCTTCTTCTTCTTCTTCTTCTTCCTCTTCCACACTACACAGTGTACACATGCGCGTACGCGCCTCTTCGTTCTTGCGTCTTTATCTCACGTTGCAAAGCGGCCAGCCACCATCCAGCAACGAACACGACGTGGAGGACGAGGGTGAGGCAGGGGAACGGGGACACGTAGCCCTCATCCTTTTTTTGGAGGACCTTTTACTTTCCCTCTTTACTACGCTGCGCTCTGGTCTGAAATTTCAGCGGGCCCCGTGCTACAGGAAAAAAAAAAGAAACGACTAGAAGAGAACTCGCCGAGTCTCGCCTTCGGTGCCTTGCCAGTCACCAGTCACCAGTCACCATTCACTAGTCACCAGCCTCCAGTCACCCTCAGCCAGCCGCTCACGCCTAGACTGACCCTCGGAACCCCCAAAGATTCCCTCTTCTACCTAACTTTTTTTTTATTCCATGTCCTCATCGCCTGTCTCTCCTGCGAAATCATCCAAGCGGCATCGCGACGCCTCGCGTCTTTCGTCCAGAGGTCTGATAAATAACGGGTAATACTGGCATTCAGCATACACGTTACATATATATACACACTATACTATATCGATATATAATATATGCGCAAGGAGCAAAAGTACCGTGCAATGTGGTATCCTATCAGTAAACAATGTTTCATTCCTTCTCGCATTTAGCGAAGCCGTCGGCATCGGCGAGTATCAAGATCGAGCGTCCCGGTAAATAATCAGATAAGACGGACACCGAAAATCCGCAGCGGAAGTTCTCCGTGGTACAGGCAAAAAGCACACACATATATATATATATTCATCCCATCGTACAGCAAGCACCAGGAGGTACCCTCTCACAAGATCGCGCGACATTTGCCATGAGAGGAAACCCTTTTTTTTTCTGTCCACCAAGTAAACGCGCCGAGTGTCGAGATCCTCGAGGGATGCTGGGACGCCATCGGCGCGGATCAGGAGTAACAAAAAGCAACAGGTACGCCGGCTAATCAACCGTATAATCGAGGCAATCGACAATCCGAATATTTAGCATTCACCTTCATTTGCAAAGCGGACATGCTATTCGCCGAATGCAATTCGCGTTTTATCGAGCCTCAGCGATCTCGCAGCTCGCTAAGTAAATAAGAGGGTGCGCGCGAGAGTTAACCTAAACGGCTAACCCGTGAGCGTACCGGTGCGGAAGAGGCTGAGTATTTTCATCGTGAATAAGAGCGAGAGAGAGAAAGAGAAAGGAGGAATCCAGTGCCAATAAGAGCGACTGAGACGCAGCATCATAAACGCGTGGGCGAATCGACGAATTTTATAGTAATTCCAGGACCGTTTACGGGGACCAATTTAAATTCCATTGACTCTGTACTCCAGCAACTCTGTGACTACCCTGTGAGAACCCACCTTAAGGATCCCGAGTGTTCCCTCTCTACCCTTTACCACTGTGTCCACCCTCTCTCGACCTGAGGACCCACCCACCTCCCCAGGACCCACAGTGTAACCAGCGAGCAGTCAGCGAGCCGTTAGGTTAAAACGTCATCGATCTCAGCTTCAACAGCCGAGTAGCCTGACGAGTGACAATATTAAATAAATAGCTGCGATCTTCAGGACAAGGGAGGCGAATCCCATAGAGGAGCCTTCGAGGCAGACGGACCACCAGGATACGAGGACGGCTGTTCGATGCGGAACGCGACGCCTTCGTCCCTTGAGAAATGACAACACGATTCTCGACACCTTCTTCTTCTTTTTCTTCCTCCGACTTCTCCCCGTCTTTCTTTTATTTCTTTTTATTCCATCCGACTCCGTCCTCTTCGAGTCTTCACGCAATCTTCTATACGTAACTTGACTTATTACCTCAGCAGCCATAGAAAGGCCTGTTTTCACCGAGATAGATCATTCAGGCCACTTATGGAAAATTGTTTAGCTGCGTTTACGCGTCAATTGCTCGCAGAATTCCTCCATCCTGGGTATTACGTATTCTCCTATACCTCTGGTCCATCATCGCAGACTCCTTAGAAGAAACTCCATTTCCATGAGCTAGGTAACAGTTCCCTGGAGCAGCCACTCCCACCGAGTACTAGATCCCACGGGAGGGAACGTTTTGAATTCGATCCCGAAAATTCACTAGGTAAAAGAGAACATAGAATAGTAGGGATTCGTAGGGGCACAGAGAAGAGAAATATTTTTACCTCAGGAGCAGCAGCATCCGAATCTTATAATCCTAAGAAGCAAACGGGAGTCATGCAGAGGAGAGCACAATCATTTTTTTTAAACCGATTAACTTTGAAAATCCTTCCTACGTCCCCTGACTCCCTCAGGCAAGTCCCACGTGTTCGTCGTGCTCGGATCGGTGTCTTTCTTCTTTTTCTTTTAATTTTTTCAAATTTAACCCACAACCTAACAGATTCACACAGTACACGACTCTCTCCGACAAAAAAAAAAGGGCCAAATTCGTAAATTCTCACGCTGGACATCTAAAAACTATCAAAGATCCGAAACATTACAAAAAAAAATTCAAGAAAGACAGAGAGAAAATATCCAATCCGTAGGAGAGAAATACTCAGAGCGAAGGAGACAGAGATACTTGAAACGTTCCAAGATTTCAAGGTGGGCAGAGCCTCCTGCGAAGTAATATGCTCTCACCACATGAGGTCCTTTACCACTGATCCTCCTCTCAGCTCCCTTGATCCATAGGGCCCCTTTCAGACCGCAACAACATCACTCCACTCGCTACACAGACCCTGGACCACAACAGCATCCTCGTCTAGCTAAACTTGATCAATGTTTTAATTGCCGTTAATGATTCGGAGATATCTCATATGCCAGATATCCTCTTACCGGACGGTCGGATGACCGCCCTCGCCCTCCCCTCCCCTCCTTATTACAGACTGACCCCCCTACCCGCCCCTACCCCTCCTCAACAGAACCCACCTATTACATCTTAGACCATTCCAACTTCCTCCATCCATTTCTCATTCACCATTCATTCTTTTTTTTATAGGTAAATAAACCCAATGACCCACCAGGCATACCGGTAACGCATGGGATTCCAATGATCGATAAATCGAAAATACAAATAAAATTCTATCAACGAGCCAAACTTATCAGCCCAGTCTTATCAAGAAGTATGAATGAATCGCTCGAGGAAGTACTGTACGCCGTGTGCCGGGCCCTTACGCGTGATTCCAAGAGAATCCGAATGGGTCCGCTACGCGTGGGCCCTGACACTCTTCTGTAACAACGTTTACAAGGAATCCCAAGGTAAAATAACGCCGCGGGTGGTTACGATGTGTATAAAATAGTAACTGTCAGCGTGTAGGCCAAAGTTGATGGCACATTGTCATATTAAGCCGAGTGTAATTTGTCTGGTCTTCTTTCAACCACCCACACTATATACTATACAAGATAGTCAGTGCTGCATGTATGTACCTACCTATCTACCTGCCTGCCTGGCTGACTGCCTGCCTGACTGCCTGGTTACCTGCCTTCGTACCAACCAACCAACCAGGCAGTCATCATACCTTCCTTCCTTCTCGTTCAACGACCTACGCCTTCGATTCTGGCAACCCTGGGTCTTTGGTATTATAAAGGTACCTGGTATCTATACTCATCCTCGAGGGATACCGTGTTAGCTATGTATAGAGAGAAGAAGAAAGAGTGAAGGAACCTGGTCCAGTATCAGCCTGGCACGCAAGGAAGCAGCATCCCTAACGATTAATCCCAATCGGGTAGCAAAGAGAGCAAATAGATGGAATAAGTCCCCCGCCTTCTTGGCAAGGCCCCGATGACTGCCTTGTGAAAGTGTAATAATAATTTGGATGGCGACGGGCGGCCAGTTTGATGTCCTGACACCTGCTGGGACTCCTGCGCGACAATATCCTACCGGGACCTCCGAGCACGTGCGCCAGAGAAT
Organism: Calameuta pallipes; assembly: GCA_030142375.1. Taxonomy (NCBI): domain Eukaryota; kingdom Metazoa; phylum Arthropoda; class Insecta; order Hymenoptera; family Cephidae; genus Calameuta; species Calameuta pallipes. Next base: position 321,103 of record JARQSW010000338.1, read on the forward strand.
ACACCCAGGAGGTGATAACGAACTTCAGCGTGATCGGTATAATCAACAGCGATAGCCATTAATTCTTATTGTTTATAACAGTCCTTAATTAATGTGATCTCTTAGCGGCAATCACGACTCGTTCATTTGTTCGACAATTAATCACCCTCTAAGTGTAACTTACGTCTTACTACATTTGAATTTCTACGATCTCAATGGACAGAGCAATCGAGAGTAACAAGTAGTAGCGAGGCGACGAACGCCCTGAGCTACTCGTGGCGACACGCAGCAACGTATGTATACGCAGGATACTTCACAATTTTACATTCTAATTACCTGAAGTTACGAGCGAAACAACTAGCCGGCGGATCCGCGTGACGATGATTTTCCGGAACCGTAAACAGTTAAGAGTAAACCGTAAACTCTGCATGCGCGATAGCTCATACGCCTATGTGTCTATCATCGTACGTGGTTACTGTATATCTATATATGCAGTGGTTATACAAGGGTGTGTATACATATATATATACAATAGGCGTATACCTAACTTTACATCTATGTAACGAGCGTAACGGCCTCGTACGGTATGCCGTGATACGGTACACACGTCATAAGGATGACAGGTGAAGTGGTCCACGGTGCATCTTCCTGAATCGTACGATTTCCATTACTAGGTATGCTGAGTGATCCGGGAGATGATGAAGATGTCAGTGTTGATAAGGGAATGAGGTATCTTGGGTGTCTTGTAAAATTTGAAAATTAAACTTATTGCCATTACGGTATTGTTATCGGTGGTACAGATGAGGTGTCCATGATTGAGAATTGTGTTGAGTATGTCTGGATGCTGGGATATATTAGTCGGTCCAGGGACAGGTCCTGCCGAGATGAGGCCATGAGGAGGTTGAATCTATTATCGAAGCGAGTAACGAAGACTCCGAAGATGACTCTGCAATCCTGGCGACACGGGAGAGGCGTTTCGGTTTCAACGGGGGGTACCTCTTCTTGCTATCCTCTACCTTAGATACCCTTAGAGTTCATCTTGCTATGGCCGTTCGTTGGAACTGGTAGATTTACCTTATTTACTTTAATTCGTCTTTTCCATTGCGAATAGTTCGGGTATTTAAGATTCTTCGTGGGACGGAGGTCTGATGTATGCTTGAAGTATTAAAGATGATCGCTGTAGCTACTTAATGCTGATAGCTGTGAGCTATGAGCTATGAGTTATGAGCCATGACATTATGATCTGAATGATGTACACCGAAAACTAGATTCTTCTCAATGCCACGTACTCGCATCGTTTCAGAGTCACTGGCAATGGACCATGGCAATGGACAAAAGATCATCAGGCAGGAGTAAGTCGACCCGTTGGCAAATCCCATGTCTGAGCACTGGCAGCCGTAGATGTATTGGCTATCTCTTGTTGTGTATCTGGCATATTGTTAAGTTAATTGAAAGGGATGATAAAATCGCAATGTTTTTGACATTAAGAGAGCCACGGCGATGCTCGACACGGGGTACCGGGATCTTGCTGGAGGTGAGGAAAGAAAGAGACAAGGTGGAGGAGGATGGTCCAGGTTGAAAGAAGCTAGAGAGAAAGGGAGAAAGGTGAAAAGAAAGAGCATCCTTGGTTCAGCCTTCTTCTTAGGCAGATTCCCAAGGTTACCAAGGTTACGGAGGTGGGACTGCTCTCGTGGACGCACCTCCGAGATTCTTAATTGCAGATAAATAATATGAGCTTGCTAGGGACTTTTCAAATTGAAATTAGTTCGCGAATCTCTCGATCGTTATTCCCCATAATATAAGGGAGCTTTAATCCTGGTTACTTTATCGCTCCATTTACCCAGCAACATCAGTACCTGGAATAATCAATAATTCAATCAATACGGATGATCGAATACATTAATTGTAACTTTTTTTTCTATAAACACAGACCTCAACTTTCTCTAAGCCTGAAATCATCGTCGAGCTATCCTTAAACCTGTTGCAGGTTTAAGGTTCCTTGTCGAACTCCGCCCGATCTCATAGGTCCAACTGATGGTAACACGTATGAGGTCTCTGCTTCGGTGCGTGAACGCAATGGGTGACGCAACGAAGAACATGGAGGAGCTTCACCTCGGAGGACGGAGAATTCAAGAGAGCAAAGAGGAAACTACGAGACCAAAAGAAGAGGAGCAGTCCCGTTATATGGTCAGAGGGATAGAAGAGGACTATGGGAGATTCTGCATCGCGAAGGATGATACATGCGAGGGTAGAATTTCGTATGAAATCTGGGAAGTTGAGACGCAGCAAAGTGGACTAGAGGATGAGAATGGGATGGAAGGAGAGGAGAGAAGAGCACTCACGTCGACGAAGCTTATTTATGTATCTACGACGTCTAGGATTTACCGTCCGGGAGCCCCGAGAAGGTTTACCTCGGACACAGATAATTATCTGAGAACCTATACCGTGTTTTATGTAGGAATGCATTTCTTGTATGTAGGTATCTATATGTACATAGGTATACTCTGCGTAACCTTTTGCAATTCTCTCCTATTATTCCCCACCATTGTGTATCCATGACTATTTACTACGTTTGCATCTGCTTCTTACCTTAAAATCCTAAAGCACTGTATAACTATTCTTGAATGTACACTAAATAAATTCCCTAGACACCCTAAACGTCTGCAGGTATGTATATTATAGGGAATTACTTATCGGCTTCCTACGGTTACCACATGGTTAAGTTAGGTTAGGTGCTCCTGCAACTTCCTTAAACGGTTTATATAAATTTTCCTGCTAATCCAGGAACGAAATGTTTAGCAGCCTCTAAACAGCTCATTACCGATTATGCAACCTGTAAGAATTATGTTTAAAGTGCAAGAGAAACAATTTAACGTACTTATGCGATTCAAAAGGAGTAACGAGCGAGACCCATAAATTTCTCAGGCCTGAAGCCTAGGGATATTCGTCATGGGAAAAGTGACGTGCCACTTTCTACGCGAGCAATTAGCCATTTAAAAAAGTGCAACTTCCATCGATATCCTTAGACACTCTTTAACTAACAATGATCTCATATATCCTACCTGAATAACGAGACAATGGAGAGCGAGAAAAATGCGTAACCTCTGGAAACTTTTGCCTTCCCACAGAAACGTATTGATAACTGCAACTTTGTAATGATAAAAATCATTCTTCCCAGCATATGAATGACACTCTATCACTTAAACTTTCTATGAGGTCTACGCACAATCATTTCTCAAGAAATCTGAAGAAATACAACAGCACGTAATACCAAGTACACGCTGCTAACCTTTCTTTCTCACTTTGCACTCCACGGCCGTTTGAATCCTTGTGCCTGTAGTACATCTTTCTGCTCTCCGGTTCTTCTCCGTTCACTACGCGATATAAACGATACAAATGATATGTACAAACGATCAGTGTCCTCTCCTAGTTGCCAGACCTGGCGAGTCGAAACCCCCGTGGCGAGAACCTATCGCGCTCGGACGCCATTTTTACTTTTTACACGTAATAACTTGTAGCGTTAAGAGACGCGGCGATTGATTAATAGTCAAGCGAGCAACATTTTACAGTACATTCTCATTATCAGTAGTAACATCGAATCGAGTATAATACTAAATGATCTTTTCTTGTTCTTGATTATTATTATTACGAGATTATCATTGTCAGTAAAACGCCAAATACCAGACTGGCCATTAAACAAACTCTCAACGACTCCAAAAGTTACCGACCGGGCCGACTGGCGCGACACGATATACAAAATACATCGACAGCCTTGAATGGAATAAAGCAAGTTTAATGTAATTGCACCAGTTTTTCTCGGTTTCCAGTAGCCTTTGTGTAAACACGAACTTGCTCTAATTAAAGCAAATCAAAACATAGTTACTCCTCGCGCACCGCATAGAGCGTTTTAACGTTAGCTTGACTCGCACTGCTTTGGCTACTTGCTTCGCTGGTTACATTGCCTGTCTACCTACCAACCTACCTTACCTAGGTACTTACCAACCTACCTACATGACAGACACGCTCCGTTGGCACACATTAATAAACAGCACACGTTCCCCCCTGTGTTCCAGGCAACTATAGATAGCGTAGAGACGGGATAGACGCAGCCCGTACTAATTGCATCAGCATACCAGTTTGCCATGTCAAACTGCACCTGTGACTGTTACAGTACGTCCACAGCGCACAGCACACGGCTACGATGCTTTCTTCATCAAACAAGAGAAGAATCCTCATTGAAAATTCAGATAAAACGATGACGAGTGATAAGTTTAATGATTTTAATTAATCAATGTCAATCGTACGTCTTACAGTGGTTGAAGAAGATGTTGACGTTTCGTATTACAATAAACCAAAAGATTCTCTAATAAGATGCATCTCATTGTTACAGGTCCAAGAGGACGAGTCTTTAAGGTGGCAAAGGCGGTCTTTAGCATGGATCCTCGTATACATACGTGGTGCTCTCGCACGCCGGGAACCAAGAGTTATGCATCTCAGGTGTAGGTTCCCGGTAAACCGGAATGCAGATAACTACAGACCGCGTCTCGCGGTTTCATTTACCATTTTTCGATCGGCGCCGATCCCGAGAGTCGCTGCACTCTCTCGGCAGCCAACAGCTCACACAGTACACACCAGTCGTTCACTTTCTAAACGCACCTTGCTGAATCGTTGCCAATCGGCACAACGACCTTACGCTTTTAGGTCCCGTGTCTTTGAGTACAGGACATGTTCTCGTATGAATAAACACGTCAGCGAACGGATGAAGACCCGGTGCCTCTCGTTCGGACCAACGGTATGTATCCCTTTCTTTTTAATGTCCTGATTAGTCTTATCAAACGATCACCAATCTAATTGACAGTGTATTCAAATGTTTATACCTAGATAGACAAGAGTGTCAATTAGCTGCTGGTTATCGGCTACCAAAAACCAATGGGAAATTAATTGAAAATTAAACAGCTTTAACTCTTAATTATGCATACGTGGGACCGAGCGAATATCTTTCTTCAGCTGGACCAACTACGTCACGCGCGAGACCGTCGCTGAGTAGTTGAGACTGTATGAGTCCCATGCAGCTCCTGTCCCAGCCTTCTTCACTCCCTTCGGTCCACGTCCATTCTCCTTTCCCCTCTTTTTCCTTTTTCTTCCTTTCTCCATCTCCCATTCCACCTCAAGAATCTCTTTTATTTGCGCAAACAAATAAGGTACCCTTGGCCCCTGTTTGTTTATACACAACACTCGGCCAACTATTCCCTCTCCCTCCCCTCCCCGCTCTCTCTCTCTCTCCTTGATCGTTCTCGCTCCCGATACTGCTTCTACTCCGTCAGGAAAAAGAGGAAGTAAAAAAAAGTCAAGAGGAAGGATCCATGCCCGAGACACTATGGGTGCGTGATGGTTATAACTCTTATGTAACGCATCGTAATTTATATCCGCGGCTCACAATCAGGCCCATCCCGTAAGGGCCACACGTACCTTCTGATACGTCAGGCCCGTACCTAGGGCTATTAGGAGCACATACTCAGCTACCCAAGGATGGGACTTGCATTCTAACGCGGGTATGTTTAATTGAAAAGCGTAAGCGAGTAACACGCAGTGTACATCAGGATACATTGCTCACTTCATTTTGGTACATTTTAATCTACTCTTTCTTCGCTCTCTCTCTCTCTATCTCTCTCTCTCTCTCTCTCTCTCTCTCTCTCTCTCTCTGTGAGGGTAATATCCTGAAGTTTGTGCGTGCAGACGATCGTCGAGATGCGCCTTTATAGAGGTTTGCTTCGTTTCGCAGATCGGTTATACTAGTCCAATGAGAGGGAAGGAGGAAAAGGCAGGCAGGCAGGAAGGTAGGAAGGTAGGTAGGTAGGCAGGCAAGGAAGGAGATATATCGGGGATCGCGTGCCCGGGAATGTCGTTGCATGTTTAGCGAGTCTTTCGCAATTACGAAACGGCGGCTGCTGCTGCTGCTGTTGCTGCGATGCAGCAATGGTGGCAGCAGTGGCAGAGTGCTGGGGCTGCCGGAGGACGCCCACATTCTAGGTATATTCCAGAGCCGAGTAAAGACTTTGGAATCTGGTGTCTCCGGAGACATGAAGAGCAGAATCGGCTTCGGTATATACGAACTCGGAGTGGAGAACGATTTTGGCCCCGGGATACGCGAATTCTGAACTCTGAAAACGATTTCCTTGCCGATCCTTAGCAATCGTGAGCACAATGCCTGGAATATTTGGCAAATGAGTGTGTCTCTCGGGCCTAGTCACACGCGAGGAGTCCTGAAGAACTAGCGGAGGATACTAACGGAGGCCGCAGACGCCCGCGTTATATGGCCATTCTCCAGGAGTTAATAAGCAACGATGCTCGGCCGTCTCTGCTCAAATGACACAGGCGCAAATTATACGGCTGGATAGAAAAAAGGAATTGCGGTGAGCGAATGGAATTGCTTCGAAAAACGGCCAGATCCGTCGAACGGACAAAGGATTGGCTCTACGATTTTGGGAATGAGTGTCTGTCTCATATTATTCTCTATCTACGAGTCATTTGCGTCGATCGGTAATTGCGATCCGCTCGGAAATACGATTCCACCCGAGGCCACCGACGGCCGTTAGAATCCTATAGAAAGACTCGACGAGACATAGACATATGTATACGTTATATATTTATGCATGTGTGTATATATGTATATATATATATAAGACACATATGTATCTAGATGCCCAATGTTTCCCGTATTCTAATTCGTATAAACGTCGAGATCGAAATATTCATCCCCGCGGTGAACGGGTGGTGTCCGCAATTACCCAACTTCTTTCTTACCGGTGGCTTCTCTCTCTCTCTCTCTCTCTCTTACACGACCACCTCGTCCTCCTCCTTCTTCGCCACCACCACCATCTCTCCCTCCTATATCCTCCCGTTCATCTTCCTCCGTCTATACTTCCATGTCCACACTGAAGCCTCTCCTCCTCACCTCCACGAAGGTTCCTCCTATACTACACCTCCTCCACCTTCTCTACCTTCTGCCCCGTGCATCTGCGGGCAATTCGGAGCGAGCCGCCGGATTGCGAGCACGGCATACCGGCAAGCCAGCCCAGTCATTTTCAAAAATACCCGGCAAAACGATTCGGCCGCTATTACGACGACCCGATCTTTATCTCACTCTCTCGCACACCTCGTACCGAGATTCTCTCTCTCTCTCTCTCTCTCTCTCTCTCTATTTCTCTCTCCCTCCCTCCCTCCCTCTCTCTCTCTCTCTCTATCACGCAGTCTTCGCAAGCCAATCGAGGCACCCTCGTACTTGGCTCCACCCCTCCACCTACCCCCCTTCTCCCTTCTACCCCTCGCGATTCACTCTTCGAGTCCTTTGGATAAAACAGGATTCTCTCTCAACAGCTTCCTCGCTACTTTACACAGTAAGTATATCTATAGGTATCCTAGGAGTACCTCCTAAAGGAAGATGCACCAGGTATACCTATAGCAAGGACTATCTTCCTCTCAGCTCTTCCAATCAAAGTTTAAGAGGACTTGCGTGTCGCCATCGAGTCCAACCTGGACCCTACGAAATGGGATCAAACCCGGCGAGTTACTCGTCCTGGAAGAGATTTTCGCATCTCTTCACCCGAAGGGTCTCCGAATCGCATCCTTCCTCGAGTACATCTGCGAGGTCCATCAGATCCTCGGTCAAGACGGGTGGGGAGGAAGGAGTGCCATTCACCCCGGTACAGTTGGTAAAGTTGGTAGACTTGCTAAGAGTTGGCAGGGACAACCGGACAGATACAGATATGCTAATACACGAGTCGTTTACACGTGATATATAGCCGAGCAGACGAAGATGCCGATTCCTATCTACGTCCTTGTCGCACCAGTGAAAACGCACCGTCCGTCCCTCTCTCTCGGATTCACGAGGGCGTTCAATTAATATTTTACCGATTTTCCTTACAGGAGAATATCATTGCCCGAAGTTGCAGATAATGCCAAGTTTTAATTATCCAATACAGCCAACGCAAGGACGTCCAGGCTACTGAGGAAGGACGCCGAAAAAAAAAGGTTAAAAATATAAAAAAGCCGTAAAAAAGAAAGTATCGAGAGGTCGACGATAAGCGTCTAGTGATACAGCGAAAAAGCAAAAACGATGCCCGAGCAAGCAGAGTTTCACTGCGTTACTGTACGGGTGGGAGTGACTTTTTTTCAGATTTCAGAAAAGACACGGTGCGTCGAGTGTCGGACGTCAAGCCTTGGGAATAATCACTACAATTACCTTACCGCCACGAAATCGGTTCCTAGAAGACCAATGTAAAAGGCAGAAACGATTTGGCTCCGATTGCCCTTCGGTACGGATGACTTCTTGCTCCGGGATTCAAACTGACCATAACGCTAGGTGGATGTTTCACTATTTACAGGCACGATAATCGAGCTGACCTTGCATTTCCATGAAGGCGACCTGACTTTCCTGCAATCTCGAATTCCTGTATAAAGTCCCTTTTCAACGATATATACATATATACTAACGACTCGGCGTGTAATTTTACAGAGTTTATACGCTCTCACGTTGACAGTGCATGAGGTTGCTTCTGTGTATTATAATCATCACTTCCATTACACCTTCTCCTGGAAGTATCCTCCTGGTGCACTTCCCTGTCTGGTACCGGGACTAATAACGCTGCTGACTTTACAACCATTTTAGAGGCTCTTCGCGATCTCATTCGCTTTTAGCCCCAGCCAAGGCCGGATCGCTTTTTTACCCTGGAACACTCGGCTGGAGTCTCTCGCTACAGTCGTACCGGCTCCATTACCGGCAGGAGAGGAGAGGAGAGGAGAACGTAGAGGAAGAAGCGAGAGCGAAGGAGGAACGAGGATAGAATAAAAGTAGGACACCTTGAGGTGAATAATTCAAGAGTAAATTCGAAAATTCAAATTCTCCCCTAAATCATTCGAGATATCACTGAGGTAATCGGTATGGCCGAACAGAAAATTCTTAACAAGGGGACAACGATAAAACATGTCCTTTGGAAAATGCCAATCGTACGGGTTGAACGTAGCCGCCGCGCTGAGCGATCAAGTAAAAGGCCAGCGAATAGAACAAACTCATAACTCTCGTAACACTCTAGAATTTAAGTGTTCTAATAACATGGACGGGGGCGGCCTGTGAACGGTACCCTATTTATGTGGTGTATATATGTACATATGTAGTATGTGGTATATGTATAAGACCTCACTAGGATATCGTAGACTCATATTGATGCTGAACGGTTAGACCTCATGGATCCAGCAAGGGATCCATTTCCAGGAACCGCTTATGCTCGCGTAACATTACCGTCTCTCTCTTGGGCTACTCTTCTGTAAATTTACGAGCACTCGAAATTATGCGCGTTTCAAGAGAACTCGCGCGCGAAAGCACCGAACCCGGGAAGCCAAAGGGAGTTCGTCGACCTGAGGTCTCTCCTTCTCATCATCAAATCGAGACACCGCAAGATCCATCTTTCCATGAATCGAACGAAACTCACGCACGAGCAGATACGTCTCTCTTGGTTCGTCTGTCATGAGAGAGAGAGAGAGAGAGAGAGAGATTTCATGAAAAATAAAAGAATGTAACGAAGGGAGTACATTTTATGCAAGCTGGTTCGATATATTCGATTTCAATACGATCGGTCGATTTTTTACGTCACGAGTCACTACCGAGTTGGACCGAGTTTACGTTTAAGTAGTCATTGGAGCAAAGTAATACTAAGTATTTTAGTATCTCTACGGAGCGTCCACCTAGTATCGAGACTACTAAGGTCTGCCTGTGGACGTTCCAGGTCGAGGCTCAAAAGATCAAATTCGCAAGGCTCGTATCACATGAGCATGTTAAAATGCAGAGGACCGATGAAAGAAACGCATCGATTTCCAGCAGCGTTCACAAAGTCGAGTATAACAGCCTATAAGGAATGGGACTCAGGATTGAACCGTAAAATGAGAAACAATTAAGCTTTTATAGAGTTGCAATCCAGAAGGCAGTGCCGCACCGTCTGCGCATGCGTCTGCGCATGCGTCCGTGTATGCGTCTTCGTACGCTCATACAACTTGTTACGACCGTCAAGGTCGGGAATGTACCAGAGATCCAGGATAGCTGCCAGACTATTTTTAATCATTTATTCTGCCTATGCGTGTACGCGCATCAGTGAACTCGCGCATTGCCTACTTAGTTGAACCAGGCTCGAGCAGTCAGTATAGAAATAGTCTAGGAGTATTAAAAACCTAATAGGTTAGGATAAGTAGGTGCGTATCGTGAGGAAGGAGGATTTTACGTTAAATAATAAAATTTTTCATACTTTTCTTAGAGGTACTCACGGAATGGCACTTTAAAAACTGAAATTCTAAAAAGCTCCAACTAGGCCTTGAAATCATTGGAGGATCTTCTTCGCGCTCGACTTCACTGGCGTTATTGATTTATCCTCAGCCGCCTTCCTACAAATAATCCCTTGTAGCAATAATTGCTGACAATATATACCGCAGGCAGTCCGCCTGCCCGACGCTTGGCCGCACAATATTTACAGTCCCACGGTGAGTGCAATGCCAGCTATCCAGCCAGCCAGTCATCCAAGCCAACCAGCCAGCCAGCCAACCAGTCATTGCGAGTACCTCTATACCTAGCAAGAGCTTAGTGGCCACTGCAGGGCACCGCCGGTATTTAGCAGTTAACGATTTCAAGATTTTTCCTGAGTTTATCCGCACGTCTTAGCCTTTATAGAGTTGCTCTATTTGCCAGTGGTTCTCGAGGTCGAGATTACGGGATATGGAGCATACGAACCAGTGGCGAGGAGGGTCAAGGGTTAGGATACACAAGAGGGTAAAAAAGAGAGAAATGGAGGATAGTTAAAATTGGTCCAGACCATAGAACAACATCCTTGGGCGTATTTGTAATTCAAAGGTAAAGAACGTCCGACAAGGTTTTCTACTTAAAATTCCTCTTTCCTTTTCTCTTGCTTAGCTGCGTTTTACCCGGGAACATTTGAACTTGTAAGAATTTACAGTATTGTGAGTCCCCTGGGCTCACAGGGTCATAGTCGCTTGAAGCGGCGAAGGGGTTGAGGTCGGTAAGGTTACGGGTCTTTGGATTCTTAAATGACCCGGCAGGTCAAAAAAGTGGGCCCGAAAAAAGGATGGTCCCTGGACCTTAAGCATAACCAATTGCATGTGTGTCTATGCCCATAAATTAGGGATTCGCGAGAGTATCTCACCGGGCGCAATTAAGATATCGTTCGGTGATACGAACAAAAGGAGATGCGTCTGGCTGCTCTTTAGCGTTAGACGTTTAATTACGGTGCCGGCAAAAAGCTCTCGTAAAAATAATTTCAAATCAAGCGGGCCTCCGGTCTAATTAAATTTTCGCGTAAAAAGAATATGAGCAGGTTGCATGATTCGGAGAGAGCAGGGAGAGAGAGAGAGAAAATTACCAGAGTATAGAGAAGTCATCCTAAAATTCTAATCCTGATCCTCTCGAGAGGTCTGTTTCTTTTGAATTATTTTTACGGCACAATTAGGTTAACCATAAATCATAAATATAGTAAAATATTTTTTACTGTATAATTAGAGAGAGAAAAAAAATTAAAAGAGTAAAGAGTGAAGTGAAAAATATGCAGAGCTGAGTGAATTCGATATCTCCAGGTATATTCGAGAGGATTATTAGCCGATTGCACATATCCAATGTCCACCAAAGAGGACCAAGAGGACCTCCGCCGAGAGGAGAATCTCAGGAGTGCCCGAACCACCCACAAAAATAAAACTCGGAGGATCTCTACCTAGGGTATGGCATCCTGGCTGTCTGACTGTCTTGTCGGGTGGCTGGTGCAACCGTAAGAGTGAAATTGTATGGGCCCCATAGGTAAGTATGCATGTATAAGAAGGACCCGAACAGTGTGAACCTGTCCACAGTTATAAATAAGGCACCAGGGGTCAGGCTGAGAGCCAGGTTTACGAGATAAATACCGTAAGTTATGCCGTGGGGGGAGGGGGGGGGGGGGATAATTCTACGATTTAACATGATCTGCTAAAGTGTCCACGTTGCCGCCTTCTAAGAGTCCTCCTGGTACTCCAACCCTGGTCCAGGTCATGTACGTGATCATCGATGTGAGTATTGAACTTGTTACCCGCGCACCAGGTATATGAAGAAGTAACGTTAAATCGCTCGGAACTGAGGGAACGAAAAGTCTAGGGAAAGTCGTCCTGGTCATCCTGGTCCGGTTAGAGGGCAGGATGCTTGGTAGGCGTGGATAATTTTTTGTGGCTCCTATCAGGACTCTCGGGGCCCGGAGGAACCCGGGGTGAGAAAGTGGGAAGATGCCGAAGGAAAAGGGGAGGAAAAAAAGGGGGGAAGGTTGGGGCCTCAGCCGAAGTTCCCTCCGTTCGGGCAGGCCATTGTGCGCAACAAAGCTACACTTTTCTACTCGATCCACCTAATGGATAATTAATTTTTGATAAATCGTCCGGCCATGACTGGCGCGGCACGGTGTAATTTGTTTTTCGATTTCTCACAAAGGACGCGGACATGCGCCTCACAAAGACCAGGCCCCAAAGATACGTCTCAAAGAGGGTTCTTCCTATCCCGATGCCATCGAAGGGGATGAATTTTTTTTTCACGATGCAAACCCCAAGATCTGGATACGTCCAGCAGGTACGGCATCCGATCATAAAAATCTGTTAAGGGACTTGCGGACAATCGGTAAGGATGGTACGAGCTAGCCCGAAGCGCTCGCGTGGCTCCTGAGTCCCAACGCCGACAACCCCGACTGCATCACGCAACGAGAGCTGAACGTATCGAGTTGATCATGGACGTGCTATTATGCGTACGTGCACCGATGCAACGGTGCGCAACTGCATCTGTGACCTCGCTACCAATAATCCGCTGGAAAACGCAAATGGCGTCTAGTCCCGATCTAACTTGAATACCGAGCCATTTTCATCCTCACTATAATCAGGCTCGATCTCTGTTTTGTCGTACCGAGCCCACGAGGCAGGATCCTCTCTTCGAAGGTGGAACAAGAATAGACAACCTGAACAACATAATCGCGTGGACTTTCTGATGGGTTCGCGAAACGCCGGCAGCCTCGGAAAAAGGGCGTCGACGGGGGGGCCTTTAAAGGCGCTAAGGGGCGCGCTTTAACTCTCTTTCTCTCTCTTGCTCTCGCGTGCGAGAAGGGAGCCTCTCTCGTTACTGCGCGAGGCGGAGGATAAAGGCCTCGAAGAGTGGCCGTCGTAGCGGAAGAATTTTAAACATAGCCCAAGAAGAGAGTGGCTGCGGCCGTGGCCATGGTTGGGTTTAGTGGTGCAATTTCACTAGCGAGACTCATCTCTCTCCACGTCCCTCTCTTCTTCTCGCTCTCTACCTTCTTCTCATCTTTGCCGATCACACCAGCAGACTCCTCAGAGACCGAGAGAAGGAGAGAGAATGAGACTCGCCGAAAGACAGGCTGAACTCCACTGAACTCTACTCCACTGAGCTCAACTGGTGTCTACTCCACTGGACTAGACTCCCGTCCCGTCCAGCCAGACTCTCGTCTCATACTGCATCCTAGAGGTAATTTACTTTCTATCTTCGTTCACTGCATCAGACGCATCTACGTACCTCTTCGTTCCTGCCTGCGCTATACCTTCGTCGTGCTAACTCGAAACCTTCTGTGGTCCAGGATGCACTAGACCAGCCACTTGGACCATCTCGTCTAAATCGAGTGAACGAAGTATGGATGAATACCAACCGACATACGACTGGTATACCGAAGAATTCAGAAACAGAAGGACACGAAGACGTGGCGGATATAAGGGAAACAAATTCCCATTGAGGAACAAGATCCTGTGAAGTCTTGGTCCAGGTACCTCAGACTCGCAAAAGGGAGTGTTAAATCAGACTCTGGACGATATATCAGTAGTACCACAATTCCTGTGGAATTCAACGAAAATTCAAATTAGCTAGATGCAAGATCAAGAATTCTCATGTTTCTTCGAGTTACCATACGTTGGTACGGCTGTAAAGTTAGTTACTAGTAAATCCGTATTGGCGTATTTTCACAAGCAGATATATTTTATATATGTATATACATATGTAAGTATATACAGATATATAGGTGGTTTCCTCTACCTACTTTTACTCTACTCCCCTTTCCTCTTTCTCTCTCCGTCTCCTTTCCTCGTACGGACTTCTCTTGATCTCTCGGCTCTCCAGTATCGCGTCATCTCTCTCCATCTCGTGGTAAGAGTTAAGAATTCTCTCTCCCACTCCCGTAGCATCACTAGGCCTGGTATAATTAATACGGGCCCCGTGGAATGCCGGTCGTCTCACTGAGGTCCCATCCCCCTGAGGTCCCTAAGATCCCAGAGGCCCCTTAGGCTCTTGAGGCCCCAGAGCACTCCCCCTCCCCGCCCCCCTTACTAACCTCACTCTCTCGCCTCCGCTCACAGCCTCCGCCGACAACCCCTAAGCAAGTCTAGCTGGCTGGTCTAGTCAGCCATCTAAATCCAAATTTTTTAAGATCCTCTACTTGGCCCAGAATTTCTCACTCACCTTGCGTGTCTTGTTAAAAAATAGGGTACCCATCCGGAGCAGCTTCTTCTGAGATGGTCACTGGGACTCTGAGAGATTTACAACGAGACCACTTGTTCTGCTCTTCTGTTTCCTTTCAGAAATATCTTGAATTAGAATCAAGAAAATTTGACAGGACACTCTCGATACGTAGACACGGTCTGGGCCTTATGTTCTTTGACCTCATTTTCATATAGAGACCTGATAAGGAGGAATTCATTGATAAATGTTGTATGACCCCTAAAAGAATCTTCACGAAGACATAAAGTTCTTCCACTAAGATAGTTTCAGATTCCAGAAGAAGATTCCGCACGCCTTTCAACTTTCCAAACTCATTGTACCCGGGGACCTGGATTCTGTTTGCTTGGGCCTTGTTCCCGCATTAGTCTCGCTACACCCTCCTCCTTTGTCTTAACGAAAAAGAGATCGGACGCAAGGAGCAGAGTTGATGGAAAAGAAAAGAAAAAAAAAAAGATGGTATAGTACCAAGACGAGCAAGTTAAAGTCGAAGAAGAATATCAAGAGGAAAGAATAAACTAAAGAGTGAACAGAATAGGAGCCTCTTCTAAGAGGCCCAAACTTCTGGACCCAATAGGGTATCCTTCCAGCCTCGTAACTTTGGCAATCAGATAACGGACCCATTAGTTTCATTTCCCAAGTCCCAGCAATTTCTCTCGCCAAAGAAACGTCACCAGGCGCGATTGCCCAACCGTGCGAACCGTCACCTCCGAGCATCAGGCCCATCGCGTCAGGCCCCAAATCAGTGAAAAACAGTCCCTAAAAATTCCACCAATCATTTTTTCACCTGGAATCATAAAAAAAATTCTTGCTTCCTCTAAAACAAAAGTTCATCCAAATGACTACCAAGACCCAACCAACCCTATGATCTCCTCCAACTCGTTCCATGCTCCCCACGCATAGTCAACCTGCCTAACCTGCCTAACCTGCCTGTAACCTCCGTACGTTGCGTAGCCCCTTGATCCACCTAGAGAGAAGTACCCACGCACGCGATTCCCGTGTCTCTCATTTGAAAAGCAGCCTCCAAGAATACTCTTACACGTTACACTCTCGATCGATCACACCCTTGGACCATACTCTGGATCATCAATATACGCAACGTGGAACGATGCAATTCCCGCGAGAGGAAGATATTATATATACCAAGAGAATCGAGCCAACGTAGAGGAACCAGGGGCAACAGGTGGTCCCAGTTTCTAGAGTATGCTCCAGGCTCGTAAAACATCTCCTTGGCATCCTCGCTTCCTCGCGTCCACGTATCATCGCTCGTCCTCCTGGCGGACCAAATGCCGAGCAGCTTCTACGCACGAAAGATTCTCCCATGTATACACACGCGCATGCATATTACAGCGCAGAAGGTAACGAGCTCCCTAGAATTCAAGGTTCCTCATCTCTACGCTACACTCGATTACCTCAGTCTCATCCCGATGCTCTCATCCTTAAGGCCATCTCGGTCCGCACTACAACCTAACCTCTAACGTAAGCTCTACCGATTCCTGGGAATGCATTTGACCCAACCACCTGCTGTTAGCAGAATGGACCCTGTTCCTGGTCTCTCGATCCTCGCCAAACAATAAGACGCACTCTAACCTCTTACGACATCGCAATAGCCTCATTCCAAAGGTGCAACAAGCGGAAGTGCAACTTAGGAAAATGAAGAAGATGCGAGCGGATAGTCAAAATAAAAATTAAATAATTTATTTTATGAAATCATTTTTTTTTTTTTTTGGCTATACATATATTATGTACTCCCTCTATCTAAATGCATACGTATACGTATATTCTGGGGATCCTATCGGAAAGTAATTACCCCACGATGTAATTAATCAAATTCCACGTAGGGATGACGCGACGAAATGAAATCGGCCTTCGGGCCTCGGAGTCCATTAGCGAAAGAGGCGTTAGCGGATCGTCAAGTTCGCATTAGCTTATTCGCGAATCGTGAATCGTGATTCGCCGATCCTCAATCGTGACACTCGAACCTCGAATATCTTCTTTGATCTTGAAGTGAATCGAACGGAAGAGCCATTTCGATTCTGTCATATATATCCGCCTTTATAGTGTAATTCTTCATTAAAGTATGTAGTATATAATAATTTTTCGAGAACTTGAAGACGCTAATGAGCATTCGCAAAATGGAATAGAAAGGTGGCGACCGTCATGTGAAACGTTCATTCGAATCTTAATATATATATAATACTTACATGCACTATACCAAGTGCATTGGAAAGTGCACTCGGTGCATACAACCTCGTTTCTCTCTGATCGAATGCATCTACCCACTTATATATACCTCTATACTGTATACCTGTATGTAATCCATATAACGTACAAGTATCTACCTACAGTCCAGCTACAACTGCAACCACAACAACAACAGCGACTGCAGCTACTGCCAATCGAATATACAGAGATCGTCCAACTGAGTGAATGTAGGCACGAACGCTTTCTCCATCAGGATTCAGGTCTGATTCTCACGTGGACCGCGTACTGGGAATACTTGGAAATGAGATATCCCGATTTTAACACGAGAATAGAGATCAGTTAATAGAACAAATATATTTATCTAGCTTCTGATAAGGGTAAAACAAAAGTTGACGCTGATTCGACGAAATTGAAATGATCTTGTTGATTTTACTTACGGTCAATAATTTTAATTGGAAAGAGTCACTCTTAAAGGTTAGGACCTGAGCTTTACTGTACGGTCCATACGACTATCTGACTTGACTCTAGTCGTAACTTCACAGCATCCCTATAATCATAGCTCCAGGCAAGATCGAGCAATCACGTACGTTGAATTTTTCTTACGTCTACCTGCATACTCGTTGCACTTTATGTGCAGTTCTTCTTAACGGTCTTACGGAGCCAGTATGACTTTGGTGAACTAGCATAACTCTAGACCTGGTTTACTCGCCGTCGATTTTTAGCTCGTGTAATCATGGCTTTATCGTGGGTAAAATTAAAAGTTTATGTGGTACGTGGTTCCGGAGCCCTGCCCATGACTCGTACGAAAGAACGAATACTTGGGTTGGATTTTATTGAGTATATTTTTATTAGCGCCGTTATCCGGGACAAGTGAGATTACCATTTCTTGCTGACGAGTTATCTGGTAATTAATAGAGTCAGGTCGGGGAATAAAGATTTGGCTGAAAAATTGGACCTTGGAAACCAGTCGAACTGGGTACGAGTTGGACGTTCGGGATTTGAGCGATGTCAGAGAGCGGCTAACCTGCTCGAGAAAGCTTCTACCCGGTGTCCGGAGGAGACCGGTGGAGTTAGGGGGTGTTGGGGTAAGGCAGAGGCAGAGGAGGTTACATGTGGGATAAGGAGGACGAGAGGGCGGAGTGGGTAGACAGCAAAGGGCTAAGGTAGGTAGGACCAACGAAAAATCTGTAATTATAATAATTATAGCCGCGTGGACAACAATTATAAATCACCATTGAACTAGGCACTGAAACGCCAATAAAATATTGTACTGGCTGAGCCATTAACATCTGTATACACCAGTTGGAGGTACGTGTGGGGCCCACCACCCGATTGAAAAATGTACTCATTTATTCTCTCAATTTCCATCGGCATTCGGCGAACCCCTTCGGCGAACTCTCAATGCGGATGACAATCTAAAAAGAGAAAAGGGACTGGTTTCCTCTCTTTCTCTTTCTCTCTTCTTCACTCTTATTCGCCACTCTCTTCTTCTCCCTCGCTCCTTACCCCCCTTTTTCGGGCCCCACTTCGCTCAACGTTATGAATGACAGCCGCTCAGTCAGTGCGGCGCAACTACCTCGCGGACCCACCCTACTTTGCCAATGAACCCAAAAGTCAGATTTCCTTTTGATATCTCAGAGACGATCGTCGCCATTTTGAATAATCCTTTTGTTGTCAGATAAACGTATCTCCTTTGGAGAACGCGGAGTGGTGCTGTTTTATCATAAGAATGATAGGAGGGTGGAATGATAAATTGCGATAGAGACTCACCTTGATGAAGCAGCGTCCTACTGGAAGATCCTCAGGAACGGTGGCGTTGTAGAGCGGCTTCTCGAAAATGGGCTCGTTTTCATTATTGTCATAAACTGTCACTTGCACTGTAGCACTACTGCTGAGAGGAGGATGACCGGAATCCGTAGCGACGACGATAAGCGTCGGCGTCGGATTGGTCTCGCAGTCCACGTGGGCGATGGTCGTTATGCGACCTGTGATCTCGTCGATGGTGAACCACGTGGAATTCTTGAGGGAATACTTTATAGCGGAATTAGCACCTTCGTCAAGGTCCGTCGCGGTGACGTTGACCACTGACGTTCCAGGGTCAGAAGCTTCAAGTAGATGACCTTCGTACCGGTCCTGATCAAATTTCGGAGCATTGTCGTTAACGTCGGTCACCAGGAGTTTGAAGGTCCTAGCTGCTCTGAGAGGAGGCGTCCCAGCATCCGTAGCTTCCACTGACAACTCGTAGACGGGTTTCTCCTCCCGGTCCAGAGGACGCTCCACGACCACTAGATAGATTATGTTATCCCGGGTGGCTAGGCCGAAGTGCCCATCGCCACCCGTAAGCGTAACAGTAGCGTTCGAATACTCGGTCCTAGAGTCCGGATCACTGACGGATATCCTCGCGACGAATTCACCAGGTTGAGCACTCTCGGATATCTTGGGCGTCGCGTCGTCCGATAAGAATATCACTGTGATTGCCGGCTGATTGTCATTAACGTCCGTCACTCTTACCGAAAGAAACGCGCTCGCCTCCAGAGGCTGAGCACCCCTGTCCCTGGCCACCACGACCAACTCGTGTCTCTCCTTTGATTCAAAGTCTAGCGGCTTATTCACATACACCATCCCGGTCTCAGGGTCGATCCGGAACATCTCCTCGCGATCCGATTGTCTCCTGTTTATGGAGTATTCGATCTTCCCGTTCTCCCCGGCGTCGGCGTCGCTGGCGTTCACTGCCAGCACCGCAGTGCCTACGGTTGCGTTTTCAGGAACACTCGCGGAGTACCGAGTCTGATTGAAGATCGGTGGATTGTCATTGACGTCCTGGACCGTGACGTTGACGTGGAGTCTGGAGCGCAACGGTGGAGCACCTCCGTCTAGGGCCTCGATTATGAGGTTGTAATTAGACCTCGCCTCTCTGTCCAGAGACCCAGAGTTCTGTAGATCCAGATAGAGGACCCCGTCGCGTCCTCTGTGAGGTGCCAGTCTGAAGACGTCCCCCACGTTCCCAGCGACGATCTCGTACCTCTGCGTCGAGTAGGGACCTAGATCCGGGTCCTTGGCCGGCGGCAGAGCGCGCTTGGCGTCGCGCGGTGAATTCTCAGGAAATTCCACGTCCACGTGCTCGACCGGAAACGTCGGCGCGTTGTCGTTCTCGTCGAGGACCTTGACGACGACCCGGACGTTCTGGGGCAGAGCCACCAGGCTATAAGAAGCTCTGGTCTCCCGATCTAGGGGTACTCTAGTCCTTATCTCTCCCGTCGACTGATCGACTATCAGATCTGCGTCGACAGCCGACCCTGGCACCGACACTATCAGATACGGCGGACTATCCGCATCGATGAAACCCACCCGGGTCCCGGGT
Source organism: Calameuta pallipes (assembly GCA_030142375.1). Taxonomy (NCBI): domain Eukaryota; kingdom Metazoa; phylum Arthropoda; class Insecta; order Hymenoptera; family Cephidae; genus Calameuta; species Calameuta pallipes. The sequence continues at coordinate 341,205 of JARQSW010000338.1, forward strand.
GGCGCGTTCTCCGAAACCTCGAGGGTCTGCACCAGGTCCGATCCCATACCTGGGGCGAGCATCGCGCCCAGGACGAGGGCCAATAACAGCGCCCTTACCGAGCGCATCCTGGGACCTCAGGAAAGTACTATCTCGAGGTCTCCATTCCTGATCCCGCGCACGTCTAGAGGACTAGCTGTCTAGATGCCACCCGGGTATGCGAGACTCTCGAAGGAGAGTTATCTCCAGGATTCGGAATGCAAAAGGCAGGAGAACCTTCCTTAGGATTGTCCTGGTTATCAGGTGCCTGGTTATACTTAATCCTCAAAGTATCATAAACCAATCACCACTCTTCGTTTATTTTCCTCTAGAGTCCGTGATTCCTCGTGATCCCGATACGTATTCCTGATTTCACAATTGTTACCCCGATACTCGACGGGATTCCTTTCCAGACCTCATTCTGATTATCCGACACGTATCGTTTTCTCTTCCTTTTCTTCTTGTTCTCCGACACTAGAGGATTCACCAGCACCACGAGCACCGCCAGCACTACCACAACCGCCAGCACGAACACGAGCAGCACAACAATAACAACAACAGGAACAACAAGCACAACCAACACTACAACCACCACCCACACAAGAGCCACCTCCTTTTCCTCCAGCGTACTTCAATTATCTCTTTTCTTTCTTTTACCCTCGATCTTATCTCAACCTCCCATCTATCATTTCTCACGTCAAATTCAGCCTAAACTAGGAGCATATATCGCCACCTCCTTTCACGGCTCTTACATTCCATCCTCCTTCATTCTGTCTTCTAAATGTTTTAATCCTTCTGTCCTCCCCCTCGCCTCCTCCTCCTCCTCCTCCGTCTCCTCCACCGCCACTTCTTCGGCTCGCACCTCCCCTTCGTACACGACTACGTACTATCGCCTCCCTCAATACGTAGCATCTACTATCTACACCGGGACTGAATATCTCTTCCATATACGACGCACGAGGACGATTTACTCTCCCGTAGTAGCAGCAGCGACCGGCCGCAGCATCGGCAACAGAAATAGCAGCAGCAACAGCACACCGGTCACAAGGGGCCGGCGACCGCCGGGCCTTTCGAGACACACTCGCGCACCTCTCTGGCCGCCACCTCGGTCGTCCTCACCTCCATCTTCCTTCCCGTCATCCTGACGATCATTTACTTTCTTCTTTTCTTCTTTTTACTCTCCTCTCTCTCTCTCTCTCTCGCCCTCTCTCTCTCACACACACGCACGCACTCCCTTCTCTTTCTCTCTCTCCTCTCACTCTCTCACTCTCAACGCCTTTCGAAATACTCTTCCGAGTAATCGCGCCTGCTATTCCCTCAAGAGACCAGGGACTAGTTCTCTACTTGACTCCGAATCTCTTCACCTGGTGCAGAGCTTCGATTACCGGTTCTAGAATTGCATCTACCTGCCTTCCTGATATCCCTCTGGAAGCGCAGCGTGGTATCCTCTCCCTGGAATAACTCTAGACACTCGGTGCACTGAGAGAACTCGCGCTCTCCAAACTCCATCCGAGGAGGAGACGGTCCAGCGCACTTGGTACGGTCAATCTATATAGTATATACAGTGCATATATCTATATCTATATCCATATATACATACGCATATGGGTATATAGACAGATAGAATATATATATATATATATATATATCTACATCAGGTTAATATTCCTCTCAGAAACTTTAAGGAGGAACTTTACGCGGTCGCGCGACTATCTCAACAGGCAGACCGGGATCTGCTTCCTTCCACAGGAACACTTCGGTTGCGGCCGTTCCGGACAGCCGTGAACGTGACTCTCGCACGATTTCGCGGTACCAGCGTCCGTTCCGCGCGGCTACGAGGTTAGGCATGCACTGACATGGCGGCACCTGCAAGGCCTACCCTTCCCCTGGTTCGCCTGACTCGCTTGGCTCGGTCAGGGGGACCCACTACCTGGCGGCCATCTTGGAGAGGGGAGATCTCCTGGGCCTCACTGGGCCCCCCGACAATCAACTCTCCGGCTGCGGTGCACCTAGACTATACCTTCTTACCTACCTGACTGAGGTATGCGGGATCTGACTTACCGGCAGAGTTCCTACCAGCACGAATCTCGGATCTTCGCACTGGCATCTACCCTCAGACTTCTGGGCTCTAGTTTTACTCTATCACACTCGCCTCCCTTTCCGGTGATCTTGATCCTCGTTAATAACTCGTGCATCCATATTTATCGATACTCAATGATTCCTTAAATCGGATCGATCATTCGAGTAGCTGGGCTCTTTCGAAAGTGCGACCCGAATCTGTCAATAAGTCATCGCCTGGACTGAGGTTATGTTCGCGAGCCAGGATACTAGCTTGGCATCTCTTTTCCATCTCTCTCCGGTATCTCTCTCTCTCTTTCTCTCCCTCTCTATCTGGCGGCTCTCTAGACTCTCGCGGAGGGTCGAGGACCTACCTGACTCTACGAGTAGGCAGATAAATCTACCTCTACCACCTACTAGCTACCTGAATGGACAATGCACGCGAGCGAAACGTGCATTATTCCTATTTGGAGGGTCGCGGGAGTTTCTGCACTTTTTACAGGTGCAATTCAGCTCGTACTGCTTGCGTGATTCATCGCAATGAAATTATGAGGTATGTGCTTCTTGGTGTATGTGTAAGTTGAGAATTTTGTGACTGTTCGTTTCTGCTTGAAAAAAAAATGTAATGGATGCTAGGTTAAATAACTTGACTGGGTAAAAAGTCGGAAATACCCCACTGGAGGCGCGATCTGCAAAGGATCTAAAGGGTATACGTGTGCGCCCTTCGAATGCAAGAAGTTACGATGTTAGTTTTCTAGGAGTTTATTTATAGGCCCGGTGCAAGGTCTTACTCGCATTTACGTTTTTGCTTGGTTATTACAGTCCGGACTGCTTCTCTTGACTTGAGCAGTGCTTTTCAATCGACTTTGACTTTGTTCCATTTGAATCATGCAATTGTGCCTTTATCTTTTTCTGGAATACTCGGAGATCTTTTGGATATTCATATCTCTGAAATCTGTAATGATAAGATGATCGAGGAATATTGACCTTGAATGTTCGGGTCCCAAATGGTACAGCGAAGTGTTGCTGTGTTTAGGAATATAGTGGATTTGGGACTAGATTTTTTTACTTCTCAGAAGTTGTTTTTTAGGGAACGAAAGGTTCAGATTTTCAATTATTATTTTTGATTGGAAAATTAAAATTCTGATATGATTGCCGTTCAACTTCAGACGTCATGGCTGTAATACAAAGACAATTGATATTTGAGTAGGATATAAAATACGCTGGAAATGAAAGACCCCTTTTTTTTAAGATTCTTCGAAAGGACACGAGCCAATTTCAAAAGATGGTCGCGTCACCGCGAAAATTACAGACTCCAGGGTGAGGATAGGTAGTTGTGAACTCCCTCGGGTTACGAGAAAAGAGAAGCGATAATGCACTTCAAGCCATTTCGCTCAGCATTAATGGGTCCAGGACGATTGCCACTCGTTCGAGACCACCTACGCCCCAATTGGAGAACATTGTATCCCCGAAGTTCTGCCATTTTCTTAGAAGGATTGGCAAGCGAAAAAATTTCGCCCAAGGATTGTAGTAAATTGTTGCTGAGAATTTCGTTGATTTGACAGAAAAACAAAAAGATGCAGTGCACGCATGCACTTCGTGAAATTGGACCCGCGACGACTGGTACCTATCGCGTGCCGGCTTTGAGCCTAGAGCGATGAGGCCCAGAAATACCATAGTTTGATCTAGTTATTTCAGGTGGAAAAAGGGATACGAAAAAAAGTCTTGGTATTTCAAAAAGTTAAGAAAATAGAATAACGAGATGTACTTAATGGCGGAATCGATACTGTTGCTAATAAAATTGAGAGTAAATATAACGTTGCCGATTGAAAGGCTGGATGAAGAACTTTGAGAATGGAATGGGAACGGAATGGAACGGAACGGGTGGCAAAGGGCCATTGGAAATTAGGCATTGGTGGGGGTGATGGGACTAAGGGACCCAGGGACCAGCCGCATAATGACAGGGTGCCCTGCGCCAAGGCCCGCTAACGAACCGGCTCGGATCCCAGCGGCCTGGCTAGGAGACGACACTGTATTATTTTACCATTTCGGAGGTCGAGGCATCATCAGAAATCATCGCCGAATCCATATAATCAGTAGACGGTTACGTGCGACCATGATTTTAAGAGAGGCCCCCTAATAAGGCCGACTCTGGTACTTGGGTCTTTCGTAAGCGGCGACTTGATAAAAATTGGACTCATTGCGGCACTAATGACGCGGAGGCGATAAAAACTTATGACGATGAACGTTACCTTTCTTACCATTTGCATTTGACTTTCCCACCATTCTTACCGATTCTTCAAATGTCCATCCTGTCTGAACACACTGAGGTCCTTGTTGGTTTTACTGAGTCCTGAAAGTTAAAATACTGTGGACCTCTACTGTTCCTGAGGACGAACATTTTTCTTCTGTTCCTTTTCCTAAATTTCTTTCTTCCTTTAGACTCTCCGAATTCTCCTGGTCCTTTTTTACCTTGACTTTGCCTGCTCCCGGCAACTCCAGCCGAACGGGACATCCCAGCATCTCACTAAAATCCCACGGGACAGCATTCGAAGTGGAGACCGATACGTAACCAGTGCTGACACCGCGACACGCGTTATCTTGGTAATTAGGGACTTTCCTTGGTCAAGGAATCGATTCTGGAGCCTCGAACTGGTTTCAGGATTCTAAGGTCCGTGTCAACAGTTGGGTCTAGAGATAACTATTGATGAAATGGCCAGACCCTTATTCTATTCTGTCTTTCCAATCTACCATGATGTGGTACCAAGACCTTTATTTCTCTTTTCGTTGGTCACATCCATTCTTTCAATTATTTGTACAAGAGATCAGATAAAAAATCAATTTCAGGTGTTACTTCAAAATGTCTTATTATAAAGTTGATGGTATTAATAATAGCTTAAACGAATTATATATTTAACGGTATATTGGGCCAGTACTGCGGTTTCGCTTTATCCTTATGTCGATCAAGCGTAGCTTGTAAAGCCGTCTCCATCGCCAGAATGCGAGCACTGGCGTCTCCATATAAAAGTTTTGCCCCGTCTGTTCTAGCCTTGGTCCACGCCGCACCACCTTCCAGACGAGCATTATCTACAGCTACTTTATCTTTCTCGTTGCTCTTCCTCTCAGATTCCTTCGCTCTTTTCAGTTCCATTTTGTGTCTCATACTCTGTTCTAAAAAATTCAACATATCCTCGTCCACCTGGAACTCCAAACTCTCGTCATCCTCGTCTTCCTCCGCATCGTCATCCTCGTTCTCTTCCTTCTGCAGATGATTACTCATAGGTTCGCGATGATCCCTCTTGAACCTACCCTGACGATCTGAAGCACCTGCTAAACTTCGCACAGTTGCTCTTAAAACCTCGTTCTCATGTTCCAGTGCGTAACAGCGCGACCTCCACCACGCGATGTTATGTCTTAAAATATAAAATACGATTTAAAAATATTATCAGGATGCTCGACGATTCCTTACTGTTTTCCTAAGAGGGCGTACCTTCTCTGCCATTCCTGGGCAGCTGAATAATTCTCCCAAAACGCATCAGCACTCAAAGATCCGTTAAACAATCTATCCATCGCAGGATTAACACGAAAAACATTCCTCTCTGTAGTCACTTTGCGACGTTTCGCAGACCTAACCTCTAATCTAGCCTGACGCCTATTCTTCCCGTGTCTCTTACGCTTTCGATTCCTCGAACGTTTCTGACCACTCACGTCCATATCTCTCGAGGCTTCACAGAAGCCTCTAAGATTTCCTAGTAACGAGTTTCAATACGCTTCATCATCTCCATAAATGTCTTCAAGAACATCTCTACATCACCTAAATTAGTCTCATTATATGAGGCACTGAACACTAGCAACAACAGTCAACACTACACTTTACTTGCGCAACAATTGGGTATCATTTACCGCAGGCTGAATTTCAGTCGGTAATATCGCTTCACTGCATTACCAGTCGAGCAGCGTCATTCGGAAATTATTAGACGTGGAAGATTGAATGAAACTTTTATTAGAAATATACAGCATTATTGTGATCTTTATATCATTACGATACTTTATACAAATCTAGAAAGACATAAGACATATTACAAACCATTTGTGTGTAACTTTCAGCGAACTTCGACATAAGACGTCAATATTTTATCTTACCTGAGGCTCGTGGGCCTACTGTCGCCGATGTGAATACATTTTCATTTTCCATTTATTTTCTTTCATCAAAAAGAAAATATCCCACGAGCTCTATCGTTCGCTTTACGCTTTATAAATATTTAAAAATTCAAATGTAATAATTATCATGTCGACTAGTACTCGAAGTGTGCATTCTATGGCGCGCAGTAACTACTCAAGTTTGAACGTGCCTCGTTTTTACTGTAACGTTCAACAAAAATTTCTCGTAGAGTTACGAGAGGCCATTTCGTAGATACGAATGCAACCCGTTCTGGTAAATCGAGGAATATTTTTTTTTTTATGAAAGCCTTGAAAATCGTCTCGATTTTTGACCCTGGTTGCTTATCAATGCATTTCTTACAACGAAGGACCAGTCTTGGCCTCATATATACGAGACGCTTAAACCACGCTCGTACGAGACTTCGTTGTTTCCAAATTTCACATTTTCACTCTTGTCACTGTCTCTTCGGATCCCGTTGCTGCTCTCCCCGTTCGCATGTGCGCCTGCACAGGCCGACTCATCCTCTAAATCGCTTGCCGGCGTCTTGTTCAGAGGTTCGAGTCCGATTATCACTCGGACACTGTCAGGAAGTTGAGACTCTACTGCCATCAGCTGATGATAGATCCCTTCCGCCTTGGAAAGCGTCCAAGGCAGCTCTATGTGTAGCGACAAATCATTGATGTGCTGAGAAATGATTAATATCATTTAGAATTTTTATGCAGTAACTTATAATTGCTGAAGTAAATGAAAAAGATACCTTTAGGATCTCAGTAAATCCATAACGATTCTCCATTAGCATTGTTTTTTCAGTATCCAAAATAGCTGCACAGATCAACAAATGGAAATTCTTACAGGGTAAATCTGTCCACAGTATTTCCCAAAGTTTCATAATGTCGACAGAATTAAATTCTCGTTTGAAAAGGACCAACAGCCACCGGAAGCAGAAGAACATATTTCCGGAATCGTTCTTGTATAAATAATTGAATAATTGAGGCTCCGTTACTGATAGTAAAGCATTCAGCTGGCAGAGCTGCGCCTTCATGCCAGCTTGATCCATCTCGAAATTTGTGCTCTAGAATGTAATGTTTTCTGTGAATCTGCATCGTTTAAAGATTACTAGAAGCCTGCCAGTTAATTACCACTTTATTCATGAATCCAACAAAGCACCAGAAGGCATCCACTTCACTGTCCATTAAACACAAAATTGGACTGAGCAGGTCACTCATGCCCTGTACATAACCGAGGTCAAAGTTGTACATGACGTATGTCATCAGTATGTCATAAAGCTGTGCCAGATGTGGATTGTTATCACCCGCATAATACGGACGAGTTCTATCCGTTCTGTTAACATCTTTTTCTAGAAAAGTCATTGTTGAAATTGTCAATAGATTATAAAGCCAAAATAATTATATAAAATGAACCATAAGAAGAAAAAGCCACATACCTATAAGACTCTTTCTATCTCGATAGTCAGAAAATCTGTCTTCCTGAGCAGGAGTCATCGATCTCCATTGTAGTTTCATCATAAAGTATTCGTCAGTCTTCTTTTTCCTTAGTTCAATTCTCTCTGCACTCGTAGAGTTCCAAGGATAGTAATTCAACAGAAACTTCCATACCTCAAACCTCAATGACGCACAAATACCCTGTTTAGTTTATATTTGTAGAACACAGGGATATTAAATAATAACATTTATATAGTACCAGTACTAATTATTAAAGTGTATACTAACCCCCCTGAATATTATTTCCCTTACAGCCTTGGGATTCGTTACTCTACCCTCAGGATCTTTAAATCTGTCCCACTGTTCTTGCGACAATGGTGCACCTAGTAAAATTACCTCGTTAAAAGAATTCTTACTACCATAGTTCGAGCTCGCAACGCTTAATCCGTAATTTAGACCATTACCACGTGGACATGGAGGTCTTGGCGGGAGGACTACAGATGATCCTGCATCTCCAATCACTTCGTATTCCTCTCCAGAACTCACCGAGACTGGCGGTTGTGGCACATCTATAGTGAGTGACCTGTTCAGAAGGTCTGCAACCGCCTCCTCAACTGGACGCTTTACTGGCTCTTTATAAACTGAAAATTGACGCCCTTCTGACATTCCGCCCTCACGCCAATTTGCTTTCAAATCGATTCGCCAAAGTCAAGGCCGCTCTTGCCGACTTACGCCAAATATCTGCCAGTTTGCTGAACGCCTCTAGAGTCGTCTCGTACGGACGGTTGTGCAGATTCCTTACGAATTTCCAAACGTAATCCGATGTGTTTTCTTGAAATAGATCTAAATCGGTGAATGAATTCTCAAGTACAGGATTGTACTCATCCATCACATGATAAAAATTCTTATCCACCCGTGACCTTTTGAGCTTCATGAATGCTTTCATAGAATTGACAAAGTTTTCTGCATTGGACAATTGAAAAAAGGCCACATATGTTGTTCCATCCTTTTGCATCAATATGAGTTGTTGTCCGCCATGGTGAACACGAAAAGACTTTAAATCAGTGAGCATAATTCTCACAATCCTCGCACGTCCTAAGGAATCTGGTCCTTCTGAAGATGTCCTTGTCCGTCTTGTGTGAGAATCTACCAAAGACCATTCCGGATCCTGATCCTGGTTCTCCGATACCACGGACACCTCAACCGGCTTCCATTCTATGCACTTTCCAAAACTCTGCAAGAGAAATAATGTATTGCTTAAATATCCTTATCCAATTCACTACACCCTAAATAATACACCAATGCATTGTTTCCTTACATATTCCACAATATTAAGTGTTCCTGTACTTTGTGCATCATCTTCTCTGGTATTCGCACCTCGGAGTACAACACCCCCATGGATGAAGACATCCTACACAAGGGACAAACGAAAGAAAAATACTCTACAGTCCCAAGGAATCAACCATCTTATTGCGTCTAACTTAAAATCTACGGGCCATTATCCTACAAAATCCATTTCCTAAGCAGAGCAAAGTCAAAGCAAAGTAAAACCGAAACAATTGATATCACAAGATCAATTTGATATTGTCGCAATACAAAAATTCTAGATTGTACATTGTTGTTGACACATAAAGCATGTGGGCGGATGTTTAGTATGTACGTCATTCAGGGTAGCAATCGAAGTGATCCCACCTCAATCCTGAAGACTTGAATAACGTAGCCAAGACGCAATGAGCTGCATAATACCAATAAAATTCAACTATGACCCAGTACCAATGACTTTTTCTAACCAGTCTTACCTTTCCTTGCTCCGTCGGCTCGAACATTTTCTTGTTCCGCTTCTCACTGAAATCTGCGCTCTGTTTTCACACAAAACTTTAACAAACGCAGACTTCAGACGAACTCAGCGCCATCTACAACTTTCTATATTTCGTGCTCTTACGCAAAACTTGTCCCGAGTCGGTTCTATTCGGATACATTCGGATGTCCTCGGATTTTCATCTTCATACTTCTCAGCGATTACACACCTACATCAATATCGATTAAATTTTGATATTCAGAATTTCTGCTACGATATAGTTCATAATTGGATCTCGAATTTGAAATGACTCACTATTGAGATTTTAATGTAATCCTATATAGTAGATGACGTGTACCATCAAGCTGGGTCAAAGGTTGATAGAAGTAAATTGCCGTCAATAACAATCCCAGTGCATAGTCGCAGTTTTCTTCAGACAAAATATAGCTAAACAATATTAAGAAATAATAGCAACGCACTTTAATAGTAATGTACAACAATAAGGAATATACTGTAGCGCAATGTCGTAGCAAGTAATCTTCTATTGAATATCCTGCACTGTATGCCTTTACATTACCAAATGAACATTTGGTATGTAATTTACGGAGAAATTCGTATGCAATGAGTCATGCAAGTGCGTTGGAAGATTACTTCTTCGCCATCCTTCATCATCGTTGAAATAAGATTTTTTAAAGCCATCCAACACATTACACCACATATAAATAGTACAACAGAGTCCTTTACAAATCAATCTGAATCATTATTACATTTTCTTTTATTGCGCTACTGGTTATCATTCACCATTACGTATGATTCACATTGGGTCAGAACTTCCACGTTATCTTACATTTTGCGGCAGCAGCACTGACTTTCTAATGGGAGTAAGTGACTGTCATCTTGCGAGACAGAGAGGCGCAAAATAATAAAACAGAATAACAATTATCGAGACTGCGCCTATGTCGTTATAACTACTCGCAAAAGTACCAATACATATTTAGGATATTCTTCTCCATCTCTTGCTTTTTCTTATTTTCCTTTTTGCGTTATCCCGACTCTGCATTCGACTATATTAAGGGTCGCAGCAAACGTATGCGTCAGACGCGCGCACACAAGCGGCGACTATTATGTACTTTGGTACTGCGAAATTCATTAATTTAAAGTCAATTTAACTTAACGTGCCTCGCACCAGAAGGTCCTGATGTGCGTCAATCAGTTTTCTTGGATGACTCCTCCTTCGTGCTGCTGTCCAGAATTGCTTTTTGCTCGGAGTCGATTGACAGCTGACCCTCCATCTCGCCAGAGAAGCCAAACTCATTGACTCGGCTGTGATCGGTTTTGTAAATCCAGCGCTGATACAGGAATATGAAGAAAACAATATCATCTCGGAAACATCCTAATCTGTAGAGCGTGGGCATCTTTATGACGAAAGCAAAGATGTCGTCGATGAACGTATTCAGGAATTTGTAGGACATCATGCGCCAGGGTAGATGCGCGACGCTCTTCAGTTTGTAGTTGATAAAGAGTTGCGGCGTCATCATGATAAAGCCGAAGGTTAATAAAAATCCATAGAGCATATTCAGTACCCAGGAGTACCATCCCTTGTGCTCCAGGTACATTAAGGAGTAGATGGCATATCCTCCCAGAAGAGGGTACAAGGCCCAGGATAGATACTTGAAGGCCAGTCTATCGTACTCCTTTGTGGAAGACTCTACATAAGATCCCTTATCGTGGAAGGTTATTCTAGGAAAGACTTTAAGAATCCGGGATTCTCTGTTTATGCTGATGTCTACTACTTTGTTGATCTTCCATATTTCAATACAGAGTCCAACAGCGCAGCTGATTCTAACGACCGTGTTAGTCTCGTTGTCCAGGACGTAGAGAAGTACAACTAACGATTGGAAAACGTTGAAGAAAACAGATCGGACTGATAATCCTTCCAGGGACTTACGATTGTTCCAAAACTGAATATCTGTAATAAGAGAAATAAAGCCCCATCATAGTGATATATGGAATCTCAGTTACGTTATGTGTTTGATGTTATATGATTGTTTCTGTGAGGAGATACGACGTTATCTTTTTAGGTGTTCATGTGATTAAACAACAGTAGCCTTAATATCGCTGTGCAGGTATCAATCATGTTGTATGCATACTGAGACGTGGTATTTGCTTTTTATGATTCCATGAGATATCCTCGAGGAGAAATGAATGATTAACATAAGTACATGTTGACTTACCGTTTTTAAAGGCTAAGAGCTCAAAAACACTGTGGAGGATTGAAACAGCCATAGTCAGACCCAATAGATAGGGATTAGTCTCGAGGAGTGTCTCCTTCAGAGTATCCTGATCATTGTCCTCTTCCTCGTTTGTATCTGATAATGTAAAACAAGTACACCAAGTTACTATCTTAGCCTTTGATTCTCAAACAGTTTGATAAATTTCGTTTTTTACCCATGAAAGATGGCATCCATTTATTTCTCATCGATTGAGCAGAATAAAGTTGCCACTTGAATAAGGACAGTGGTTGATAAGTTAAACGAAGTTCGAGTTCCTCAATAGTGTCATTCAATGGCTGATAATCCCTTTGCATATTCCAGAAGTCATTCAGGTAGACAACGGGTTTGTATTGCATACCGCCCGGCAAGAAATAAATATCTGATGAAAAATATATTGATTAATTCATGGAATTAATCTCATTAAACGATTGAACTTACAGTTTACTTACGTTCATCTAATGGAGGTGGTACTTGACCCTGCACCCAAGCAGTTTGATCCGTTATCATATTAATTGTTAAATTAGGATGCCAATGTGATACGATTTCTTGATCCATTATTTCAGCTTTCTGAAATATAAACAACTGATATAAGCACTAGTTACCAATCGCTATGATAATAACACTTGTAAGATTGCATTAGATCGTACCTTGATTTCCAATTCAGTTGCCGTTGTTTGACCAGTCAATAAGTTATGTTTCTTTTGGTACCTAATTCTTTTGAATTTATTTAACATTTTCTTCGAATAAGACATCTCGTCCCCTGCATAGATTCCTTTACCAGCACTTGGATCTGGTAGACGTCCACTTTTAGTGGCATAAGTATGAATATATATCGAACCATTTTGCTTGAGCTGGTTGGATGGCCTGAATTTATACTTAAATACCCTACTACCATCTTGATTTGGACCACTGTACCAATCTCCATAAATTAAATTATGCTCGGACCATACCAGTGCATCTGGATTTTTGAAATCTTTGAAATTTTCACTCTCGGAGAGATACACATACAGATCAAAAAGTGTTCCATTCTCAAATATATTTGATGCAGGTACACGTGGCACACCACCAGAGACTGGAGCTTGAGAAGTGGTGTCAGTTGATGGTCGTCTCAGGAATGAACTGATGAAGTAAATGAAAAGAGCCCGAATTATCATAGACTTAGCAAAGGCAAAAAAGGACTCCAAGCGTGTCGGTTGGTATTTCTTCCTCTCCTCGTCGATCTCGGCATTGATCTGCAATCACATGACACAATTAATTAATTCGTAAAATCTTACAGGACTTCCAAAGAATTATCCTCCATAATGCAAAAATGCAATAAAACGCATAATTCATGATGAAGCTACAAGAAAACACAATTAGAATCATGAAGGTGTAATGATGCAATGTTATAAAAATATAAGAAAACGAGACACATGATTTTAGTTTTGCCTGCGACAGTAATGTCGCAAACGAATTTACGAATTCGATATGTAGCCTTGGCGCTTAGAAATACAAATTATTAATTCATACAGAATATATAATAATTATTGACGCACGTCTCTTTCACCGGCAGAGTCCTCAGCCGCAACTAATTCGCCGTTTCCCTGTTGATTTTCCCCAATATGTGGCTCATTCTCTTGAGAATTGCGAGCAACGGCATTCTCCTCGTTCGCCATCTTCGCTTCTCGTGAGTACACTAAACACTGATAAGAACAAAAAGAAATGTATTCGAGTTCGGCCACCTAAGCGGAAATGCCGGAAGTGACGACACCGCACTGGAAATAGTCAGCCAATTTCAAAAACGCAAGTCATTCATATGTGCTTGCAACTGAATTGTATAATATACAAAACCTTATTCGCTCTTTCAGAAAATATTTAACAGTGTATTAACTATGAAACCATAACTATCGTACACGTCATTATCATTAATCAACGATCAAACCAGCAATATACCGAATTTCAAATGGTAGTCATATTCAGTGCTGTAACTTACTATACCTCCTATTAATATAAAACCATAAGAACGATGGTGAAGACGATATATATATCAAATGTATGTAACTTTGTATATACAATAATTCACGAATTAATTATACGATTTATTATATAATATATTAATAAATTAATATGATGATGCACATAGTCAAACCCCGGGCACTGATACAGCTTGGGACCTCAGGCGTCTATTACGCCGTCGACTCCACCTCTTTGACCAATAAGATTCTGGTATCAGGGCCGTAGACATATATACTGTAAACGAGACAAGAAAGAACATGATGGCACACGTTCAGAGAATTAATTTGTGCTTGGGGTTGTTTCTTGAGGCTTAAAGGTGCAGCCTAAAAATCGAAAAGATTTGAAAATTGAAATTCATAGCATGATATATTTTTATAATGCATAAACAACAGTTCCCAAAGCAACTGAACTTGTAAAACATAACAAAAGTATATAAGGAGGTGGTTTTTTCAGAGAAGGTGGTCCGATTTAATTGCGACTAGGCGCATTCGACAGTCCTTAAGAAGCCCAAAAATATGACATATAATAAGTTGAGGTTATCATTGCAGATGACTGAGAACGAGTGTGGTGGACCTAGGTCCACCACAGATCTGGGTCCACCAGACTAGTTTTCTGGATGGCATTTTTGAAGGAGTGGTCCGATTT
>JARQSW010000338.1:357274-368005 GCA_030142375.1 Calameuta pallipes
CAGTATTTAAAAAAATTTTTTAAGTGAAAAGAAAAGTGGAACGGGGGGGGGTAACGTTCACAAAGAATGACCCATATGTATATATATATATAGATCTTGGAGACCCTCTTTCATTTCTTATCACAAATAAAGTATAGTAAGATCTGGAATTAAGTGCGTATTGCTCGGATGAGAACGAGAAGCTCCACGGAAATGGCATTCGCTATTTCTCTATTGCGTTTATAAATCGTTTCGTGACTCTTTAAGTCTCGTTCACACGAATCGCGACGAGTTCACCGTGACGCTACGTGCCTCGCAAATTCTTCTGATCATCTCGTACACGTTGCGTTTACATGGTCGTTGCTTTTACTTATATCTCCATGCTTTTCAATTCCTTCACTCTTTTTCTTCTCTTTCCTTTTCCTCAGACGGGTTTACGTACGTCCTTCGAGCATCTTCAATTTCGTCGAGTCAGAATTTCTTTTTTTACCACCCTGAGATCACTTCGTTTCTCTTTGCTTTTGCTTTCCGTTTCTCTTCTCCTCTCCCTTTTCTCCCGTCTTCTTCCTTTCTCAAGACTCGCCCAACCTTCAGCCGTGTAAATATACTGATAATCCTTATTAGCGAGATATCACGAGCCGGCTTTTTCTATTTGCCGACGTATAACGTTCACCAAAATGGCTACGCACCTCGTTCAATCTATCCGCATACTTTTTTTTTGTTCTATTTTGTTTCCAAAGCTTTTCAGCAATTATTGTTCTTGCATTGGTACGCGTGTTTACACGTACATCGTACTCGACATGCATATGCGTCTGTATTCTTTTCAATTTCAGAATGCTGTACCAGATTCCAGGGAAATAACGGCAACTGTTTGGATTCCACGAGAGCAACGCCACTTCCACATTTTCACGTTGATATTCCAACAGAGCTGATGGAGCTGGCGGGACAAATCCGATAACGATTGCGAATGCGATGCACGCAGCTTGAAAATATCGTGCGAGCCCGAAGCTCCATTATGTAATTTATCGGCGTTTGTTTAACGCAAAAATTTAACCGACCACGAAAGGGTCTCACACGCAACGAAACAGGAGTCTGGCTGTGGCATCGGTAAGAGAAAAATAGCCGTCATTTAAGGAAAGAAAACTCGAGGTTAATTTAATACTCAGACTCTGCGTAACCGACCGTAAAATTGATGCCTGCCAAGAATTCGTTAATAAGATACAATTAAACTCTTGAAAATTAATCGTTCGTTTCAACGAAGGCCTCGCATTACGTTCAATGTACGTTTTAAATTATTAAATAAGGCGTTCTCACTCGTACGGCACGATCATCGGTTTTCCCAGAGAATTACTGGCTTTCGTGTTAAAGCAACCGATAAACTATAGTTTCCAAACTTTCCCAATATCAATCCCGTCACGGCATGAACTTTCTCGAAACATGTCCGCCGATCCAGTATCGTATAACCTGTGGACTACAGCTATGTAATTTATAAAGAGAAAATTTTAGCGCCGCAGGAACGACGCAAAATATTCTTTAATCGTTGCCAGGGTATAAAATAATTATGGCAAAACGTAAAAGAGTTCAGGGTAGTCTGCATGGGTTATCCTGGGAGAGTCAAAAAAATTTTCCTCCTCGTAATTGCCAAGAATTTCAAAGAAGGCTGTACGATCTCCCAGTATCGGTCTACGGTCCTGCCTACTGTAGTGGGACACGTGGCTCGTAATTTTTAAGTCTAAAAATACAAGAGCGATTGCAAACATTAAAGAAAATGTCTAAACATTAGCATACCGTTCGCACCGCGCGGGCATCACGAGCTGAGAAGCTTCGGAGGACGAGGATACGGAATGGACAAAATTATTACAAGCAGTCTTACATTTAAATTACACGTTACATTGTGCCCGCTTAGCCTGCGAGCGTTGCGAATCTATTGGCAAAACTAGACGTAGTCGCGCCACGCGTGTATGTACATACAGATAACGTACTGAGAGTGCGCAGTCGGTAAATTCGGGAGCTTCTGTACCGGGAAGTTTATTCACCGTGGGAAATGACTGTCAATAAATGTAGAGGCAAATAAATCATTAAATTCCCGATGCGTCGGGCGATTAAAGGTAAATTGGAAATTCTACGTGTATGCATATACGTATGGTCGACACATGGCTGCTCGTATGTAATATTGCCACATATTATTTAATGGCTGGATAAAAAAATAACACGGATTAAATGAACGTGGCTGGTCACGCGACATTTATTTCGTGCATTTTTATTCTCGCGTGCTTTATTTACTTGCCAATCTTTTCCTCCAAAGCCTAGACGATCTGACTGATTTGCCTGGGAACGATCCAATCGCACTTCTTGTGGAATATAGTATAAGGCGTGTATAGGTATATATGAAGTTCGAAAGAACTGGCAGTGAGTAAGTCTTACTACTCGAAACTCTTTGCCGTAGAGGTAAAATATAAGCGCATTGCGCAGCGTGACGCGCAGCCGCTATCGATAGGTACCTAATATTTTATTTCTCAGTGGCAAGTCGCGTGTGCCTGAGTTACTTGCAATTGAGTATTCGCCTTAAGGAGGGTCTTATCGCAACTGCGCGTATTTTTTGTTGGAAATTATATTTTTGTAAAAAAAATTTTGCCCCCAGAGAGATTTGAACTCTCGACCCCTGGTTTACAAGACCAGTGCTCTAACCCCTGAGCTATGGAGGCCCTTATGGTTCCTCGATATCAGTGAGACGTTGATAAAGTTACGTTGAGATTTTAATTGTATCTTGAATTAATTGATTTTTGTTTAATTGGTACAAAAGTCTTTTCTATCGGTTTAACTGTATCTCTTTAGTATCGAAACTGATCGCGACTGATACTCTATGATTATTTTGGCGAACTTTCAAGAATCTTGTTAATTGAAATTGTTGGAACTTTCTTTTATACGAAAGGCGTGAAAAAGCACTGGTCCAGCAATGACAATGTTAATACTTAACGTGACACAGAGCCAGAGGCCGCTTGACTTGCTGACCTCATCTTCCTTGGCTATGGGATTTAAATGTTGTTATGTAAAAGCACGTATTCTGTGAAGTAAAATTAATTTTAAAAATATCTACTCCTACGGAATGTATAATGGAAATCTAATTTATGTGAGCCATTTTATATAAACTGTCTTGTATGCTAAATATAGTACTTTTCATCAGGTTCGTAAACTACGTAACTCTCACGTTAATGAGTATCCAGAATACTCCGGTGGATGTTTGACGAGCCGAAAAAAGGAGAACATTTAGGGGTTTGGCGAGGATGGAAAGTCAAATGTTTGCAGACAAATCGTCGCTCGTTTTCCACGACGGAAAAATCAACAAGCTCGCAGCAACGCCGAAAGTTGATTTGCGCGTCAGTTGCAACGTGTCGTGAATAACGGAGAGACGAGAGAAGATGCTTACCTTGAGAAAGTAGCATAGTTTGAATATCCCGCCAGTAGTAGAAGAAGGCGCAGCTGTAGCTCTTCATTGGAACGACTTTATAATTGACACGGCGACCAGCCTGAAACATGAACTCGGATTATAGTCGATTCAGGTTAACTTAGGGCGACGTCGATTCGTGATAGAAATGAATGAGAAAAGAATAGGTATAGCTTGGCTTGGCTCGGTACGACAGCAAACTCCCTGGCGACCTATTGATTTCTGATTAATTTCACCCGGTTCAATTTGCCGAACAATCGCCCAATCAACGAGCTGCCTTTCTCAGTGCCTCGTATCATTTAAAAGTCGACAAGAATTAAAATAAGATTGGAAATGAACTAATTAGCTGTAAATATTTGTTTAGTGTCATAAAATAATTATTATTTAAACAATAGTCAATTTCTTTTTTTAGCAGGGATGAATTTTTCAATGGCCTCTGGATCACGTGGGTATAACCAGACAGCCTTGTTACGAGTAATGACTATTTACGTGTGAGCCATCAAGAGGATTTTCATGTAACTTTTTTTTTCTGGTTATAATTGTTGTCAGCCACTCAACACCCTTTTACATCATCATCATTCTGTTACATTCGCTACCCCCATGTTCATTTCTAGCCCAGCCTTTCTTTTTCCCTTATTTCACGCATTAGCTACATTAGGATCAGGCTGGAGTTACGATCTCGCACTGTACTCCATTGCCAGGAAGGCCCGGGGCTGACACGGGGTGAACTGTAATAAGGGAGTAGACGGTAAGCAGACACGCTCCAAATTGAACGGCCCTAATAACCAGTGAACTTTAACCTCACCCTTTTATTACCTTGAGAACCTTAAAGCAGCCACTTCCAGTATCGCGTCTTCCCTTACGTTAGCTATAATTATTAAGGGTGGCTCGACTAGCGTGTAGAGGAAATTAAACGAAGCCCCGTGATCGAAGGTTCGATTGTTCGTCCGCTCCTTTGTAACGAAGCAAGAAAAATTTATTTACTTTCTGAACGTCACGCGCCTTGCGCGGACTATGAGAAAGTTTCCCGGCGATTCAATTTAATCGACAAGTGGATGCTGGCCAAAAATTGCCTTCGGAGAGATTCGAACTCTCGACCCCTGGTTTACAAGACCAGTGCTCTAACCCCTGAGCTACGAAGGCTACGAATACTTTTTTCGAAAATTTTCCCACCACCACCAGTCTTCGTGTCCAGCCTAGATATTTTCAAAAATGACATTTCAATTCTTACTCGGCAACCATTTCGCTCCGATGAACCAGATCATCCCCGTGGCAAAGTCGACCCCCCATTACCCAGTTCCCTATTCCTAGATTCGAAGTTGAAAATCGCAGTAGGGGTTGAAAGTCATGAAAAGTCCACATAAAGATGGCCGCGAAACTTGGTAACGCGCAATTTGGAGCCGACTATGGGAGCAGTTATGATAATGTCCCAGGATCTCGACAAACACGGCACTGCAGAGGGTAGTGCGGCACATACGTGAAAAGCATGGAGGCTGATTTGAACTCTGGAAAATCTCCATTTACCAGGGAACCCCTGGCAGATCCTTTCCTTATGTTCTCCGAACCTTCTTTCGCCTTCGTCTTCCGTTCAATTGCTTTTCTTTCTCCTTGGAGTCTATCCTATATACCGTTTTCGCAGCCTCTCCTATCTGCCAGCATCCCCTTGGCGCCCGACGTGTCTCGGGATGGAATAGGGGCTGCTCGGGAATTCTCGCAGGTGTTACCATCCTTAAAAGTTAATTGTGACGGGAGTAGGGTGGTGGCAGATGCAGAGAATGTGGTGGCCCGTAGACATTTTCCTTTACTCCTCCTCGACGGGAATTGATACTGCTGAAATTTTCCAGAGGCGACCACCAGGGTCGGCAGAGGACGACAGTGGCTCAAGTGGAGAAGGAAAACCGGACGGTGGTCTGGAAGAAGGAAAAAGCAATTAAAAAAGAAAAAATCTTTCACCCGCACAAATTGGGGACGCCGTGTAAGGAGTTTCTCTTGGTGAGAAAGAGAAAGTTATAGATGAGTCGTGCAGCCATTATGACACGGCTGAGGGACAGGAGTAATGGCTCTGTCAGGGACAGAACCCCTTTTCTACATTGTCACGCGACCAAAGTTCATCTCCATGCTCGTTACGGCGCAGTCTTACTTATAATCCTCCTGAAAGCAGTGAAAAAAAAAAAACATCACGTGAAAAGTTTTCCCTTGTCATAAAGTCGATGCGATATAAGGGCGCCTATAAGCCAAGTGTCTACCGAGGAGCCACCCTCAAATGAGCCAACATACGTTAGACGGGAGGCAGAGTAGGCTTTGGAAAAAGTTACTATCGACTTAAGAAAATAAAAAAAAAACATCCCCTACTCACTTCGGTACGAATAATAGGAATTGCAATAGCTACCCCGTATATCCAAACTCGTATACGAAATGAGAAAAGAAGTTTTCGTTTCCATTAAACGTCCAAGCCTAAAAGATTCTAAATTTCTGTAGATCACAAATCGGAGAGGCGACTATTAAAAAAAAATGTTATAAGGGTTGTTTTTGCGTAAGCGAAACCATTTGAGATTGATAACAAGACAAAAAATAAGCCTATTACCGAAAATTGTACGAATGCGATAGGTCTTTACGAATGATTGAGAGCGGCCATTTTATATATACATTTACGATAATAATAATCAAATATCAAATAAATTTAATAACTGATATCGATAGATGATTAGTGGGAATCGAACGTGCTCCTTTAACTCACGACCATCCCCAGCTAAAGTATTCTGCCCTCGAAAGGGGTAAGGGGTTGCCTTATCCCAACTAAGAAAATCGAGGTATAACGATAAGGGTTGTAGGGGGTTGTAGGGGTTGTAGGGGGTTGAGCGAGCCTCAGTCGTACGTGCAAAGTCGATTATCGATGACATTCCCGAGGTTCTGAAATCGATATCTAATTACCGTTCTAACCCCCTGAGAATTTCCTTGTCTCCTAGATGCCAACCTCCTACGCCAACTTGACTATGAACTCCACCCGGGATTAGGTTTCTGTTCCCGTATTACACGATACCCAGTATACGAGGTAGGCAGGAACCCCATGTTGTTTCTACTGCTCTTGAATGCTGCCATCTATACACCCTCCTTGTAAACAGGATCCGTCTATTATCTTAGTACTTTAAGGGATTCAAATAGATAGGTTAAGGTTGATAAAGCCATCAGCGTATTGTTTATCAAGAAAACATCAACCTCAAAAAGGAACAAATTTCCAAGTGAGCAAAACCCTCGGGCAAATCGGATTCGATAATGACGAAAAGATTTGGAAAAGAGCATCAGAGTCGAGTCACAGGCTGGAAAAAGGTTTTCCTACTAGGATCTGTCGGACGTGACTTATGCTTACTGGAAAGTTTAAACGAATAGCACTGCGTGGAATGTGCACCACTTACCCTGTAATCGTCCCTGTGACTGTCGCCTTGTGACTCTGCTATATATGTATTTCCTTCCTATTCGTTCACACTAGCTGCGTCGGAGATAAACTTTCTACTGCCTTAGGACATTTCAACGTGTTGTCTAGTTCCACGGCGCTGCCTAGAGGGCAGTGCGGCGCGGAACATTCTGCGGTTTATTTCGTGAAGATATTTATACACGTGTCTAAGTACTCCCTGTGAATTGGACATAAAATTATTTGAGAGACTGTACATAACTATCCTAAGTGGCACAAAGTCAACTTACTCGTGTCTTAAAGATATCTGGAAAACTTTATCGGTAGATTTTTAGTATCACAAAAGTCATCTTATATATTTAAAAAAGTTAATATCTAATATCCCCCTCAAAGATATCATTTTACACATCCCCGAAGAAATGACTGGTTGTCAATTTTTAAATAATTTTTTAAAATTAACTCTTTTCATCTGTTCGTCAACTATTTGACTGATCAAAAAGTTAACTTGGATACAGCAACTTAAAGATATATCAAAAAGGAACATGTGCCAGTCGAGATCGTTGATGATAATGATGATGATATCTTAATTTTCTAAAGAGGTTATAAAATAATGCTTGAACAAAGGCACGATAATGTGAGAGATAGTAAATAAAACTAGTATGACTAGTCATGGTTACCAATATTGCTATTCATTATTTCTCTTTTTTTCTCTCTTTCTTGCCCGAAGCAGATTCCTTAAAAGGCTCTATCTAGCTGCCAAAAGGTGAACTTAACTGAACGAGGCTTGTCGTCCACCAGCAGACGATATCCTTGACGTCCAAGGACCGCCGTGGCTAAAGCTTATAAAAATGACGGAAGGGACGTGACACGAGTCAGTCATTCTTTGTGCTGCGTTCGGTTTGTTTACAGTGAATTAATTGTGTTAACTTTTCTTACCGTCTCATCCCGCAGAGTCCGGTGGCTGCCGTAGTCCCTGGAGCTGGCCATTGTTTAACTCGGGCGCAGAATCCAGGGATTTCGTAAAGTGTCGCAAAGGAATTCGCGGATGGTTGAAGACGCGAAAGAAAAATTCTCGGGCAATCGGTCGACTTGTAGTTACGCCGCAGTGATTCGGCGAGTCCGAAAACTTCAGATTGAAGAAAATTCGCCTGTCAGGCGGCGTCTACGTTCACGTCCAACCGTATATAACTTTGAATTGGGAGCGTCTTCCTTTTTCCCTTGAAAAAAAATCATACTTAACAGGTAAGCTAAAAATATTGTAACCTTCATTCTCGATCGAAAATCTAAGACTCGATCGAAACGATCGACTGATAAGATTATCGGGGACTCGTGTAATCGTAACCTACGAGTCTGTTTACCATCTATCTACTACCTATCGTCTACTCACCTAACCTAAAGCACGAAACGGACCTCGCTCAAGGTTTTCTGGCGCTAATAGGATTGCTGAGTTTTCGAATAGCCGCTCGGGAAAAAGGAAAGCGACGTGTTCCATTAACGAGCCGAAGTCCCAAGGGACTGGAATATGCCAAGCCAGAGCGAAGTGCCAGTTCAGATTGGTTCACGAAACCAAATGAAACGGAATGAAATGGAAACCGTTAAAGTTAAATAGGACGCTCAAGGAGTTTTACCTGTTTCGATTTACAACCTCATGGAAACTTAAAGGAACGAAGATAAACAAAAAACAATAAAAACTTAATAATAGGATATAAAACCGACGCTAACAAAAAAAAAAAATAAAATAAAGAATTTACGAACCACGCGTAGACATTATCTATCAAGATCATTAATCACAGGTACGAATTAACGCCGACCAATTCCTTCTCGATCTATCGATCTGATCGTATCTAGTCATATAATCCACGTGAGGCTTGAGGCTATTTTAAAAAAATTTCTCTCTACCTTCTACTTTTTTTTTTTCATTTTTTAATACCCCGTCTGGTTTTATACTACGGAAATAGTAACGAGTGGAATTTTATTGGTACGTGAACATGCTGGATTGTACGTCGAGCATTTGTTTTTATACAGAATTACCTTTCTGTACGTATACGAACCAATAAACGGATTATATGATCAATCACCAAAAAGTCCACTTTCCGTCTCTGACAAATCGATTTCACTCTTCAGTCCCTCGGTTAGCCCCTGTTAGGAGATCACGAGCGTCCCGTTTGTTTCTGATTTCTTCCCCTTCTACTGTTTTCTATTATATTTTTCTCTCTCTTTTAATATTCAACTCCTGTCCAAAATCCCTAAAGGCGTCTTCGCTGGACAGCACTGATGGCTGAGTATTGATCTTGTCTATTTCGGTTTCACGGATAAGACCATCACCTGGGAGGGGCTGATATTGGGCCAGGAAACAATCAACAATAATAAATCATCGTTAACACATCAACGATATATGAAAACTCAATAAGTTTTCGTCAATGAAATTCCAACCCTCGTGGTCAAAATTATAACGGTAACTTTTCAAAGTTCTACATCTTCATCCGTAAAACTTCTGTTTGACCTACGGCACGGGCCGCGGCCATCGCCGTGAATGACGCTGCTTGAGAAGCAGAAGAAAGTGAGGGAATAAAATAAGCTTACAAGTGAGCGAAGTGATAGTTTTTGTAAGAATTCGCTCACTTCCGTATTTTCTACTGGTAGCAGCTGGGCGCAACTAGAACAGATGTAATTCGCGTCTCTTCTACGATTCTCATGGCCGTGCCCATTCGTTTTATCTCGCATCCAAGAGAGGAGAGAGAGAGAGAGAGAGAGAGAGAGAGAGAGAGAGAGAGAGAGAGAGAGAGAGAGAGAGAGAGAGAGAAAGTGAAGAAAAAGCGAAAAGTTACGAGGACGTGATGCGGAGGGACATGCTCGTGCTAGATTGAACGATGGAAATTAATAAGTTTTCGTATCCAGAGACGAACAAGCGAGTTACGTTTCATAATACGAAATGCAGAGGGAGCCACCGGTAGGTAATTTTTATTCTCTAAGAACTCCCCTTTACCTCCCCAAGCATTTCGAACTCACCCGAAGGATCTAACGGTCAGAACTTTAGATCGTTGAATCGGACAACGATTCAGCCATCGAATAAAGATTGCATTGCCAAGAGTTAATCGGTTCGGCGTCGAAAGACCAAAACCAGTTCGGTATCTTTCGGAGCCACCGGTACACATAGATAGGCGAACGGATACCAAAGTGAGACGGATGAATAAAAGAATGAATAATATATTTATATGTATATATGTATATATATACATGTAAGTCTCTACTTGCTCACAGTATATCGTTGGGGATCGATATCGGTACCGGATGATTCATTGTACCGAACTCCCTGGAGCCATCGACTTTGAAATGTTCCTACCAAACGTATCCTTCCTATAGGAAATACATGCAACACACTCTGGCCACGACACGCTATATACTACATAAGCAATAACATAGTACACTATAGTAAATAGTACGTGTACATAGAGAAGATAGTGGTATAGTACATTGTATATGTAGCAGCAGTGCCAGAGAGACGGCCGGTCTGGGACGGTTGGCCATGGATGATACTTCCCTCGACAAACCTAACCCAACTTGTGTCTCTACGGTAGCATAGCATACCGGGCCGTAGGGCAGAGTACCTATACCTGGTGGGTTCACTAGGTACCCGGAGTTTCGTCCCCGTAGACGAGCAAGCGTAACGTACCCCAGGAACTTACGTGTGCTACTGTGCGTCGGTTTGCGTCGAATAGCGAGACGTCGTTCTGGAGAAGTGGAGTGCAGAGCTGCGCGAGCACGAGCGACCAGCCACGATTGAGAAGGATGGAATTGCTTGGTTAGGGTGTGGGAGAGAAGGACAGAGAGAGAGAGAGAGAGAGAGAGAGAGAGAGAGAGAGAGAGAGAGAGAGAGAGAGAGAGAGAGAGAGAGAGA
>JARQSW010000338.1:368105-403254 GCA_030142375.1 Calameuta pallipes
TGTGAGAGAGAGAGAGAGAGAGAGAGAGAGAGAGAGAGAGAGAGAGAGAGAGAGAGAGAGAGAGAGAGAGAGAGAGGACGTGGCGCTTTACCTGCTCTGCTTCTAGCGCTCTTCAATCAGTTCGCCCACGAGGCTCGCGAACGCAACTTCGTCCGTGGGTTTCTTGGTTGCGCTTCTGCTTTACTTCTATTAATGACTCGGATCTCTTATCCCTGTTATCTTGATAAAATCATAAATAGTTTAGGACGCGTGACAGTGAAGGGACTGTGTTCTTTCTCTTTGTTGTCTGTCGGAGAAATTTGTGTGACGTGGAATTTTACAGACAGAATGATTGTCGGGGTAAACGTAAGAAAAGGATGCCAAGATGGATCCTTGTATCGTTAAGGATCGGTCCAAGGATCCGAAAAGGATAGAAGATACGACAAATTGAAGGTCGATGGTGAGAATCGGCGAAAATGCTTGTCAAGATTATTCAGTGGTTGGTGGTTAATATCCACTCGAGAAGATCTTGCGAGGAGAATCCACCCTTCCAGGAATATCAGTAAAGGTCATCACGAGGCACATGAACTCTGGGTAATTAATTAGGACGTCTGGAAGTCATCGAAGAAGTTTGAGGAGTCCGAAGAATAGGAAGAGAAAAAGAAAATAATCCGTGCCAGGAGTACGACACGTAAGATAAAGAGAAATTATCGAGGTGTTATTCGAAAGAAAAAGTGATTCCGAGGTAAACTGTCCGACGGGAGGCGTCTCGACGTCCAGTTAAAATACCGAGACGCAAAGGAGAACCCAGAACGACCGTTAAGCTTGCGGCGCACCTAAATAATTGCGATTGATCCGGGACACGCTAGTTTTACTTAATTAATTAACCAGTGCCACCTATAACTAAAAGCTTCACCCTCGGACGTCCAATCAACGGTTACCTACGGTCTCGACGCACCAATCACGTTCGGCCAACTGGCTCTGGAACTTTTGAAACGTAAGGACGCTGCTAGTCGGGTGAGTCACGAAGTGCTATAACGCGATTAGTACGCCGCGAGATTTTGATTAACGACTTTTCCAACCGGTACTTGCTTCTTCTCCGCAGGATATACATATAAAACCTTACAAAATGTTCTCCGTAATGGCATATAATGGCCCGTATGGGGATTCGCCAAACGGGAAAGTAAATCTATGGTCAGAAGGAAGGGAAAGGAGAAAAGAAAAAATGGAAGAGAAAATTCACGGCACGTGCCACGATTCCTCTTAATATCTTCACATACATATATATACGTGTACCCAACGAGTCCCTTACCTGGCTGTCTAAAAAATGTCACCTACAAAGGACCTTAAACCCAGCTGAAAACCACGGGATCTGTAATCGTAAAACGAATAGCCGAGCCATTGCGCAATTCACGTCTCCTTTCCCTTGTTTTATTTCCCGTAAGCGACGCTCGTTCTCGCCGGTAGAAACGGCACGGATTAACGGCAGATTTAGATCCGCCAGAGACACGCTTCTGTCCCTACAGTTTTTCGTGAATTTTCTTCGGCTCTTCCCTCTCTGCGTTTTTTCTTCTTTTTTTTTTATCTTCCTGCTTCAACCCTCCTTCCTATATAATCCCTCTCCTTAACGTTTACCCTGCGTCCTACTGATCGCACAGTTGTGTCTAGAGTCACGCCTGTCACAGCGAGAATTTTGCGTTGCACGACTGGATTATGAATTCTTACTGGCAGGCACTGTTCCTTTTTTTTTTTTGGCTCAAAATATAGGGAGCAGGAGTACGAAATTTTGTATAACACCACACGTATATTTGAATAGGAAGGAAATTATACAGAGAGCATTTTGTACCAGGATCATGTGTAATTATACAGTGAACGTGTGAGACTGGTGTTAAAAAAAAAAAAAGACAAACGAAGCTACTGTACGGTTTTGAGTTCTCTTACAAAATTAATATGTAGAGCCGACACGTCCGCTTTATAAATTCAATGGTATTAGCAGGGGGCCCACGGAAAATGTCATTGGAATTTATAAATGAGGGAAGGTAAAATTTATCCAAAAAGCTTCTTTCATCCAACCTGCCTATACGAGACTGACCATTTGTAGCCGTAGGAAACTCACGTGGCTCGAATGCCGAATTTGTCATTAAATTTTCACGTGTGTTACGTAGCAGCAAGGGACGCGTGTAATGCTCTGTGCATGGGAATAATATATTATTAAACAGGTCTTTATCCAAAATTAAAGGTAAATCATCCGACGGCAAGACGGATATTATTAACTGTTGAGAAGTTAGTCGTTAATGAGTGTCGGGCTGGAAGCACCAGTGAAATTAATATTAGAAGAGCTATTGGATGGCTTCTAATTTGCGTAGTGGCATCTTGTGCGACAATAATGGAGAATGTAACAAGAGAAGGAAGTTCAAGATGGAAGATCGAGAATTTAAAGTAGCATAGCAGTAGTGCTCCATGGTTACATCGGGAATACTACTGGTTTAGTATTACTACTTGCTGGTAGCGATATTGGTAGTACTTACCAGTAGCAATGTGCAGCGTACAGTTTGAACTCGTAGAAAAGTTCTTCTCCTCAAAAGTATTAGCTGAATTGCATCAAAAGTTACAAGTCCCATTTCGATATGGCGGGACAGCTTGCTAGATTATAGCTGCGAACGAGGAAGAAAATGTGGACGGGTCTCTGGCCAGGAGCAATTTCGTACGTCGCGCTGCAACCGAAAGGATATCATTTCCTTGGAACTTCTCGAAAATGGAATTCTCTCCTGCGGTAGACTGTAAGAAGAAGTGGAAGCAAAAAGGAGGGAACGAATGTGAACGTTAAAAATGTGACATACGAAATACAGAAAAGCGAATATATCGTTGAGCAAGGTTTAAAAATATTTGCTAAATGCTAATATTATTGCGCGAATAAAAAAAGAGAGGGGGAAATATTTTTTTTTAATTAATATAGGAAGCCAAAAATTATTTCCTTTGACGGTTCGAATGGCGGTCGTACCTTGTACGTGTATTTTGAGGTTAGGAGAGAGAGAGAATCTGTCAAAATCAAAGGAAACTTTGTATTCGGCTGACCTGCTGCAGCAGTGGTGACTGGCTGGTTTGGTGGGTGGCTGACTGGCAGTCTACTTCACGATCTGATCAAAATAAAAGTAAAAGGTTAAAGCGCAATAAGCTTTGCCAAAGTGCGGTTTCGTGTTGAAAGCTCCAAGCAAACGTTCAGCGGCATTGTGAGTTTATTCGCACTACGTACGCTCATCTAACGCTACTAGAATATTCCTCGAAACCTCACGCTCTCGCAATTTCCCTTTTCTAACCTTCCGCTCGGCAACCCCTTTCTCGACTTCGCATAGGGTCCCCGTGTATTTTCTCGCTTACTACACAAACTTTCAAACCGGAAAACCGGCTCGCTCTCCTGTAGCCGCAATATCCACGTGTGACTTTGCTTTTATTTTTCCATACGGGACGCAAGGGCGTCGCGACGCAAATTATCTACACGCACAGTGTCTTCGCGCTATCTAATAGCACCGAACTATATGTAGGTACGTGCTACAGATGTTTACGGTATATCGAATCAATGAGCACAGTGAAGTTTGGTATGAAAGCATGGATTTGTAAATTTAGGCGGGAACTTCAAAAAAATACGGTAAATATTATTTACACGGTATTTACTTAAGGTTCTTTGAGTTTCATATATACATATATATGTTTCACTTTACTCCAGATGAATCGTTGCCGTCTTAAGATTCCACATAAAATCGACATACCAATCCTTTTCCCTTTTCTGAAGGCATCCTTACCAAAAGGATGCATATATGTGTATAAAGGATCTATATGTATATATACACACACTCAATCGAAGAAAGATTCTCACCGTGACTGTTGAGCTTTACTTCCTTCCATTTCTTTCCTTTTTTATCTCTTTGCACCCCCATGGGATCTCTCTCTCTCTCTCTCTCTCGCTCTCTCTCGCTCTCTCTCTCTTTCAATCTTAAGCTACTCGCTACCATCCTGAACGGCCGCTGCCTGCCGACTATCTCAGCGCGGAACTACAATTTCTCAGCGGCAACTTTGCAGTTTATTTAAATTAAAACTTGTCCGAGAGTTCGACTAAAATTAAGCAGAGTTAAAGCGTTAAAATACTCGTGAGTTCTCTCTCTCTCTCTCTCTCTCTTTCTTTAGACTAGTCAGCCGCCTTTTCCCTCTCATTCTTATTTGACTTTTTTTTTTCACTCCCCACGTACCAACTGATAAAGGACTCTTTTGTCAGTTTTTCACCATCTTTCCTTTCTCTCGCTCTTACACGCAAGAGACGCTACCACCCACGGTACAATAAATTAGAATGCCGCCAGGCCTGTTGGCAACTCAATTTCACGCAGACTCTCTTACGCAAGGAAAAAAAGCTCCATAGCAATGACCCACGTGTTCCACCTGTGTATTTTATTAAATTCCATTTTTAAAAAATCACCCACGTGCAGACTTTTCAAAACGACTCGAGCATAGGTAACGTGTCTATCAATCATCCTATCAAGACGATCCTACTTTGTTCCACGTTAATAGCAAAACCAGCAGGTATTTCTATATCATTCAGGTAAATCTTTTTTTTTATAACGATGCGTCATACTTCAAACAGTTTCCAATCCACAAGTCACTGTATGTGTCATGCGAAATGAAGTCACATAGAAATCGTGGAGCAGACTGAAAATGGAGGTTTTTCGAGAAAAAAAATTGAATTTGTAAAAAACATTATCACGTTTTAATAAAATGATAAAGATCCAAAAAAATGTACGTCGATCCTCCAGACTCACTCGTCATTAACCTAAATCGCGTATGTCTCATTACGCAATATGTCGCAGGCCTAAAGCTGTGTACACACAGGCAGAAAGATACGGAAGATAAAATGGTGCGATTATCAATTCGAAGTAAGCGAAATGGCAGATAAATGATTTTCCAGACAAATTCGCCAAGTATTTTAGTATCGTTAATGTAGAACGACTGCTGGAGTATACTAGGAGTATTTACGATGTGAATACTACCGTTTTCAATTTCTGACTGCTACTACTTTTACTAAACTGCCAGTCTGCTTACTTCCGTTTCATAATAAACCGTGTTTCAACTATGTTCCACGTGGTATTATTTGCTACTGTGTTTGCATAAAGCCGGCGTCGTACAATTGCGTCAGAAAATCTTGTTCTCGGTAGACGCGTCTTCCTGTACATTTTTAGTCTATCGGTTGGTAGCTCTGTTTGTCCACTGTGACAATTTAAGTGGAGCTACATACATATAACTGTCATTTCATTTCAAAATAGAGTCCTCGGTAAGCTTCGGCTAAGATCGGCAGGACTCGGTGAACGTTCGGGTATTAATGCACGGATTCCTTTTTGATCCTATTAAACACATTCTTCTTTCGTGTATTCTATACGCAGCTGGATTTACGTGTTAGTCTGGACCCATTGGATGCTGGAGTGAACGAGATGACTGGAGTGCCTGTAACAAGAGAGAGAGAGAGAGAGAGATGAGATAAATAATTGAATTTCAATAAAGAGTCACGCTTTTCATTACATTAATGTAATCTGGTAGAATTTTACGTTTTTAATATCCTTTGCGTACTTTTATCTTCTAGGGTAATTTTTTTAGTCTTTTTTTTTCTCTGTCATTTTACTTTTACATCCCCTGTCCTCCGTTACTCCCTGTTCTTCCTTCCTGGACTTTGACTCCAGCACGAGCAAAATTGGCTCGAGAATTTTATATAAATCTATAGGAAATTAGGCCGCGCTATATTTCCTAGGGAAGGTAATTCTGCATTTTTGGAATGACGCCAGGAAGGCCTACGGAAATGCAAGGAAGAGAACTAACCCTCCCCCCCTGTCCCCCTCCCTCTCCTCCTCCCCAAGTGGCTCCTTCAGTCGTATCCTCGTTTGACCTCGCGACTTTTTGTCTTCCATTTTGTCTGCATTTTCTCTTTCTGCTTTTTGTTCTCTCTTCGAAATTCTGCCTGGATCGATTTTTTTTTTCGCTTGTCAGCGCTTATCTTTTTTAACTTTGAAAGCGGATGTTAGATGGCAACACCATCGTTTGCCGAGCTTGTGGTACCGAATATTCCGCAAGTGAAAATGTCAGGGACTCGTTTCTGGATGTACCTAGCCACACGATTTAATAGACGTTTACAAAATGGACGTTCGCTTAGTCCTTTTTTTTTTCATCTGTCTCCATATTCTATTTTTACGCTTTACTCTCATCCCGCCGACATTCTTCCCAGAACATGACCTTGAAAACCCTCACTCCTACGGCCGTGATATTCCCGTCGGCACGATTTTTCATAGAGATTGAAAAACCATAGAAGCAGAAATCCACGTCTTCGTCTTTATTCTCGAATGTTTTTCACGTTCCTGAAATTTTTTTTTAAATATTTTTTGCCATTTTCAAAAAAACAAATTTCTTACCTCTGATTACTCACGAGTTTCCCGGTGTCGCTCGTTTTACGTTACATCGATTGAGCCTGGCTTTTCTCAACAGTCGTACAATTTCTCGGAACCAAGATCTTCCAGTCACAGCATCCAGTTTAACACCCTGAGAAATTGAACTAATCCCGGAATTCCATGCTCCTTCCGTATCTACTATGTTCTGTGGTCCTTCTATTATTTTCCGGTAGCGCGAGTCGCTCCAGCGGCGCTTTTAATTTCTAGACTCTTCCCTCCCGCCTACGAGTTCAGGGGGTTAAACTTCTCGCCGAGAAAAAGAAACCAAGACGACCAAGGAAATTGTACAGTAGGAAGGAAGGTAACAAAAAGGTCCCGTATCTACCGAAAGCGTCGCGACGCTTTGCTACCGTGCTGCACTGTAATTTTAATTAAAGAATATTTTTTAAAATTTACCTATTACCAAAACAGTATGTAATACCAACCCCCTGAAAATTCCTTCACGTAACCCTTTGACCTTTTCGTTTCACCATGATTATACCAAGGATCGAAGTGTTGCTGGCAGTTGGCAATAAACGCTGGATTATAGGTCACAGGTGATAACATAACTTTCCTCTAAGTCGACGTCAGACGTCGGTTTCCTCTCGAAATTCCCTAACCTGACGAGGGTACGAATTTCCAAAGTCTATCGTGTCGTATCCGTGGAGTCTGCGATGGTTTGAAAAGTAATGAGATCATAGAAATCAAATTTAACACGGTCGTGTAAAACTTTAGAAATTACCTAGAAATCACTGAATACCATTCGCCATTAAGTTCCTAAAATTAATAGGGTCAGGCCTGTACGCTCAGTATACACAACCTAGTATATACCTATCTACCTAATTATAAAGGTTCGTTTCCATTGGCGACATAACTTGGCAGCCATCAAACATCAAAGTTGAACTAGCTTTTCCCATATAAAATTTATAAGTTAGACAGACCAAGTTCAGTAACAAAGTAGCTACTTTGTTCGCCAGCTCATTTCCCTACGGTACCAAAATCGATTATTTAACGCGACAAGATCTTCCGCAAGGATAAAAAGGATTCTCGATCGAATTTAAAAACCTTAAGACCGAAAGATACGCATTGCCATGAAGATAATCGAGTGTACGAAAAAAAAAAGAGGAAGGAATCGAATATGAATGGAATCGATTATCGATATCTCGAACATAGTTGTTCTACCCCCGGATAACGATGCCTCTAATTCCTACAGAATAGGAAGATCAGATTCCTGAGCTGCTGAGCGCCAGGATAATTTTCACCCTTCAACCGAGATCCAATCCAGTTTAATGGATTGCGTTAATTAAGAGTCAAGCTTAGCCAGAGTCAATAGGAGAGTCTTGATTTGCATCTTCAGGGTAACACGCGAGGAACTCCTGACGGAGTCAGCATCGGTTTATCACAGCATCTACAGGAACAAATAATTCTGTGTATTACTGAATGCTGGTAACAATGTATCCGGATATATATATATACACTCACACACGTAATACCATTATTACACGTGTAAGCAAGTATACATACGTTAGATAATATACTTTGCGGATGAGTCTTCACCAGGAACCAACGTATCTTGACTGGATGCCAGTCACTAAAGTTTCCTCCCGGGAAACAACTTTTACAGAACAACAGACCGTTTGCAGTTTCAGCACGTTGTCGCGAGTGGGTGGCGGCGCGCCCGGCTAGTGTGAGCCGACTGTCCTCGTCTTCTGGTGCAGCGGTCAGGTTAGGTCAGGTTAGGTCAGGTTAGGTCAGGTTAGGTTACCCCGAGGTAAAGCAGAAGACGCGGGCATTACCGTACCCCAGCCCAGTTAGAACTTACGGAAAAGGAGATACTTACGTGAGAGGATTCACCCGGCGGAAGTTCATGGAACAGGAGAGAGCCGTGATTGCACAAAGAGTGGAAAACCAATTTGATTGATTGGCTCCATTGTGGTCTTTCCTGGTCGGACGGTACTTCCTGTGGTAGCTGCTCCAGGTCTCCTGGGCGCTGGCCCGTGTCCAATGCAGATCGATCCTGGTGTCTCCTCTGGGTCTAACGGAAATTCAAAGAGGTGTCATTGTACGAAACGATACCTTGTCTTGACTTTGTATCGTACGTAGGTAGTCGTACAAAATGGGCGACTGAAAAAAATATTTATACAGGAAAATTCGTTGAGTTCAATAAGTAACTTTCGCGACTCAAAGTTCAATGACGAAAATTCATTAACGTTAATTACCTCCTGATGGAAGTAGACGCGCACCGTACGTAGCCAGACAAAGGACGCAGCCATCGGTACGATCTAAAGGCAGAAGCAGAGAGAGCATAAATTAAATCAAGTAATAGCGTGGACTAATAATACTAATAAAGTAAAGGCACAGCGAATGGGTTTCAGGGACGAAGGTGAGTGGTTATAAAATTTGTCTAGGTGTCTTGAGTTCAGCAGTCGTCCGATATGCAAATCCTTAGGGGTCTCAAGTTTATCCATATTAATGCTTCTAATTAAGCTCTAGACGCAAAGACCCTCGGTGGGTATATGCTCTGTGTGACATAACTACCCTTTGCCAATTCTACATCCCTTATACTCGAACGCTGCATACGTATCTGCTTGTCTGGTTCCGCCTTCTGCCACCCAGCGCCACCGTCGAAGTACAGTTGGGCAGATAGAAGTAATGTGCATGTGTATATGTATTGTGGACAGATATTTTCCAGAATCGTGAGAACCTGGAAAGATGGCGGCACGCTGATGCTTAAAGGAGAATATAGTACACTTGACTGTTATACATATGTATAACTTTATGTAGATAAATAGCATAATATGCAAGTAGAGCTTGTCTCGCTTACTCCGTCCCTCCTCTGCTCCGCCTTGCGTCCCTTGGCAAATCCACCGCAACGTCTAAACCGCCAAACCCGGCTTACGTTTAACCGCACGAGAGTCGGAATTCTCAGGGAAGCATCCAACCAATTCGGTACACACCGAACACCTTAATGTCTCGATCCTCCTCGCGGCTAATGCAGCAGCCGTTCAACCTGTGAGTTTTGCATGAAAGATGCATCTGGCTGCCATCATTTTCCTGATTGCGTCTATGGGACTAGTGCAGGTAACCGGAATTTCGACGCGATCACGTACGAGCAGAGCTGAGGCAATTAACCTAACCTAACCTTAATTAGCCCATGACCTTTCGCTGAAACGACGGCGTGACACGCGAGACAGTGTGAAAAATATATTTTTTTTTTTTCTAAAATTTAACTTTATTTTTTTTTACTCAGAGACAAAGGAATCTTCGATACTTTGGACGGGCAGTTTTAATTGAAAAAAATATATGGACGTGTTTACACTGTCAAATCTGTCCGCTGACGTTTTAATTGGAAAGTCAGCCATATTTCTTTATTTTTTATTGTCACACGAGCTAGTAATTTTTTTTTATTCTGGTCCTTTATCCACGATAACTGCAATTCTCGGATTTTAGTCGGATTATACCTTTGAGGTTATGAGGATGGATCCATTAGCGTCAGGTTAGGTTGGCTCAGGCCAGATGATATGCATGCCTCACTGAAAAGCGTTAACGGCGTCGGCAGCTTTGAAACACGTCAAACTTTCCAGAGGACGCAGAGGGAATTCCATGGGAAATTCCAGACGTATTAACGAGCCTTTTCGAAATCTTACAGGTAGAAAATTAAGCTTTGTGGAAATACCCTTCGTACGTATCTGCATCCCTTTAACGTGTGGATGCACGTTCGAATCGAGCTATAACCACGCCGTATTTCCGTCAGGCTAAATTCACGGTGTATCGTACTAGTACCGTGTTAAACATAACCTATATGTATAATACATGTAAAGCACGTGACTTACGGACTACAGTAGTTTACGACCAATGGTGCACCTTGCGCCATTTTCTTAATATTTCTAAGACGCCTGACATTCGTAACACCTGGATAACACTTCAGTCCCGAAGAGAAGGGAAACTCTCAGGGATCTTGGCTAAGAGCTTCCTCGAGGATACCAAGGGGATATAGGTCATAAGGTGAATACTACGTTTTGTGCTAAGGAACGGATACCTCCAGACTCCCTGAAGAGGATCCTCATCTTAAACTCGACCCTTTTCAAAAGATCCTCCGATTCTCTCTCTCTCTCTCTCTCACTCTCTCTCCTCACGTAATATCTATTCCGACGTCATCAAACCGACGACGAGACCTCCTCAATATTTAATATCGCCAAGAAGTTTTTTGCTCTCGAGGGATACCGGAAGTGAGTAGAAGGAGACGAAAAAAAAAAAAATTGCGTAAAAAAATATTCGCTCAAGCAAAAAAAAAGTCAAGTGACCCGAGTTCAACGGGGCTACCCAAGATACTTTTAACTATTTTAAGAGATGAAAAAAAAAAAAGATTAGGATTTACCATTAAAGTGGCTTTTCTTATGGCTCGAGAATAAGTGGATGCTGCACTGTTCTACCTTGCGTACCATTTGCATCTCAAGCTCTTTGCGTCATAGAGACGAGGTCCTACGGGGATGGGGGATAAAAAATAAAATTCCGTGGATGAGTGAAAATAAAATGAATAGTGACGATGAAGACGAAGAGAGAGAGAACGAGGAAAATCTTCAGCATCCTCTTACTAATGAAACTCGAGCGTGTTGCTTTACAGGAAAGATGGGAAAGCGGAGAGACAGGAGCACTCTACATAATACAAGATCTTTCGCTATTAGGATCTATACAGCCTCTTTACGGATTTAATGTAAAGTTCTATACTCTCACGGAATAATCCTTCTTGTGCTTTTATACCGGGTGGTACCTCTTCTTTCGCGATCTCTACCGTGACTACAATTCTTCCCTAGATTACCTTTGAAATTAGCGCAGCATCCACTGCCATAATACACTCGCGAGGAATCTAATCTCTTTTTAGATATACGTATATACTTCATCTCCCTGTGTACTGTCTTATCAGTAAACACAACCGTTTGAATACGCGAATTCTCTCTCGCTTTTGAATTCAAACTCAGCCGTATATTCTCTTTACTCAAAATAACCTTATCTTCTTATCAGCCGACTATGAAAACGTCCTTTAAAACAGTACCGGACCACCAGACCCGTGCCAAGGCGAAGATCGCTCGATTAACAAAACTTTTTAATATAAATATAACAATTCCTTGTGACGTCCCTTTTACAATTAAATCAATTTAAATTCTCAGTAGAATCAGCAATGAAGGTTTGGACGTATCCAGTTACGTCACAAATAAAAAGTAACCCACACTTTACGTATCCCCTGCCTAAGGATATTGATGGAAGCATACTTCAGACACGTGGTACCGTTCAAAACTGGTCCAGAACTGTTTTCAATTTTTCAAACTAGTTCAAAGCTCTCTATATATAACACTGCGAGGATCTATACTAAATTTAACGTACAATATAGAACTTTAGTGCGATTAATCCACACAACGTATGCGCCATATAACTGTGACAGTAACGTTATATGCTTCATCGGACAATCAAAGCAAAACCCATCGGTGTCCCCCATAGTGTTCCAATAAAGCATTACAGGTCAGTACCAGCGAGACAAGATTTAACTACAGGTCGTTCCAGGTCAGGAATGAAGTTAGTCGATTAGAAACTCAGGAGAAGCTGCGCTACGACTTGGTAGCAAGATATTCAGATGATTTCCAGCATCCTACGTTTCTGGAGTATTACGCGGTGAAGTTATGAGATCTTCATCTCACTGTACTAACTACACCCAGGTAACCTTAGGCAATGCCTATATATATATATAATCTCTGCAAAATTCCACGAAACTCAGTGCAACGTCTCTCTCACAGAGGGAGCCTCCTTCGTATTGCATCTTAGCATATAATGACGTCACACAAAGCAATGACGTAAAACCCCCTCCCCCGTAGAACCTACCAGTCATCCCCTACAAAGATTTAGCCCAGCCCTTATACTATAGAAGCGATGGGGTTGAGATGCCAAAGAGAAGCGAGAGTACATACGTATTAGGGGATGCACCGCAAGCGTAGCTACCTTCAGAGGATAGAATATAGGGTTACGTAGAGGCTGAATTCATGCAGTGCTTGCAGGGAGAGAGAGAGAGAGAGAGAGAGAAAGAAAGAGAGATAGTGCCGTAGCAGAATGCATACGATAAAGTGGGCAAAATTTCAAGCCATTAGTCTCGCTTTCATGAATTTATGCGCGCCCGCGGGCGACGCCG
Source organism: Calameuta pallipes (assembly GCA_030142375.1). NCBI lineage: Eukaryota > Metazoa > Arthropoda > Insecta > Hymenoptera > Cephidae > Calameuta > Calameuta pallipes. The sequence continues at coordinate 380,721 of JARQSW010000338.1, forward strand.
CTTTGTGCACGTGGGATTCGGGTATGGTTAACGGTTTTCGTGAAAACTGGGAAAACTGAAACTCCCACGGGACATACGAGTACAGGGATATACTGCAACGTAACTCTCCCCCTTCACCCCCCTTTTATATCCTGTTCATCCCCTTGGCTGACTATAAACCCGCGAGCTACTGTGGACTTATGCCAAATTCACTTCTGATTCGACTTATTAAATAACACTGCGATAGGGGCGCGAAAGAGGGGTCGTTGTTGTTATGGACCATCCCTTATATTTTCATCCCTCCAGGATCAACGACAAGTACCCTTCTGGTTTTCGGCGTCTGCGCCCTGGCGAAGTCGCTCGCGTTTATAACGAGTAATCGTAAGGGTGGGATCCTTGTTAGAAATTAGATCGTCAACCCTTGTGATTCCTTGGGGGTAGAAACTACCCTGGGTATTCCTCCTCTTGTAAACAAAATTCGAGAGGAGTTCGGGGGGGTGGAAAGAAAAAATTAAGTCGAGCAGCGATAATTTAAGGGATGTACCCCACTAGGGACTGACGCTTCGGAGGGGTGAATTTTACTTGAGATTATTATCGGGAATAGGAGTGAAGGTGGCAAAGTGTAAGGGTGGCTTTTGCCTGACGGCTATTATTATGTGTTTATGTAGTATAAGGGATGGTCGGGTTGGATCCTAGTCCACCCCTTTTTCACCCCTAAAAGGTCTATCTGCGTTCATTGGCTTTGTTGCTTGTAAATTTACGCATAGCTGCCTATGGAGCAGCTCGTGCATATTCATACGGGGGGTGGAATTTGTTCGATCGCCTCGAGGATGCTACGGATACGGCCCATACTCCTTCTATATACACATATGTATATACGTATATGTAATCTCTTCTTTCTCACTCTTACTCCCAGCACCCATTTTCTCTCTTAGTCTCTTTTGCAATCGAGAACAGAAACACTAAGAGAAATGCCCAATAGTTACCTTCCTTTATCATTCCTCGTCTCATCCTTCTCTCCTCCCTCCCCTTCATCCCTTACCGTCTCCTATCGTTAGCCGAACTCCGACACAGCTTTTCCGCAGGGCGGTAGAATCCGCCTGCGGGAAATTAACGAGCACTCGGCCAACCAGGACGTATTTATCGGATATTTTATCGAAGCCAGGAGGGGAAACCACCCTGATACTCAGGGCATCGACAAAACTTTATCCGGGGTTGCTTTTTTTTTTTTTTTTTTTACGAAAAGTCAAAACGTGTCGAGGAGCAAAAAAGGGCTGAGGTAAAGGAAGGAAAGAAAAGGAGAAAAAATGACGGAACAGAAGAAATCAAGGAGCACGTCACGTGGGTAACCCTGGTCCAGGACGAGGAGTCAGCATCGGCCACAGCTAGAACAGAAGGAAGTAAAAACAATAGAGAATACAAAGGACCCTCGTCTTGTTGCGTCTAGTTAATTTACCGGTTCGAATCAGCGGAGCACGTTGCTCGTCCTGACGAAAGGTCGCCAAGGGATGAGCAGGCATGTAGAGGCGTACCGAATGACCCAGTGACAAGACCCGGTGACGAAGGTCCACTGGCTAAGATCAGTTCAATGCGTGACTCTCGTTGATTAATAATTAAAGCGTGACCTCGCATCCGTTACACGGTTATCCTTGGACGTGAGGTCAAGATCAACGAGTACGTTTTAACCGGAGAGAAGCTTGTCTATAATTTTTTTTATCAATGACGTAATTATCCATTTTTTTTTATTAAAAATTGTCAGACCTAGTCACCACGTCACTTCCGCTCTCGGATATCATATATGGAACCTTATTCTAATGTTTCAGGTACGTACCTATCGAATTCTATAGTCGACATAACCTAAAAAAGTGCCAAGCAATTGACCGACGTCTTTCCGCGTGTTGGAATTTCGAATGAAGCTCCGACGCACCGGAAGTCCTGGAAAAGGGTAAAGAAAGAACATCAAGAGAAAAGGAAAAATGGAGTCAATATAAAAAGTAGGTTGGCATTACCGTTGAATACGTCACGGAATTAGAAACGATTTCAGGAGGACGTTTAATTCCGGTAACGTCCTGGACAAGACACTATACCGGTCGTCCTGCCTCCTGGCTTTGATCGATGCTTTCAATTTGAGTCCTGAATGGGTCCTGGCAAAGGAAAGACATATCCACATTCGTCCTGCCGATTCACCTACTGAATCTATATTACCTCGATTTACCAAAATCGTATAAGCCATTGAGTTTTCTTTTTTTGTCACCATTGCTCAGAATCTATGATCGATTCGACATAACTTTCTTAATAATTTTATATATTATATAAAATACTTAGTGTGCGTCATACCTTATATGAAACGTACGTAACCTAACCTAACCAGATATGTACACGTATTTAACACGGTAAACGTTATTATTAGGTAACCCAGTACTGTTTTCAATGTACATAGAAACGTGTAGGATTATCTCCTTTTAAACTACCAGTATCTTTGTAGAGAAACAACTCGACGATTTTACCTGTATGGTTTGCCTTCTCTAGTGCAGATAAGACTGAATAGTCAATGGCTGAATTAACATATATATGTATATATGTACACTAACTATGTAAATCCAATTGCTTTAGACACTGCAAAGAAAAATTGTTTTTGTCTAATGCGTAAGATCAAAGATGTCTGTACTTTTAGATATATTTTATTTTCTCTCTACTCTGCTTCTAGATTCCCTTATCAAACAGAATAGCAAGTTTGCCCATATTCCCAGGGAATATACACAAGTCAGTTATCAAGTCTGAAAGGAAGAGCTCAAGCTTGTAATGCATACTTGTATCTAGCACCTACAGTATATATATATATATGGATTGAATTATCGTTTATTTGAATCAAATTTATGATAACTATATAAACGACTCAACTCAATCGAATTATATTGACCAACTCCGCCTCTTTTGATATGGAAAATCCCTTTTCGCTTGGCACAATTTTTCGGCAATATGGCCCCGCCTAAAGTCACCCCCTTCTCGGCCCCCTAAGAACGTAGGAGCACAAAAATATCCCCATCTTTTTCAGATATCGAAAAGGGTTGTAATCCCAAAAAAATCTGGGTATACTAAAAAAAAAAGTAATATTCCATCATATCGTATGTGTAGCTCAGATCTACGATATGTAGAGGTTAGGGGTTGATGCAGTTAAAGGGGTTGGTTTCCAGAGTGAATGGGAGTGTAAGGGATGGGAAATGATATCAGGGGTTTCTCTCGGTTTTCTCGCGATACGACGGTCCCCAGGGGGTTTCGAAAGTTGTTTAGTGGCTACTAGTGAATATTTCGACTGTCAGATAATACCGGAAGTGTTAAGATAACGGATCGACGGATATTAGATTTCCAGTATCCCCTGTTATTGCGGACAGTGAAAATGGCGAGTGGGAAAATCCCAATGAAAGTCCACGTTCGAATTTACCCTCTTCGACCGTTCGAATTTTCGGAATTCTTGGTAATCTTAATCCCCACAGAGATAACTGGAACCGCAGACGAAAATTATGATTCGCATGGATTTCTGGGGTAATTGCTCGTTGACTCAGACTTTTTCGAAATTCTCTAAAAATTTCGAATTAATTCGTATTCAAAGTGGAACATCCGTCAGGGTTTATTTATTCCACCGACATAACCTCAAATAAATCTTACCTCATGCAAAATTTATAAATTCCTATCTAAAGTGGATCTCGCGAATCACATTCTAGTCATACCCTATTCGTTCCCAGTTACAGGGAGACACCAAAGAAAATTTTAATTACAAGGCAAATTTTTTAGCGCGTGAAATAAATGCTGAACTTTTTGCTAAAAATCGAACATTCGAATTTTTCCGGGAAACTAGATTAAATTTTTTTATCAAACAAATGCGACTTATCCCATTGTATGTATGAAAAGATAAATAAAGATACAAGAGGATTTTACATTACATCCCTTGATCAAGGATGGATCACGTTTATGACTGTGGGAGGGTGTTCTTTTTTTACGGAACCAACAAAAAACGGTAAACCGACCTGAGGATTAGTTTTTGGCTCGAGAATAAGAGGATAAAAAAATAAATGCGATATTAGAAATGGGAGAGGGGGTGGGTCCGATCGTCAAAACCTATAGATTCCATATCGAACACGTCATTTCTTCAGGGAGGGAGGGAGGGGGGGGTGTCTGAGGGTAAACAGCTCTTGGAACAACCCCTAGTCGTCCTCGTATACCCCTTTCCCTATCTCACTAGCTCGTTCGAGCCGAACGGCTCGGTTATGTATTTTCCGAAGGAAAATGGTAAATGGCTAAGGGTAAAAAAAGGGTTCAGAAAACGATAACGCACGGACCAGGGACCGAAATCGCGCATTTCGAAACGCATCTGTGGCGACATTGCGGTTCTTAGTAGGGGAGTCCCCCTTATGTCCTATATGTTGGTCATCCTGCTGCCTATGGTATTTCAATGTGGATGAGCGGTAGTTTTCTCTATTTCTCTCTGCCTCCCTGAAACCTTCGAGATAAGTGAAGGGTCCAACGGTGGAATATACTGCTGGTCCGGAGACGTATATTGGAAAAAGCTTTGATATACAATTCGGAGCGTGACAGTCGGCAAGAAAATGGCTCTCTTGAATATAATATATGTATATGTGAATATATACATATATATAGTTTTCTTTGAAAGTCCCTATAGAATAAATCGTTTTGTAATGCGTATACATCCATGTAATGTATAACCTATATGAATGGTATAGAACGTGAAATATGTATCCATATAAGTATCCATTAGATACACTTTTGATAATCGACTAACCATTAAGAGAAGAAAATTTATCATCCTTAACACCAGGAAGAAACTTAATCTTTTAAGGACGGGACTGGTCGATATATCGACCACCAATTTTGTCAGGCACTCCACGTGACATATTCTTTCATTTTATGCACAAATATTGTGTTTAAAAAAAGTCGAATTTCAACGTCAAAATCCCCGTCCTTAAAAGGTTAATTTGCCGTCGAGTTTTCGCACCGCGTAAAAGTTCATTAAGGAACTTCCGAAAGACTTTGTAAAAGTCCTCTGCGGAAAAGACGCAACTCTTGTTCGACGTTAAAATTAAGTAGTATTACTGCTAAGCGTATGGGAGTAGCCAGTAGCCTGGATTCAGTATAGAAAGAGAAGGCAGCGTTCGTCAGGGCGCGTTTTCATCGCGCGTCGAAGCTTCGCTTGGACATTGAAGAGCCTCTGGTAACGATGAGTGTAAAAAGGTAGATGGATAACTTGTCCAAATTTTGGACATCGACAGTCAGACTGTCGAATATTGAAAGCGACAACGTGTCCCAAACAAACGTCGCTGTCGCTTGACGCAGTTACATAGAAACTGACGTTAGAGCTTGAGGCGAATCGATCGTATCCCTTTGTGCGTAAGAATTAACGCTGTAATTCTGGGTAAACGTGCGCGGTTTGAGGTTAATCGAATTTCATCGTTTTATCGGCAATGAAAACGACTTAAGCGTTTTCGGGCGAGTTCACAGAGAATTAATAGACTTCGTAAATACACGCGCCAGTCGACTTTCGAATGTCCACGAAAGCGTTTTAGAACTTTTGAATTTTCCATACTGCATCCAAGCTAAAGGATACTTCGCAATTTCATAAGTTTAATAGGTGTGGCAAATTTAATTGTTGCAGAAATAATTTAATGAGAATGAGGTGGCTGTGGATGTGCGTCGCTATCGCTGTGGCATTGCCAGCTGCAGCTCCATGGAAAACGGATCGTAGTAAGCCCAGTAGCGTATCGAATCCTCACTAACCATTACTAAATTTAAGATTAACGTGAACGTAGGTAACGAAACGAGTGGACAGAAGAAAAAAAATCCTTTAAGATATACATATATACATACACAGTAAATGAAAAAGAAACGATACCAACCTGGCGTGCGGATATAAAAAAAATATGACTGTATAAAATCTATATGAGATTTTCCATACTCGTTTCGTCCTTACGCGATATCGTCGCCCAGGGCGCTACTAACCCTCCGAGTAGAGAGAAGGGCTAAAAAAAAAAAAGAAAGAAAAAAAAGAATAGTCGCTCGATAAAGACACATAAGTATGAGAAAGTGTATTCTCTAACCTTCGTATCCTTTCTAGTGCCAAGATTGTACGGTGACAGGATTCCCACTAGAGTCCTAGCACCGGGCAACAAAAAGGTCCAGCGGAAGATCGTCCTTTATCACAACTTCTTTAGGACTCACGTGAATCCTCCGGCGGCCAACATGCTGGCCATGGTGAGAACGTGAGAACGACAAAGTAAAATTGATACTGACAGTAGCGATATAGATACAAAGACAGATAAGATTAGAGATGATTAATTGAATTAAAAAATTAATGAGATTGCCCCCAGTCCGCTTTAATTAGATTCTTACCAAGGTACCTGTATTACATTTAGAAATGGCACAACGGGGCCGCCAAGGCAGCACAAAGGTGGGCCGAGGCCTGTTACGCTCTGACCCATGATAATGCAACAGGACTCCATATCGATGCTTTCGGCAGCTGCGGACAAAATATCTTTATTTCCACAGCCCAAGTACCCTGGTAAGTCATCGAATGAAATTAACTAATTGATAAGAGTAAACTTAAGATCTCGCAAGGCAAGAGAAAGAGACTTTTACCTGATGTCAGTAAAGATACTCGCGTCTTCCTCGTCGGCCGTCTCTTTGATTCTCAGTCGAAAGCCGTTACTCCAGGTAGATACTGTCCCTCTATCTAATCTTCGTCTTGCTTCTCTTGGCAGTACGGAACCCACCATCCGCGTCATTCCCAAGGGAACGAAATGTATCCTAGTGAATTACGTTCCTTACGAGTGCATCAGGCTCAGATTACCCATCTTCGGATCACTCGCTGCCGCATAAGATAAAGCGCCAGGATTCCGTATTTCTCACAGAGTCAGCAAGGACGTTAAAGGCATGATTTACGAGGGACATAACTCGGAGCAATCACCTTACCGATAACCTCACTTCGTACCTTCGCCTTCTGAAGAAGTTCCATCTCCCTGTCCTGACTCCTGGTTACTACTGGCCTCCAGGCAAATCCACGTGACTTCGTAGTAAACTTCGCCCTAGGAAGCGTTATTAGAATCTTTCGTTTCTCTCGTGCTCACTGGATACTACGCCGCTACTGTGCTGCCATCTACGAACACTTATCCGTACCTCGTTGCACTTACAGAGTTTTACCAACGCGCTCCTCCACTCTTGTATCATCCCATTCGAATGGCTTCGCTGGAAATCCTCGAATCCACACTAAGAGATAGACCTTTGACACTAGAAAACCATTTTACCGGATCCCTGACTTCGTACGTTCCTGGACGGTCTCGGCCACTGCCTATCCCTAGGGAGCCACCTGTTGACAACGGAGGACACTCATTCGTTCAGCTGTCTAAATCTCCGATTTTCCCGGACAATAGATATACCAGATGCCTAATACCGTATCATCTTTTCAATACCCGGCTAACACGATATCCCATAGGGTATGTACTTCCTGAAGATCATCAATAAATCCTCGATACTTCTCCTTCCAGGTTCTTCGCGATAAAGACCTGGTTCCTCGAGCATCAGATCTTCAAATATGGACCAAAGGCTAAGAATGACCTCAGTAAGGTCGGGCATTATACTCAGATGGTATGGGCACCTACCCATCGTGTTGGATGCGGATGGGCTAAATGTCCTGGTACCAGAGGACCACGTGGACGACCTTACTTCAGTTACGTCTGCAACTATTGTCCCTCGTAAGTAGATACTGAAGCCAGGATCACATCCTAATCAGACAATTTTTATCCATTATAACCATACCGTCCGTGACTCTCGATTTTTTAAGTTCAATTTATTATTTTCATAACGCAAGGAATATGCAGCTGTGGTAAAGTGACTAATGGAGTCACGAGGATATTGGATCCTCATGTAAAGTAGTCTAGATCCACTGGGGGATTCAAATGGATTATTCAGGATTCGCTAGCCAGGAAAATATCTCTGATTTATTAATGGAGTATCGAGATAGTTTCTTTGGTCTAGTATCCGTTACGGCCGTGTACGCTGTTGTAGTATTCGAAATCCCACGCGACACGCTTCGTTACTTCGACTGGAAGGATAAAGATAAAGAAAGAGGAAACACTAAGCGGTATAGGAGGAAATGTGAGTTTTATGCTCTGCAATTTGTTCGCAAACGGCCATGACAAAGATATATCCGTCGTAATAGACAGTGCCTTTCGCCTTTACTTTATCTACTTTTTATAAAACATTCAGTCCCTTCTGGGAGAGACCATTTTTTAAAAAAACAGAGTTTCGACCATTTTTCCACAAACTTTTCGTACATAATGCAATAGTTTTCTTATCTCTCTGCTTTTTTTTTTTTTTTTCGTTCTCTAGAAATCACTAAATAACTACTCGACCGATAACTGCGGTACGAGTTACTTGAGTATCATAAAAATTTATCAGACTATCCTGCATTCGATAGATACAAATTTGTATCAATTTTTTTTTTAACGACTCTGTAACGCCATGTACATAGGATCATTCAGTCCAAACAGACCAACCGAAGTTAGCCTATCTATTTGACTTCCATGGTACAACCACCTTCAGACAGTACCCTTGTATTAAGTATACTAATATATACATACATACCAGATCCCCACTGTTATCAAAACCAATTAAAATAGTCTTTGCATAAGCAACGCAACGCAATTTAATTATAATTTTGAAAAAAAAAAGGGAACATTAAATCCACAAGGTATTACCTGCATTACTTGTAAATATAAATTAAATTAGAGGTTTCATAAACGTCGTCTAATACCTTTAATCCAAGCAAAGCGACAACGCACCAAAAGTGTAAATAAATTCAGTCCCCGCGAATTTCGTAGCGCATTAAACGCCCTAAGGATTCGAAGGTATCGCTACATAAAAATAAATAGCAACATAGTAAACCTGTATTTCAGTGGAAACCACCTCGAGAGACTCGGCACCCCCTACGTAGCTGGTAAACCCTGTAGCGGCTGCAAGGATCATTGTCGGCTTGGTAAACTCTGCAAGAACGCCTGTCCCTGGGCAGACCTCTGGGCAAACTGTCGTCAGCTGTACGAGACATGGCCGACATGGCTTTGCGACAGTGACACGCAGCAGGGTCGTGAGCGACGGCAATTCTGTCGCGCAACTTGTAAATGTCGCGACAGGATTGTTTGAGGAGTTGACACTCCCTGAAGTCACTTATGGGAGGAGACAAGAAGGCACTGTCTGCTCCGCTAACGTATATGGGTTTTCCCACCATTTTGGAAGGACCAGGAAGACGTCATCGAACGAACGGGATTCATTGGGACGCGTCTGGACTTATTGATTATCTTCCCTTTTCTTTTTTATATCCCTACGTCAGGGCTCGTATTTATGCATGCTGTGTATATAATTAAGTAATTAAGTGTAAAATCGAGTGTAGATCTTACCTATGCGTTAATCATATGTGAATACGCGACTCACCCTCAGGATGATCATTGTGTTCCTCCTTCGCGTCTCTGTATGTCCCTGCTAAGGATTAACCTATGTCGTAGGAGATACGTACTGGCTAAATAGAGTGACATATGTACCTTGGGTATCTTTGGTACATACGTGACGTATCCCCATGTGTGTAAGGATGTCCTAAACATTTACTGTATAAATTCGTATAAGCACTCGAGTACGTCTCGACGATTCCTTTCACTTGGATATCACCTGGTGAGACGTTTACGTTTGGAAAGCGGATGATTACGTTGATTGTTACTGATGCGATCAGTCAGTGACAGGAGGGATGGATCTTAAGGGTGGATGGATATTTGGAGAATTTTCGTAACGGGATATCCAGGGATCGTTGAGAGTATCCGAGGCATCAGAGAAAAGAAAAGATATTTATTCGTTAGTCACTAGAATTCTCAATTAAGACTCCTAGTCCTAAGAGATCCTAGAACTCTATGGTCATCTGAATAAATAATTGCAAGTCGAACGTAGTTTGTTTTATAGATACCGGAAATGATACCCATGGCTAAACTAGCCACTCGTCCTACCAAGGATCCTTGCACCATCTTCTTCGTATCTAGGAATTTGTTATTCCAGACGTATCCGTGTCCCTTGGGGGGATGACACTGGCGGTAGAGGAGAATGAAGACGGAGACTGCTGGGCTAAGAAGGTGGTAGACTTCACGTTGGAAAGAGATGGTAAGTGATAAGGAAAAATGATAAGACAAAAAATTGGGACAGAACAGGAATAGAGACACAAGGAAGAATATCTCCTGGGTCGGCGGATAATCCGTACAGGATTTGACATCAAATCCCAGATCAACTAAGCTACCCCCCATTCGCAATCCTTGCAGATTGGTTGGGAATAACGAAACAGGATCAACCCAAACGCTAAAACTATGAAGCAAGGATGACATTAGGTATGGACCAGAGACTTACAGGGTTCTGCAAAATTCGGGTGCTTTATCGTGTCCTGGAGGCAGGAAGTTGGGTTAGAAATTATTGTTCTACTTGATGAATCGATCGGTAATGCAAATACTGAAAATTTCAATAAGAATTTATTTAATAGATAGGAGAAGGATTATTGACTTGTGAAGGACAACTTCATCCGGACTTCAATATCTCCTGGCTCAATGTATTGTGGATACTATTAATACACATGAGGTTAAAGAACATGTGTGATAGAGTATAAGAACCTGGATGGATAAATATATATGTATCTTTTCTGTGAGGAAGCAAGTATTAAACCAATATTTGGCCTGAGTACAATCCAATATTAGAAACGTAAACAAAGATGAGTAAAGAAAAGTGGAGTAGCAGAAGCCACGTGACAAGAGTATCTTCAGAGTATTTATCAGGCTTATTGAATTATCTAATTAAACAAAAAAAAATGAACATCACCCCAATAACAAGAGATATTATAACGTGATATAATAACATCAACGTTAATTAACTCACAGGCGCTTATAATGTAAAGTATCAATGACAATGAACTGGAGGTTAACGATTGTACCATAATATAATGAAATATTTATAACCGGTGTAACCAGCTCATGAAAATAATGAGCATGTTCATCATTTAGTCTCTTTTATGAATTTCTTCCTGAAACAAGAACAACAAGGGTAACTGGTGGTTATTTTGTTATATTCAAGACTAAAAATTCCACCTGAAGTTAGTTCTACCATGAAACAAAGCTAACTTCAGGTTGTACCTTTCTTCCGTATCAAGTCTGACGGTGTAGCGAGGATGCAGTTTCTCAACAAAACAATGTACGTCGTCATCGCAGAATAAAATACTCCGTGGTCCATTCGCTGCTCCTGAAACAATTGCTTGGAGAAGCTGGCGTGTGGAATAAAATGGAGATCCGGGCAATGGCTAGTTCTCCACTCTGCGGCCAGCTAGGTGGCCCAATATAGGTTATGAAGTATCCACGTAGGAAGACCGGGCAGCCACGTCTGGCACGTATCGTAGTAGGTAACCTGGCACGTAACGTAGCGCGTTACCAGTTAGAACGGATCTTAAAAGTTTTGTTACCAGAAGGAAGCAACGCTTGGTAAAACGACGCCTCGGCCAGCCAACCAATACAAGCAGTCATCCATCCAGTCCAGCCACCTCCTAGTCTCCCTCGTAAATTCGAGCGAAAGCTGTGAATCAGGCAGGAGGAAAAGGATATGCGTGGTCAATGGGAAACTGGAGAATGTTTTTAGGTTACCTCAGGACCTTTGCTACCCAAGGGAGGATGACCAGGGATGACGATGATCATGATGATCGTCTACAGGCGACGGTGCTGCCATCATCTTGAATATTGAACCTACGCTCGTGGAGGGTCAGAAGATTAACTATGGCACTCTCGAGGTCGATAATAATGATCCCACGTCTTTACTACCCCTTTGGGTAATTTATTTTAAATACGGAGAGGGTATGCATTATATCAACCCTATGTAATTTCATCCCCATCCCTATTTACTTCTCTTGGAATACACTTTCTTACCACCATGCGATATCCCACGGGGGATGACTCGTGAAATATTAGTGATTTTTTTTGGGGGATGTTTCCTTTTTTTTTTTTTTTTTATATTTTCGGCACTGTGCTCAAGATATTTTTGAAAATCGACTTTACCTTCATCTCCTCCCCCATCACAGTTGTAACCCTCTACAGTTACACCACGTGTCTTTTCGTACTAAAATTTTTTCGCGCACTTTACATTATTTCCAAAAACCTCTTTGCAGGTCAACGAGAACGGAAAAACAATACTGAACAATACCTTTGAAGAAAATCTCATCGTCAGCATCCTCTGGAATTTTCATTTGTCTAGAAGAAAAGGATGAACAGCCACCGGGATAAGGTGACTCTCCCGACTCTCGTTTTTCTAACGTCCCCCGCGTGTCTCACTCTCTTTCTCCCCTTTTTTTTGTGCTTCATTTTTATTGGTCGCTACCCTCCTTTACGTCACGGCGCGCATACATTATGCATACGGTTACCTAACACGTGAGAAGACGAACGCGTCTCCGTGGCCTCGAAAACTCAACCATTCCTTCTTCGTTTCATCTCCATCATTTTTTTTTTCTTTCTTCATTTCATCCCCCACCTTTCAATGAAGGCGATAAGCGACTTTGAACTCCGGTATTTTTAATCTTCCATCTTCAGCACAGCGAATACTATAGGGAACGGTGGATGCGGTCGCGACTAGAAGGAAACGAGCTGAATTCCCTGGATGGTGGCTGTGGGGCTGAGAAAGGGGTTGGGATTCTCACGAGCAACTAATTACAAGACTCGTTACAGTACTCATTAACGTAGCAAACGAGACTATTTCTTAGGAATTTTAATTTTCAAATTCAAAATTATATTTAGGACCATTCCTTTCTCTAATGAGTTTCCCTGTTAGGGCTGCTTCCCAACCATACTCGTCTGTCCCTTAAGCCATGAGAAATTCTCATTCCAGCACAAATGAAAGTCATTGCGAGTCGTCACCAAGTAACCCGCCATACGTTACGTTTGATCTCAATGATCAACACGACTGACGAAAAATAAAAAAGATGCTTGGAGACTGACAGAGACAGGCTTAAAAAATTAAGTAAAAAGAAAGAGAGAAGAGCTGCGATATTGGATCAAATTAAAGAAGAAGAAAAATCTGGTGGGTCGCGTTTCTCTTTAAACGAAGATAAACAGTACTTTCAGCCTAATAATTCCCAATTACTCTGAGTTAGCAGCACTGTTTGTGCTTCTAGTACGTATGTATACACATATGTATGCACTGTGTATACATACTGTACAGTGCATTCATATATTTCCATACGTGACTGGTAGCTGCAGGACAGAAAATATTACTCAAACATAGGCAATGCTTTGGTACTAAAAATTAGTCCAAGTATTTATTTAGTATATTTTTTCCTCCCAATATTTTTCAAACTGATCTTTTTTTTTCAAAGAAGAGTTTTACGTCACGTCTATGGAGATGTCTAACGATTCGCGGTCCACCGATTCTGACGTGAAGAAGCAGCGATAAGATTCACGAGGAATCGTAGAGGAATAAAAAAAAAGCAAAAACTATAAAAAGATTGCCACGTAGAAGCGACTGAAAGAAAAACAGGAAGAACGAAGAGTAGCTATTTTTAAAGTGAGAAGTGCCAGACGATATTGTCAAAGGTTAAGGGTTAACGCAGACCCAGATGACTCCAAGGGACGAACTTTGACCTCTGACGAATTCTATATGCGATACCAGGAGAGTGTCTTCTCTGTGCTAAAAAATTTATATAAGACGTTTGTGTCTTTGTCAAAAAAATTGACGTAAAAGTTGCCCAAGAATTTAAAAAAAACAAAAACCTTCCAAGTGTTTCATACACTCCTGGGTTATTCTCGTGAAATCTTTATAAGGTTCTTCTTCGAGACACGCGGTGCCACATCCTCTTCGGAGCCACGTATATCCAGGAGGATCCTGTTGCCGATTCCGGAAGTGGACTGATAGCCAAAGCGTTAAGGATGTCAGTCAGGTAAGTACTGTGGCAGATCCAATATATCCTGAACTAACTTCAGACTCCTGGAGGGTGGCTAAGAGTAAGAGCGTCGTCTGCTGTCAAGACGTAGGAAGGAGGGACAGCATATTGCATTCTGAAAAAGAATATAAAGAAGAGTAGTAAGAGAAGAGAGACACGAGGATCTGGAGGATAAGATGGAAAAACTTAGATTACCGCATTTATCTCAGGAGTCTCGCACAACTTGCAGAACTACGACTATCGACTATCGACTATCGAGAGTCGATTCGATTGATCTTTCTTGCAAGTTACTTACGCCGTTCTACTCCCGATACCTGCCATAACCTATGAACCCTCAGAATGGCCTTTTGAGGTTTTCTTTCTCCTTGGCTATACAATACCCTCTTACAGCAGTAGCTAGCAGCCTCATTCGACTGGAGAATCAGAAGCACCGACCTCAGGACTGGCAGCTTCCAGCCCTCCGAAGCTCGACTCGTTCGTCATCCGATTTTACGAGCTCTCGACGCCACCCCTCGACTTTCCTTAACCGCCCCCACCCATCCACAAACTTTGACCAAGTAGAGGAACGCACTCTCCCCTTTATCGTCTTCCATCAACTCTGAGAACTTTATTCCACGAACTTTCAAACAATGTCTTCTACCGTTCTACGCCAGCCAATCCTGACATCCTCAGCCTTCAGCCAACCCTCGAAATCTATGATCACGTTCGACGAAGATCTGCCAAGGTAAGATTCCTCAATGTCTCTAGCAGTTACCGATTGGTCCATTTACCTCTGGCGCTGACAATTAAACCGGCAACGAACTGGCGTCATGATAATTCAGTTAATACAGTTCGTTTCGTTGAGGATTATACAGAAATCCCCAGGTCTCTCCGATCGGTTAAATCGAATGTAAAACCATTGGGAGTCCAGTGTCGTTTTCCATGAGGTTTAGACCCGTCATAGAGGGTTTTCATGAAAGAGAAAAAATCTGGTCGATCGGTGCAAGTATAACCTCAATAAAATTTATAAGGGTTGTGGGTTGACACTTAGAGAGTAAAAGAGAGCCCAAAATTGACACACAACAATACATAGATATTACCTACTCCCGTTAAAGCAGCCACTTTTAGGGGTTGTCCTCCCTTTTCTTTTTCTCCCTGATCCTTCTCCAAGCCTTAATTCTCTCTCACCTCCGCTACTTCCACTCTACTCTCTTGATGATCCTCAACGCTTTCAATTTCACAAGGCTGCTTCTCAAGGGCGAGACATTTGTCAAGCAGCTAGGACAAAGGCCATTTTAAACCACTGCATAGGTTAATTAATCACCCCTAGTCTTTCCTGCGCACCCCCGGTCTACATTCGGCTTAGGCAGAGCTACAATTTCTAACCCACCTGGGTTTACAACACCGGTTGGTACTTCTCGTTATGCTCCTGGTGACGTTACGCTCAGGATTTCCTCAAGGCAATGAATGCTCACTGTGTTGGGCTTCAGTGGGAACCACGGAAACTCTGAAATTTCAAATTCCTATGAATTCGCCAGTAGAACCCAGGCTCTTTCATCAGCGTTTTACTATGGCGACATATACTCTGCCTGTTATCTAGAATACACAGTTCTCCATTCCCATAGTAATTTAAATTATCCCTAGAGTCTGGTTCCAAGCGTAGTACCACATTTGACATCAGGCACAGCGATATTCGCTAGTGTGAAATAAATGTACAAGAGGTCCCAGGATAGTACAAGCTTTTAGTAGTTCAACAAATTGACGCCAGGTCTGTAAGCAAAAGTAATTATATGTAAACACTGAACTAGACTGACAAGGATCTACCGAAATATAAGATACAGAAATTGCTCAATGCGATAGGGATTTGAAGCAAGGCCCGTGAAATCGTCACCAGCGTCCCCTTTACTTTTGACTGCTCCGTAGGCTTATTAAGTGAATAAAGAGGTACAGGGCTTATGTCTGCGACACAAGGGTAGCCAACAAAAAAAAAGTTAATAAAGATGAGAATCCGATGCCACTAGGGGGTCGCGAGTCTCATTCTGAAGCAAGTTCGGTCGCCTGTAATTCTAAACTCACTTAAATGCGTCTACGGTTGACTATTTCTTTGGTCAAAGTAAGTCTTATCTCCCTCGCAGGTTTCTGGATTATTAAAAGGTTTACTGCGGGGTTGGTATGTCGGTAGTCGGGTGGCTACGGTTTACGTAGCTGCTTGTTGTCTTTAGGGGTTGTATACGAGCACTTTATTATTCCATTGCGTAATTCCAGCTTAAGATTTCTCCTTCAAGCCCGCTCGCATTCACTGGCTGCCATTTTGTTGCTGTTGCCCTTGTTACCTGTTTTGTACAATATACCAACCCCCGTACTACCCCTTTTATTCCCACTACGTCACACGCAAATCCCTCTCGTTGTTAACGCAACCCTATTATCTCACTGAGTCTATATCGTCCTTTGGGTTGGAAGAATGGCGCGAATTTCAAATCGGATCATTTTATGCTTCTATCCTCGCTGAGTAGATTCATTGAGCATCTCCCCATTTTTTTTTTACATTCCCTCGAGAAACGTCGATGACGTTCAATCTCGCAAAGTTCTATTGGATGGTTCGGTGACGTGGGAGGTGGTGCTGGCGTTTCAGAAGAAATCGAAGGAATTCACATCGTATCTGGCACGGGGGGTCATTTTTGCGAATAGTCCCGGTAGGGTGAAATTTGCCTGGCGGAGTCTTCTGGAAAAAGGGGAGAAAGAAAATTTTTCTTGGAAATAAAGTCAAATCTTATGATTCCTCAGCATTGTCTGTCCTTTCTTCCTTTACTCGTCACCCCCGGTGAGCAACTTGCTGGAATTTTTCTCTCAGCCCTGCAAACACCTAGAATCGAGACGCGAAGGGTGAATTAAATGAAATTTATCCCGTGGAAAATCAATTTTTCATCCCACCTGTCTTCTGCATTTTCGTTCCTCTATTTTTATCGTTCATCCTTACGCTGACGTTATCTTATTTGCCGGATGCATCCTTGACCTCCGAAAACTCAATTTTCAGCGAATATTTTTCTTTTTTAATTCAACGCTACTGTGCTCGGCTGGCTGTAAATGAATATGACCACTGCAGGCGTTGAGCCAGTCGGGCAATATGGCGCGTGAATGTTCATGCGAACAATATTATTTCACATGGCAGAAGTTTTCATTATGAGCGTTAAAATATTCCACGATCGCAAAGGCGTATGAATATTCATTGGCCATAGAAAAAAAAAATGTCTACAAAAAAAGCATAAATCCTGAAAACCAAAAAAATGTCAGGCTCTTCATTAACTTTAATTAATTGAATTCGTAATATCATTCGGGAACAGCGAGGCTCTCTAACATTTTATTTATTTTCTTCTCCGCTCCTTCCCCCCTTATTCTCATCTAAATTCCACCTCGTTTCCCACTTTTTTCACGTATCCCTACCACTGCCCCCTTTTCCACCCTTTTACTTTTCTCCGCCACCGAGAGAGAATCCATCGCCATTAACCTTTTCGTTGCGTGACAATTTTTTGCATTGAAATTGCGATCGCGACATCCCCCCCCCCCACCCCACCCCTCTCAAATCCATGAAAGATATTCGCAGTTTTTTTTTTTAACAAACTCCATTACTCCCAGGGTGAAGCTTCTATCCAGATAGGAATTGTAAAAAAAAAAAGAGGGAGAGAGGTAAGCAGGATAAAAACTTAAGAGAAAAAAGTTAAACGTATGTAATGGCAATTTCCTCTACTTCACTTTCTTTTATCAGTCGTTCACGGCGACCGTCGTTACGTACAAACACGGAACTCGCCGTAAAACAGTTCAGTTAGAATTTGAAAAAAAAAGTCAAGTGCTTGTCGACCAAAGGAGGTTTCTTCCTTTGTATACTTACCTTTTTTTTCTTTTCTTTTAATAGAGGTTACGTCGAAGAGGAAACAAAAAAGAACCCCCGGAAAGGAAATGCCGCGTGTGAGAACGAGAATGGAGGAAAACTTTTTACTGAAAAGCCGATTATATTACGTAAAGTTGTAAATGCCGGATAGTCCCTCGGTTTTTCGCGGGTTTCCAAGTGGAGTTTTTCACGGAGCCGAGCGACGAGCGTGAAATTCTGGGCGACGTTGCGAGAGCAGGTCT
Source organism: Calameuta pallipes (assembly GCA_030142375.1). Classification (NCBI taxonomy): domain Eukaryota; kingdom Metazoa; phylum Arthropoda; class Insecta; order Hymenoptera; family Cephidae; genus Calameuta; species Calameuta pallipes. The sequence continues at coordinate 398,809 of JARQSW010000338.1, forward strand.
GATAAAGGTAGTGAAAGAGGGGAAAAAAAAAATAAAAATAAAAAGGTCAAGAAAAATCCTGGAAGGAAAAAGGAAGACGATCGCGAGCCAGAATGAAGTCTGAATTTTTTTTTCTTTCTTTCTCTCTTTCTTCTTCAGTCTCAAAGTCGGTAGTCCCGTTTATCATTAAACCGATCCAAGCAATAATAACTTGGAAATGAAAGATTGTCTCCTCTTCCTTTGCATCCAATTGCAATTATTCCTCCTTCGAAAGACAAATACCGGAAATGAACATCTGTAGGACAGATTTATTCAGGTCCACCTGAAGTTCTTACGTTCTGCTATAGTCCTTCTCTAAAACCATTTTCACAACTGGTAAATTATTCCTGAAAGACCTTATATATAATCTCAGACGGTTTAAATGTTTAAAACCACTGAATTCATCGCGATGCATTTTCAAGGAACGATAAATCCCATAAAAATGCATTCGATCCTTCTAAAATATTCAAGAATTTATTCTTTCCAGCTTCAAGTAAACGGAATATCGATTCTCTGCTTGGGTACTTAATTCCTCTTAAATTGATCCACCATCTTTGTCATCCTTCTACCTCAATTAAATGACTACGTGCTCCAGTAAATAATCCAATAATAATAAAATCAGTACCGATTAATCACTAGTCAACGTAAAGTAACTATATTTAATGAAACCAAAAAAAAAATTTACCAATAAACCAAAAGCTCAATCCTGTATGCACAAATATACGTATATCGCATCCATAAATTCCTAGTGCTACGTAACCATCAACCACATTCATAAAGTTTTTACAGGTTTCACCATATTTACAAATTAATTTCCCTTTATGGCAAAAGTGGGTACTTAGCAAGTCCACGTGTGACTTATGGTACCAAAATGGGGCTATCGCGTGTCCATGGTATGTACACACATAAATTGATAACCGCATATGGATCTGCGTACATAGTTGCTTACTCCATAAAAAAGCCAACGCAGATAATAATCAGTGCGTCTTGGACAGCCTGTAAGAAGTTAAAAAAAAATTCAATAAGAAATATTCAAGCAACTAATAAAATCAGTGGCCATATTGCGGCAGTACATTGTGGCATATATTCCCTATAAAATGCAACCAGCAATATTTAGGAGCACGAGACGCAATTAAGAGAACAGAGAGGGGCAAATAAATGAATAAGTAAAGTGAAAGTAGGTAAAGGTAACGCTGAGAGAAGGAAATTAAAGGGATGGATAAAGAAAGTAAGGAGAAGCACGTACCTCTCAACGCCATGGGGTACGGTACAATCCTGATGAGAAATAAAGAAGAAAAAAGGAGGTCGAAGGTGGAAAATGCGACAGAAGAGTCCGTGCTGTGGGAGGCACGTAGGGAATCTCGTTAACTGGAATAAGCCTCGAGGGAGTCAGAGAGAGAGAGAGAGAGAGAGAAAAGTGAAAGAAAATTATAGATGTAGAAGAAGAACGCAAGCGTTTAGGTTGGAAAAGCGAAAAGCAAAAAGGTATATAAATGGCAGAAATCTAAAGGTAAAGGTACTACGTCCCTCTGACGGTACGATGATTCAGGAGTTGCTAGTGGATAGTATCCAGGATGAGTATTCGTGAAGGTTGGCTATAGAGACTCCATGAATAGCTTTGGCAAATGCATTAGATAACTTGACAGTGTCAGAAAGGTCATTTGCATCGAGAGCGAGGACATTCGTCATTGCTAGATGGTCCTGCTGGCTTCCTTCTAGTTCCTCCTGGTTATTTCAGGCTGCTTTTGTACTGCACCCTCACCGGTTGGTACTACTGCACAGACTGTTTCCTCTCTTTATATTACAGACAGGGATGCATACACAGCCAGTGCCTTTACGTCTCTTGAAAATTCCCTATATAACAGCATCCAACTCTGAAACAATTATTTTATTTGAAAAGCCATTTGTCTTAATTAAGAGTACCTTTCTTTGTTTGACTTTCCTATGTCCTTAATAAAATTTTTTAGAACCCACATTGTTTTACGGAACGACCACAAGTAAGAGGTAAGGTGGATCAGTGCATATAAATTCGAAGGAATCAATAGTCCATTAAATAAAAAGACTTTCAAATTTTTTAAACGTATCGATTCAACTGAACGATATCTTGAATAATACAATAGGGAGGAAAGATATACTTAGGTGTGATACGAGGTCAGATTCTGTTGGTTTAGGTGTCTATAGTTTTTTTTTCCTCAACTCCTGGTAATTCAATGACCTCCCGTTGACGTATAAAATAAAAGTAGTGAAAAATATTCAGTGTCCTTTGTTCCCACTGAAACGATTCGGTTTTCCTGCAACAGATGCGAGATGCTCCCTGCTTTCGTTTGGCCTCCTGACTCTCTGACTTCTCGAACGGCTGGTTGGCTGGCTGGTTGCCAGGGTTGACCTGGGTTTACATGAATATTTAACCCCCCGCAGCCTCCATAAAGGACCATTACACGTTTTACTACCGTAAGGGGACGTGTCGTGAAAATGCGTGTGTTTATGTTCGTCCCATGGTGAATGGCCGCCATCACGATATGTCCCAGCGTACGTGACAGAGCTGGGATCTGTTCTCGACAGTCATAAGATAAAGCCTAACCATCTGAAACGGCTCTTAAATGATCGACATTAAAGCTGACCCCTGCATTGCCAATCCGTTTCATCGCGTTTGCAATCCAATGAGCTTTAAATCACCTATTGCCGCGGTTTTAATTGATATATTAATATTCCGCAGATACCAAGCTGACTTTTTTTTCTTAACGTTCTCCGACCTTGACATCTTTTCATAGTTTTACGAACACCCAGATTTCCTGCCTCTCCGTAGCAGATTGATTTGGTATCTGAAACAATAAAAAAAAAAAGTTGTTGATAATCAGAAATTAAAAAAAAAAGTGAACGTTACCATTAATTAAATGGCGTCCATTATAGTCTGCTTGAAATTGTAAATGTAGTGGGGAAACTATTTAAGTCATGCTGTTCTTCGACATGGGAAATGCTTTTGAGATTTCTACCCCAGCGACTCTACTACCAGTATAGGAAGTAAGCATGGCTGACTTTGAGGTTAGGGTTATTACCGTATCGTATAGTAACTGATTTCCCATATGGCGTTACTAGTTCAAGAGTGAGCCGCACCTACCTACGTACTTAATATAATTTATACGATAACGACAGTTATCTATTGTTATATACACACACGCATATATATGTATATATATGATGTCTAATTTTCAATCATATTACAAATTAATACAATTGAAAGTTAGATTACTTGACAATTAAGCTGCACTCTACGTTGAGCATTATTGAAATTCCAGTACTACCAACCAACCCTTAACGAACCAACCCCCTTATACCGTTAGTGGTATAAAGGCAGGAGATGGGAAAAGAAGAGGATTCTCCTTAATAGATCAGTTTGTCACGCAACAAATCCTTTCCACGTCTCCCGATAATTTCTCATGGCACAGCTATTTCTTAATTCCATTTTCGAACTTTTTTTTTTGTTCCTCTTTGTCAATCAAGGCTACCAACAGCTACACTCACTGCAGCCACTTTCGGTTTGCTCAAGCTTTCCCATTTATGAGAGGGAAAAGGTCGAATCCTGAACCGAGTAAGTTTCTTCTAATTGGAAGGAAGAGGATTGAGAAGTTTTCAGGGATGCGCAATTACTTGTTTTAAAGCCGCCCTGTCTCGGATGGTCGATCAGTTCCTTTTTCGGTTACGGCGACGCATGCGCAGACACGTCCAGCAAACAATCAGGAGGACTACAGGAGAAATAATGAGAAACAAAATGAAAAGCTTGGCTAAGGGTAGGAAAGTCAGACTGAATTGGATGGTTTCGGATGGGAGGTTCTACAACTACCTGATACAGCGATTAAAGGAGGGTCCGACAGCATCCGGTAACGAAATCAGTAACAAAATCATTAATTACGAGAGAAAACAATGCCTTGGCACATAGCTACAGATACTAGAGGGTCTCTGGATTTGTTAAATAATTAAAACGTCGGGAAAACATTCGTTAAAACTTCTTTTTCATACTTTCTCCCTCCCCCGCTTCTCCAGCTCCCTTCTTTCCGCCGTTTCCCCAGATATTTCAACTAATTCACCAGTACCACATTTCGAACAAAAAATATCCCTATCGCATGTATTCCCTAGGAAATTTAGTACCGTCTATTGAAAATCCATACGAATATACGTGCACAGTGCGTATGTAGGAACTCGACGACGTTCACGACAGCTACACAGGAATACCAACGTAACACGTACAGAAATGGATACAGGCAACGGGCTACTTTCGTCACTGGAGTCTTCCAAACATTATCCGAGTTGAAGAAGGAAAATACTGAAGTGACAGAGAGAAGAAGAAGAATGAACGCGAGAGAGAGAGAGAGAGAGAGAGAGAGAGAGAGAGAGAGAGAGAGAGAGAGAGAGAGAGAGAGAGAGAGAGAG